>CAWUFW010000039.1:6920000-7334670 GCA_963921515.1 Calotriton arnoldi
GAGTCCCTCTGAACTGTATTTCCCGAGGGGCTGTATCTAAGATGGAGATTATAAATTTTAAGAGGTGGCCGCAAAAATTGATGGGTACAAAATGCAGGCCTGCATCATTTCCAACAAGGAGGTCGCTATGGGGTCAAGTTCTTTATCCAAATGTATATTGAAATGTCCTAAAATAAGGCAGTTGTTATATTTTAGGGCCCATGAGGTGGTGGCTGTGTTAAGTGTAGTGAGAAAATTTCCGATTGCACCTGGTTGTCTGTAAATCAGAATACCTGCAATGCTTTGATGGGGAGATAGGCTCCAGCGGAAGCCTAAGGACTCTGCGCCCTCGATATTTTCAATCCGGATGGGCGAGCAGTCCAGCTTTTGATTAAAAATCATGGCAACACCGCCCCCCTTCCCACTAGGTCGATCCCTCCTAAGGATTTTATAGCCCATAGGGATGGCTGAGGAAATAGTAGGGTTGGAGGCTTCAGACAGCCAGGTCTCTGTGAGGAATAAAAGGTCAGGCTGTTCATCTAGAAGTAGGTCATGAATGTATAGTTTGTGCCTTTGCATAGAGCGGCAGTTCAGAAGTGAGGCCTTAAGGGCCTCTGTTTTCTTTATGTTCTTTCGCTTGTTGCTGAGCAACGGGATCTTGGGGGAGAGTTCTCTAGGCTGGAGGAGAGTCCAGTTGCAGTCTTGACACTGAAATCAGTCTTCAGTATAAGGAACTGCCATTTTGCACTGACCGGGTACTAACCGCCTTAGATTGACCAAGTGGATGTTGACTACCTGTCCCCGAACCATCACTTGTTTGAGACCTCTCTTTGGCAGCTTCAACTGTAATTGTTTCATCATTCAACATTTTCATGTGAATGGGAAGGCTGATGTTATGGTCTCTCCTTCTTGAAAAACAATGCTGAGAGTAGCATAGTTTTCTATATGTAGACACCTGACCATATCTGAAATTAGTAATTTTAGTTTTCACTGTAATGCCATCTGGCCTACTTCTTTAAAGCATTAGGATGACATATTTTGTATTATCCCTAACAAATAAAGTAAAAGGTTTTTTTTGCTCTACAGTTTGGACATGTGTGCTTTTGCACAGCTTTTTTCACTAAGCCATCAAATGACACTTATTAGCCAATGTCAGTTCTGGAAGAATGGTGACAATTCACACATTCATGTTTCCAGGCATATCTTGTTCCAAAGAATTAATCAATATCGTCTGCAATAATCTAAATGTCCATATTTCCATTCCACCTAGAGATTTAGAGAAAAATACAGGTTTATAGCCATTGATAGGTTTGGAAGCCTCACCTCTCTTAATGTTTTATGTGTTTTTAGGGATCTGCCAGTAATAATATGTCTGACTGCAACCATGAAACTGTTTACTCCCCCTTTGGGACTTACAGGCCTAGTGAAGCGAAAGCGACACTTGTAGTATTTCCATATTTGGAAAGTTAACATTTACTGTCTACGGGTTATATTCAGAGACACCTTAATCTCACAATTAATGTACCACTCAATGAATGGCATAGCGGAATCATCGCCATCTTCTGTAAATTTTGGTGCATCTTTTAACCACAGTAACATGTGAATGTGTGGGGCTCTTCTAGTTTGGTATTCTATCATTTAAAAGTCAACAACCTTCTCAAGGTGAGAATTATTTTTTGTTGCAGCTGAAGCAAAGTATGGCTTGAAACCTGTGACCAAAGTACCTCCAGACATTAGCTGGATCAATTTAACATAATTCTCCAGGTGTCTTGAAATTGATACCAGCAATATTCTAAATGCTTGCGGTAGAAACTTGTGAAAATCGTCCCAAGCATACTCTGCAACGCTGATAAGTGAAAACGAAGTAGGAGCACCTAAATTATGAAACGGGCACTTTAACTCAGTATGACAACTGAACCAGTACTCATTTATAGTAAGTTGACATCATCAAATTCATCAAGGTTTACTCAAGAATTTCATCTTTGCAGAAAACGTTTTCGAGAAACTCTCTTACTCTTATATTAAGGAATCCTGCTACTGTTTTGAGAATTTCTGCTACAGCATAGCACACAACAGACAGTTCAATTTCAAATAGGAGATAAAAAAAAGATATTCAATGTTCTGTTAAAAACATGCATTTTCAGAATTTATAGTCTGGATTACCTATACTCGACGACCTTGTAGCAACCTCTTTCTCCTGTAGGAGAAAGAAGTGGAAAACAACCAGCTGATAAACTCTTTTCCCATACACTAATTAGCTCACCTTTTGCTTGCCTCGTTTGATATAACTTGAAGGCATCACCCATGACATCTCTGGAGTGTATTGGATGAATGCCATAGATATCTTCTGCTTTGGCAGAATCTACCTTCTGAAACTGACAACTCTCTCTTGACTTTGGAGGGTGTGCACCAACAGAAGACAAATGTTGAAATGCCTACTTGGCAATGAAATACGGTTTCCTATCTTTGTAATGCTTGTTTTATGCTTTCCAGTTTTGCAGGGCTTTCTTTACTTTATTTATGCTAAGAAGTACATGCCAAATGTTTTTATCTTTTTTGTTGGCACACCCTTCACTAGTGGTTGTTCAATTTCTCGGTTCACACCAAGAGTTTCAATGCTCTCCTTCAAGTCTAGAGGAAGATAACCTACTTTCACTTTCAAGCCTTTCAATCAGTCACTTGAAGGTAACTTTGCACTTGATGGCAAATTAAAGTTGAAAAGAGTGTAAGGTTTGGATGATAATACTCTCATAACAATTCAACTGCTGGAGTTCAGTAGAAATTGGGGACATCTCTAATTGTGAATGCCACTTGCAGGCATTTTAATCAAAACAACTTTCGAAATCAGCTATTGAGTAAAGACCTAGATTAAACTCTGTACCTGATCGCTGCCTTAAATCTGGATGTTAATATCTACCTTTTTGATATTGTAGTGATATTTGTGACTTGTAGTTCATATGAGGGCAACAAAAAATAAACATTATTATTATTTTTTTTATATATCTTTATTGCATTTTTGAAGTTTTTAACATTTTGAGGTCGTTCAAAACAGTATACATACAGTACAAACAAGCGCCGTGAGAGAGGACATGCAGCTGAGGTTCATAGCATAAGTACATTTACAGAACATGCATGTATACATCTCTATTTTCGTACCAGTAAAATGTACAGTTGTATACTACTTCTTTCCTGTTCTGTGTCACTTCTTTCCTATGTGTACACATGGAGGCGTCTGTGAGATATGCAGTCGCACCAGACATGGTTGCATGCAATTGTCACGTGGGATGTACAATAATTTAACACTTGGAAGCTATGCATATATGATCACCTCCGTAGGAAACTAATAAGTCTGCGAGGTATGCTAATAAGATACATATATTGTTTAATCCGCTAAACTAATAACTTGCTAAACAAACTGCCATCAAGAACGTATCGCAGCCGGGCTTGGATATGTACATCTTATACACGCATATTTATGGTAGCTCGCCAGGGTGGCACTTTGACTCATGCATTCAGGTAAGAGCCGGGCGCATCAGGTTGCCGGTTGGGGACTCAGGTAAATTCACAGCAGTGGGTTCAGGCCATAAGCGTGTTGCGTTATAGGTCACAGCTTAGATATTAAGTGGCGTGCGCCCATTGACTTGGGACTTCGGTGGTTGTATTAGCTGCCTTCAGAGGGGGCGCTGCCGCTGTCGTTATTGTTTCCGTGTGTGAATGCCGTAAGGATGGTGTCCCAGTGTTGCGCTATCGGGTACTTGTGGAGCCCTCCGGTTTCTTCCCTGTGTAATGTTGTACTTTCCGCCCGCGCCCATACCGTAAGTTATTTTTCCCAGCTGACTATTTCCGGGGAGGCATTGTGTTTCCACCTCTTTGTGATGAGTCGCTTGGCCACTATCAGTCCCAGGTCTCTAAACCGGGAAGTGACTTTATTCTTTTTAGATCTGGCATATAGACCCAGTATCCAGACCTCCCACGTGTGTGGCAGGGACCCGTCCGTGCAGTTTGCAAGTGCTACTGTTACTGCGTGCCAGTAGATTTGACGGGAGGAGCAGGACCAGAGCTTGTGTAAAAGGTTTGTGTTTATCTGCTGACATCGCGGGCATGTGGAAGTGGCTATGTTAAAATATTAATTTATGTTATCAGGCGAGAGGTATGCTCTCTGTATTATGTATGTTTGTATTAGTTTAAATTTTGAGCTTCTCGGTATGAATGAGGAGCCCGGAAGGACAGCGCCCCACTCCCTCTCTGTCCACGGTCGTCCTCTGTCCGTTTCCCATCGTGTACGAAGACTCAGCATGGCCTTCAGTGTATGAGTAAGTAGAGCTTCCACCAACCAGTGTACTATGTGTGAACCCGCACCCATTACGTGTTAGTACTGCAGCAGCAGGTGTGTTGCCGGTTCGGTCGTTATGTCCCCCCATGCTGCCGACAGAGATCTTGTAATAGTAGTGTGTAGAAGAAATTGCCCTGGCGGTAAGGCATGATCTTCAGGTAGCACCTCAAATGAGAGCAGGGAGTCGTCTGTATAGAGGTCGCCCAGGGTGACTACGCCCGCTGTATGCCAGTGTGTAAGAATCCCTTCGGAGGTGCCCGCCCTTCCTCTGGGTGTCCCTGTGAGAGGCAATATCGGGGCGTAGGGGGTTACTGCACGGGTGAGGTATAGGCTTCTTTTGTAGCACTTATGCGCCAGCTCCAGATGTGTCTGGGATGGGCGAAGATGTTTAGCAATGGGATGGAACAGGTGGGAAATCTGAGATTGTGTCCATGGCTGTTGCACGGTTGCCATATCTTCTAATCCCCTGCCACTTAACCACTTCGTCACCCATTGTAACTGGGCCACTAAATAGTATAACTCCATGTTTGGGACTGCCAGTCCTCCTTGGCTGGTGGGGGCGTATAGTTTCCACATTGCAACCCGGGGCCTGCCTTTGTTCCAGATTAAGTAGCGGAACATACATTCCAGTTCACGGAAGATTTAAGTCGGGACATAGATTGGGAGGTTCGAAAAATAGTATAATAATTTTGGTAGTATTGTCATCTTTATCAAAGTGATGCGGCTCATGACATTCAGTAGGAGTGACTTCCAAAACTGCACTTGGGCCCTAACAGCTGAGATAGCTCTGGTTAGGTTTCCTTCCAGTATGTTGGCGGGTGAGCGATATATGAAGATGCCAAGGTAACGGAACGTAGCGGGGTACCACGCGAGAGTGGAGCCATTGATGTGCACATCCGTCTCCACCGTATATTCGCTAAAGGAGTAGACTCCCGATTTTGCCCAGTTCACCCGAAGCCCAGACACTTTCTCAAAATCCCTGAGCGTGTCCGCTATAGTCGTGGGAATATCATGTAGATCACGCACATACAGTAGCAGACCGTCCGCATACAAAGAAACAGCATGCATCCCATCACCTAGTTGTATGCCCCACATGTCTCCATCTCTGCGAAGTAGCATCGCAAGTGGTTCCTTAGCTAGAGAGAAGAGTAGCGGGGACATGGGGCATCCCTGATGTGTGCCTCTTCTCACCTGGATGGGGTCCGAAATGAGCCGACCAGTCCTAACTCGAACAATAGGCCGTTGGTAAAGCAGTTGGACCATGCTCATGTAATGGTCCCCTAGTTCGTATTTGTGTAATACTGCCACTAAATAGGGCCATTCCAGGGAGTTGAAGGCCTTCTCCAGATCCAGCACTAGGCAGCCTGAGCGCGGCCATCTGTGCAGTGCATATTTCTGTATCCTGAAGAACCTGCGTATGTTAAATGAGGTGCTTCTGACGGGGACGAAACCATTCTGGTCAGGGTGCACCAGTGTTTTAACCAATGGTGCTAAACGCTTAGCCAGAGTCGATGCGAAGATCTTATAATCAGTGTTTAGGAGGGCTAGTGGACGGTAAGAACCTAAGGCTTCGGGGCTTCTGCCGGGTTTGAGGAGAGAGATCAGTAGCGCTTCATTCTGTGTGTCAGTGAGCGTGGAGTCGTCTACAGCAGTCTCGTACACTTTTAGCAGCTGTGGCGCTAGTATGTGTGCGTAGGCTTTGTAAAATTCTGTCGGCAGACCATCAGGTCCCGGTGACTTGCCGTTAGACAACGAGAATATGCTGTCCCGGACCTCCTCTAGAAGGATAGGGTCATTCAATTCTGCTCTCTGATCACGCGTGGGATGCGGCAGGGCTATCCCCTCAAGGTAGAGCTGCAGCTCTACAGGGGTAGCTTGCGCATGAGATTTGTATAATTACCGATAATGCGCCACGAACTCGCAATGCATGTCTCGCTGCGTGTATACTGTAACCCCTTGCGCCGTGTGTACAGATGCCACAGGAGTTGTCATCTCGTCTTGACGGATCAACCATGTTAGCAGTTTTCCTGCTTTGTCCCCCATGTGGTGTGTTCGTGCCGGATGTGCTGCATAATTAAGACATCAGAGCCGTTCTAGTAATTGAGCGTGCTCCTCTCTGTGGCGTGCAAGGTGTCTGGGGGAGCCCTCAGCTGCCTCTCGCTCACTGGGTGCCAGCTTTCTCTCCACAGCAGTGAGATCTTTCTCTAGTTGTGCTCGCATGCCAGCTTGTGCTCCCAGGCAGTGCCCCCTCACGACCACCTTGAGGGCGTCCCACTCCAACAGCAATGATGAGGCTGTGCCTACATTTTCGTCAAAGTATTGTGCTACGGTAGTGGCTAACAAGTTGCGAAATGGCGCGTCTAGTAAAGTGTCTGGTTGGAGGCGCCAGACAGGGATCGGCGGCATATCACCCTCCCACTCTAGCTCCAGCACATGTGGGTTGTGGTCTGAGTGTGTCCGCCCCATGTGATGCGACTCAGAAACACATGGCATGAGATCACTGGATACCATAAATTGGTCTAAGCGAACATGAAGACCATGTGCACCCGAATAGTAGGAGTACATTCTGTCTTGCGGATTTCTATGCCTCCAGGCATCTGTTAGGTGCCATTGTGTTGCCCAGTTATTTAACACTTTCATTGCAGTATGTGTGGCTGTGCCAGGCAGGGGGGGAAAGGAGTGGTCTAACGAGACGTCTAAGATGCTGTTGTAGTCACCTCCTAACACCATGGGGGTATTGTGCCATGCGGCCAATTTGTGAGATAGCATTTCAAGAAAGGCAGCCTGATCGATATTAGGTGCGTATAGTGACGCAATAACCACCGGTCTTCCATCCAGGGCGCCCTTAACTATTACGTATCTGCCTTCCGCATCTATTAAAGAGTCTACCACCCGGAAGGGAGTCCCCGGCCTCACCCATATCAGAACTCCCCTTGCGAATGCTGAATAACCTGTGGCGTATAATTGCCCCCTCCACCTCCTGTGTAATTGTGTTACCTCTGGTTTGGGCAAGTGCGTCTCTTGAAGGAGAGCTATTTGTATGTGATGTCGTTTTAGATATGAATAAATGAGGTACCTGCGTGATGGGCTGTGTATACCTCTCACATTCCAGGTGCCTATCCTAATGGGTGCCATGGTGTGTGATTGTCGTCATCGTGCAAGGCCTTGTCAGGCCGATGATCGTGCAGAATTGAAGCAGTGGATATGAGAACGGTTGCAGATTCTGTGCCCCCATTGAGCCAATACTCTGACTACCATACCTCAGTGCGTACATGATTGCATAATAAACATATAAACTGCATTCAAAGAAAAATACCAAAAGGGCGAGTATGCAACAGGCAACCGTCCAAACAAGAAACAGAAGCAACATTCAACTAATGTCTAGGGGGGACTACAGCACACAGCAATCTATGAAGTGCCAAAGAAAGGGGGTCCATCTCCGGCAGCTCCCCAACCTCTGGCCAAGCTCGCGCGGGTCAGGGCCGCAGCTCAATTATCAAACATGATGTTCCTGTTATGGGGAGGTGAAGGAGCCCCCACCTGTTAACACTTGAATCTGTCTTCAACCATCACTCCCGCCTCCCGCTTATAGCTAGAGCCCTAGAATATATATGCACATTGCTAACACTGAGAGCATACAAATGTGGCATGCGATCTGAGCGCAGATCTGTGATAGTTGCGTATATGGTGTCATAGTCTTCATTGTGCATGGTAGGAGATGTTAAAAGCAGGAGTCTAGACAATGTCATTGGAGGTCTGTGGAGTGACCGGAGGTAGTTCACACGAATCTTGAGAAGCCAGAAAACTGTCCGAGAGATCGTCGTCGCTTGCTGGACCTTGCTGGTCAGAAGTTGAGTTAGCCTCTTCATCCTGTGTCCCGCTGATGGCCGCAACCGCCTGGAGGGCCTGGAGCTGGCCGCTCAGTATCAGTTCCGGAACTGGTCCGAGGATCCAAGAAGCCAAGGGCTGTGTTTTTTTCTTTACCCTACGTCGACTGCGTGGGGAGACAGTGGGATTCGTCTCTCTCGTTCCAGTGAGCTGGGCTCTGCCGCCCGTGGAGTCATAGGTGTTGAGCCAGTCCTCCGCCCCCTCTGAGGTATTAAAGAAGTGAGTCTTTCCGTTCGCGATCACCCTTAGCTTCGCCGGAAACAACAAAGGGTACTTGAGATTGTTTTGCCGGAACTGTCTTTTTACTGCCATATATGAGTACTGTTGTTTCTGAACTTGCAGTGTGTAGTCCGGGAAAAACATGACTTTGTGGTTGTCTACCTGTAAACCTGTAGCTTCCTGGTTTCTTGGAGTACGGCATCTCTGTCTCTGTAGTTCAACAGGCGGATTAGAAACGGTCTTGGATTGGAGCCCGGGGGCGGGGGTCTAGCCGGCACTCTGTGTGCCCTTTCGATGACAAAATGAGGAGAGAGGGCTTCCCCAGGCAGAAGCGTGCGGAGCCAATGTTCGGTGTAGGTCACCGGGTCTTTGCCTTCCATTCCCTCCGGCAGGCCCACCACACGAATGTTGTTGTGCCGACCCCGGCCTTCAGCGTCCCCGACCCTGTCCTCCAAGGACTCCACTCGGCTGAGAAGGCCTTGGATGTGCGTCTCCGCCGTGGCTACTCGTGGAGAGACGTCAGCAATGACATTTTCGGCAGCAGTAGTTCGGTCCGCAAGCTTTCGGTGGTCTGCATGGAGCAGAGTGAGATCGATGGCCACCTTGTCTATCTTGCTTTCCAGGGAGGTGCAGATTTGATTAATTGTTTCCCCTAGCTTCTCCACCGCCGCCAGCACCGCATCCAGCTTGTGCGACATCGGATCAGCTGTTCCAGCTTCTGCCATTTTGTCCACCTGAGCTCGGGTTTGTGGGGGTGGGGCTGCTGTGCCCCCAACACCGGTCTGCGTGGGTCCTCCACGTGAGATGGGCCACTGGGTGTGTATGCAAAGGGCCTGACGGCAGGTAGGGTTCCACCACTGCCCCCCACGCATGGTCAGTTATGCAGGCGGCAGCGCCGGTCCGGCAGGGGAAGCGTGCAAGCGAAAGCCGCTTCCTCCAGTACCGCCCGGCTTTCCCGGTCCCGCAACACTCTCCCTGCAGGCAGGATTCCACAGGATGCGGGGCGTCATGGCACAGGGGACGTCAGCGCCAGGCCAGGCACACCCCTGTGGTGCTGTGTTGCCCGCCCTCACCGCCAGTACCGTCGAAGTTTGTTGTCACCGGGCATCTCAATCACACTATCTCTGGCGCCTGCACACTGCGCGGTCATATGCACTCACTGCCGTCTCCCGCGCCTCCTCCAGTGGCCGTGCAGGATGGGTCACAGTTGGGGTGTGGTGGAGCGCGTTACCAGCGCAGCGTGGCCCAGGGCTGTCGACAGCAGGGACACCGGACCAGGATTTGATGGCTCGCGTGAGTCCACGATGGTGCTTCTGTGGTGCGGGAAGGGCAGAGATGATTGCGCCGTTGCAGCGCCACTTTATAGGTGGTCCTCGCAGCTGGACGACGCCCCAGGCACCGTCCGGTCCTCGCAGACTTGCGTCTCACTCCCCGCAGGCGGGAGCTCACCAGGTGTGGGGCGGTACGTGAGAGGGGTCGTCCGCACCGGGCCGGGTCCATCTATGTGGTGCTGCGCTGTTCCTCCCCGGCGCCCGTGTCACCGAAGGCTACCGCCACTGGACGTCCTGCTCACTGCGCCCCCGATGGCCCCATACTACGCAGCTAAATCCGCTCATCATCCTTTCACTGCACCTCCTCCGGCGGTCACACAGGGTGGATTACAGCGAGAGGGGAAGAGGTGCGGCCCATCAGTGTAGTGCGGCCTCGGGACAATTGGCAGCAGGAGTACCAGGTTGAAATTCGGCAACCCAAGTGAGTCAGCGAAGACGTCAGCCGCAACAGGAGTACACAGTGTTCGCGCTGGGAACTGCGCCACAGTTCTGGGCATGGTGGGCAGAGCCAATCCTCGGCTCAGCGCAGACGTCTTCCCCCGGGGCAGCAGAGCTCTGCCGGTCGGCCCCAGAGCCGGAGAAGCGCGCCGCGGAGTCTCCCGTCTGCTACAGCCGCTCGTCTCACCGGAGCTCCAGGCCAGCCCCCGGCGCAATCGTGGGAGTTAGCAGCCCTGGCGGATGCCAGGTTACGGAGATATGAGGTCAGAGAGGGGTGCTTGCGACGGAGCTCTACTTGAGCACGTCCGACTCCATTGCTGGCGTAGCCACGCCCCCAACAAAAAATAAACATTATGTGGAATTACTACAGATGTGGCTGTGAACTCAGAGAATTCTTTCCTAAAACTGTCTAACACAGTCTCTAAAGTGATTGTTTCAATGGGAACCTGCACATCTACTTCATTTTCCTCACTCTATCTTTCTTACACCCTGTGTTTTAATTGAATTTGTTCTGAAATTCTTGTTACATCAGAATGTGTCACATGTAACAGTACATTATTCATTCCTTCTAGGTCATGAGCAAGTCTTTTCACAATTTACAACTTCCGGACTAGGTTGTGCATCTTATTGTTGTCAAGTGACAGCATACGAATAGGATGGAATGTTCTTTCACACGCCTATTTTGAATATCAAGCCAGAGAATGTCGCTGCAGATTTGAAAGTTTCCTAATTTTGCAGGGATCAAGTTTATTGAATTGTAATTTTCTGCTAAACTGTAAGAAAAAGCACAATTTGTCAATTGAACGTTGTTTTATGTTACAAAATTACTGCACTGCCATTCACAAACAGGCACTGGTGTAATTTGTTACAAATCTGATCCATAAATATATCTTCTTTCTTTCTTAGCACTAACATCTGCTTTGGGACTGGTGTACCTTCTTTCACATCACATGCATGTGCATCTCTGCCAACAGCAAAACCTAAACTGTGCAGCTGGTAGTAGCTCTCCTCACAAAAACAAATTTCTGCACTGGAGATATGTTTCCAGTTTCCTTCAAACATGGCAAAAAGTTGGACTTGTTTATGTTCTGCTTTAGTTGACATTTTGTAATAAGTTAACTTGCTTATGTAAGCTCTGTTAAGAATGAAAATGAACAACTTCCACTTTCTGCAAACTGCTTCAGCCTATGTCTTCCAATTTTCATCTTTTCCTGCTTCATTTTCTTCATAATGTTCATTACTATTCTATTACAGAAGAATTTGTCATGAAGCCCTCTAAATTTATCCCTCCTTATTCTGGTGCTCTCATTTCTAGCTTTGGACAGATTCTTGGGATTTTCTAATCTACCTTGAACTGTTCTTGATTTTATTGCTAATAGTATTTCACCATCAACTTCATTCCTTACTTTCGCTTTTCCTACTAAATGCTTAAAGAATTATGGACTTCTCTTACAAATATTACTTTTTGCATCAACTCTTTTAACTGAATCTTTTTCTGTTGTGGATTGAATGTTTCCTGACAATATGACAATGATGTTCTTTACTCTTTTTCTGCTGTTTAGTCAGCATAATGTCTGGGTAAGCGGTAAATGTGTAGAAAATATTATAAAAAAAATATTTTTTTACCTATTTAAAAAATATGCAATATTTATAACATTTTATAAAAAGATACATAACTAAGTAAAAAACATAGAATTCTAGAAGAAAGGCAAATTGGTTTGGAAATGAAAGGGAATAGAAGGAAATAGATACAAAATGAGTAGCAAAGGGGGCAAACTTATAAATTACATACATAAGGGATACATAAAATGTTGGCTATATCAGAAAGGACAGACCATAAAGGGGTACATAGAGAAGACGAAGAATGAAACGCACAAAAGGTGATGGGAGGAATGCTTGCAATTTGTCTTACCACTGCCAATCACTTGGGGTAGCATCCCAACCCATTGTTCTTGTGCTGCTCACCATGTTACCTCAGTTTGGACCCAGCCATATGCAAATCAGTCTTGACCCTGCTCCTCATGTGAACAGTCCAACCAGAACTGCCAGGCCAGATCCTCCTAACCTGAAACAAGCATCCTGGGACCGGTTTCGGGGTATCACCCCTCATTAGCCAGGCTAGCTTGAATCCAGTGACACAGTGAGCATGGCACCCATGTCTGGGCATACCCATGCCACTCAGGGCCATTCAGGCTGGACTGTTCCCATTGGGAGTAGGGCCAAGGCTGATTTGCATATGACTGGGTTCAAACTGGAATGTTGTGGTGAGCAAAATAAGAATGGATTAAACCCAGATCTGTGACTGGGGTGAATGTTTGACAATGTCCACATTCCGCCCATCATCTGTTTGTGTTGCAAGTACATAAATAAGTCACCTTTTCCACTTTTTATTTGTGACACCAGTGTAAACAGTGATCTTCCAGCTGTACAAACCACAATAGCCTAATTACAAAGATTTAATATTTTAAGCTAATTTGTAAGTAAATAATGTACAATGTCAATCTACCACATTTAAGCAGCACATATGCTTAAAGTATTTTCCTATAGTGTCTCATCTCTATTCAGTAGTTTGTACATTTGGTTTGGCTTTGCCCATCTTTGTTCTGCTGCAGTACTGGCCAGCACCTCATCATACTTTCTTTTCTATGATGCAAGTCGATGATGCAATAGGTGAGGAGAGCACAGAAAAGCAAGCAAGAAGAAAAAGGATTGGCGCAGTAGCAAAAGGTAATGGAAAGTGATTTGGAAGAAACGGGAAAGAAGAGCAAAATAGAAGGATTCCACCCGCTTTAGCCCTTGAGGCCATAGAGTCTGTCATCCTGAACTTCCCACAAAGGGTAACTATTATTGACAAGCTGGATGAAATCATCAGGCCTGTGTGATGTCTGGAGGGTCTGGCATCTCCACGGTAGGGAATACATTCACACCTCCATGGCACACACAACACTCTCCTGTATCGATCTTCTTCTGCTCCCAGCGACCGATGTACTTCAGATAAATATGGCAACTATCCTCCCTAGACACATTTCGTATCACTCACCACTTGCCGTTATATTTGTGGCATCCAACGCAGTTCTGAGGCCCTTTTGGCACCTTAATGTGTGGCACCTTGCGGAAACCAATGTTCGGAATATTTATATGTCAGGCTCCAATTCTATTTTGATACCAATCAGGGCACTGTGGCCTCAGCCAGCACATTATGGACAGTGGGCAAAGCCACCATGAGGGGAGTGCGAAAAGCTACATCAGACACAAAGGGAAAGACAAACTGGGAAAAAATAACTGCTGTTGAAATCCAAATTCTGTGCTTGGAGCAGTAATGTCTGAAGAAGGAGTCAGATACTCTCCATTGACAACTGGCACTTGCCAAAGTCTTGTTATGGCAACTTTTCCTGTGAAAAGACTCACCAATGTTGAAGGGCATCGACGAGGATTGTGTACAAGCATGGGGCAAAACTGAGAAGCTGGTATACTGGCTGGCCACCAGGGAAATGGCCTCTAGAATAGTCCCAAAGATTTTAGACCTATTGCACCAAAAAAGATGTTGTTCTGTGGAGATAGCGGCTGTTTTTGCTGAATACTACCAATCACTCTATGCTCAACAACCATGGTCTCTACCTGAACAGAATAATTCTATTCTGATGTAGACTCCCCTCCCTTTGATCTCACTCACTGTCAGGAAAGACCTAGACATGCCTATTGCTGTGGAAAAGATAGGCGAGGCAATACAAGAGATGAACTCTGGCAAAACACCTGGCCCAGTGGGCTTCCCCCTTGAATATTACTGGGGTGTCGGTCGGTCCCATGACCGAGACGATGTCGGGCGGAGGCAACTCCATCTGACATCGTAATCAGCCCCTTAATTTGCAATTAAACCACGCAGTGTGATTCTGGATCTTTTGTATATTAATAAGTTTATTTTTGGTGAGCACATGTAAGACTGACATTGCAATAATCGGTGTATACTTGTGTTAGTTGAGAAATGTAGGAGTTCTACAAGCTGATCAGGTAGCTGTGAGAGCTGAAGTGGAACTCTACCAGTGTAGGGCAAAGACGTACACTTCAAGCACAAGGATCTGAAAGTTTATTGTAAAGCATGGATGTTTAACAGGCAGCCCAATATGGCTAGGTCTATATCATGAAATTTGACTTTCAGGACATCCACTTAAAATTAATTTATGACAAAGGATCCAAGTGAGAATCATTTGCTCAATCAGACATTTTTCTTCAAAATTACCATAGATCTGGTCCTTGTTGACCAATGTGGGAAATTCCTGATGTGACTAAACTGCCAGTGTGTGTCAAGCCCACTAGTGGTATGAAGAAGTGTTGCTGATTGTAGTCTATCCCTTTGGAATAAGTGAACTGTATTTGGAATTCTATAATATTGGCAGATAGGAGAGTATAAAATCTTGTTAGAATTGAAAAAATGCTTCCCTGTGATTGTCATGTATAATAGAGGCGGGCAACTTGTTTTCCAGAAGGTAGCATTCAAGAGTCATTACCAGAGTCAAGAATATAGCGTATTGATTATTTTTCTCCCAATTTGTTGTATGTCTCTTTTACTGAGAGAATTATGTGCTGGCATTGTATGTGTCTGTGTGTGTGTGTGTATATATATATACACTAAGTGAATGAGTATGAATTAAATATGCATAATGCTAAACAACTTATAAGTGGTCTTTATGGACTACCTACTTATATTGTGAGAGGACAAATTCCACAAATTGAAATAAGCCCATAATATTTGTGCTTCTTCTACAAAAGCCTTCTTTTATGAATTCATTCTTCCAGCTATGCACCTAAACATCTTGGCATCAAAGATCCTCGCTGTTGACGGTGGGGGCATTGAGTTGTTCAGAAAACCAACTTAGCATCATGTATAATTGTGCCTCGAGAAAAAGGATCAGAGGAAAAAGAAAGGAAGCCACAAAATTTGAATTATCCTCGTTTTCCAACGTATTTTCTACAGGTATTGCAATGTCACATTTTGCAAATAAACTTAGAAAATAAATAGTGTTTTAAGATTTAGTTATAATTCGGGACCCTTTTTGCATGCATCCACTTTGTTTCCAAGAAACGCTTCAATGTGCATGTGCTTCTCTTCAACTCCCCCACCTCTAACCCCCCCTCCCCCCACTTCAGACTCCTCATCAAAAATGCATTTTTTGATTGATGACCCTCTTAAAATCCTTTATCACTTTCAGGCACTATAATGATAAAGTAAAAAAACGTTCTTCAGTCCATCTGGGAAATTGTTTCCTGCTTTGAAATATATCCCGCTCTGAGAGGGACATTTCTTATATATACATAAAACGGTGTTTTTCTAATCTAACCACATGAGACAGGTAATGATGCAAACGGATGATTCCATAATGAGAGGTCAGAGCATAGCTATTGCATGGCACATTCTGAAGTGGTAGGGCGTTACACTTCTAAAAATTCATAAAGATTGATGGCTACACTTATAATTTTCTAATTTTCATTTCACCAAGGGATCTAACAAGAACCAGCATTTTCTGTGTGCCTAGCAGATTTTCCTTTATTTTTGTGCAGAGCAAATGGGAAGGATCTCACAGTCCATTAAACAGGCAGTTGAAGTCATAAAGTGCAGCACTGAAGCACTCTCGCCGTAGAGCAGCAGTGGGTTTAATTTGCCACTGATGTGCTTACAAAACTGCAGGTTTGGCACAGCTCCTACTTTACACTTCTTTGAGAGATCACATATAAATAGCTCAGCGTGGTGGCACATTGGCACATTAATATGCTTCTATAATGTATTTTTTTTTAATTTGTATCATTACAATTGAAGAAGAATATAGTCTGTTTTTATACAGGATATGTCTGCAAAACACATAACAAACCGACCCCAGCAAGTGCCACAATTTCATGAGCAATTGTCACTTTTATCAATGGATGACCAAATACATATGCAGCTGGAATACTAAAAATGGTGTTATTTAATAATATATTGCGCACCATAAGAATGTGGCAATTTCTTCGTTTCTTTTTGTGGCGTTTAAAGCTTCAAAGCAACAAAAGCCAATGTTTGCATTTTGTCAACATAGAAAATATACGAATAGCTGCAACACAGCACTGACGTTTGGAAAAAGAAATGGTTTGCAATGAACAATAAAGTTCTAATGGCACTTGTTTTATGTAATCGCACCAACAGGGCAGTGCATGTAATCTTACTTTTAGTAAGTGCCTGTACAAAGTGTAAAGTATAGAGTGAGAAAATAAGGGGCATATCTACAAGGGCAGGCGATACAATTATCGCCGCTTTAGCGTCCGTTTTCGGACGAAAAGCGGCGATAATTTTAACGCCTTATTAGCAAGGACACGCTAACGCGTGAATCCATGCTTTTCGCCCTTTCTCTTATCGCCCAGCTTTGCATCTCTAATGAGATGCAAAGTGGGCGTTACTGGGCGTACCCCAGATGGGCTACGTTGTAAATATCGCCGATGTGCACATCGCAATATTTACAAGGCAGCCCACAGGATGATAGCAGACGTTAGATTTTGGCGAAAACGGCCGTTTTCGCCAAATTCTAACGTCTGCTATTATCCCGACTTAGCCATCCCTAACATAGGGGGTGGATTGTGCTGATACGACCACAGGGTCGTATCAGCAGGATACGCCGTTTGCAGGGAACATCGCTGGAAAACCAGCGATGTTCCCTGCAAAACGGCGATAACCTCGCTATCTCTGGAATTTTTATCGTCCTGGAGAAGCGTGTTGTTAATAACGCGCTACCAGGGCGATAATTTCCGGAGATAGCCAGCGATAAGTAATCTATCGCTAAGCACGGCCAGCGATAATTATCGCTGGCCGTTGATAATATGCCCCTAAGATCGTTGACAATTCGTACAGTTTAATTGGTTTAACGCCAAAAACATTTCCTATAATGCATTCTGTTGTTTCTATTTTGATACATTTCGACAAGGTGGATACAAGCACCAAGGTGCACCCAGTTCCAACATGAACTTCAGAAAGCATACATATGAACAAAAAGGGGGAGCTCATGGTTTCAAGTTCTGAAACGATCAGTGAGCGAACAATGTATTTTCTTTTTGCTTTTGGAATTTGACTGATACATGTGCAAATGCCCATTTATATGTTCAGTACATTCTCCTACTTAGTCATGCATCAAGATTTTCAGTTAACTATTTCCTTTTTGTAGATGAACATGGTCGGCTTGAAAATCTACATTAAATGGAAGGAACCTGCTAGAACTCTGCTTGCAGTAGCAACTCTGAAAACATCCATCTTTTCTGCGGGACACAGATGTGCCAATACAATAATAGTAAATAATACTAAATGTGGGAGCCATAAAAGCCTGTCAGTAGGTACATGCTCTACTGACTAGGATGGGCTGCAGTGCTTAGTACGGTGGCACAGATATTCGGTACCTTTTAGCTACGAAGTGCTGAGAGGAATCTTACCCAGACTGATAATTATAAAAACTCATTAACATCTGTCAGTTTGTAATGGGGCTTCTGTTTAGATCGTTTCAAAATTGTGTCGCAAAAAGTGAAAAATGCAAAATCTGCTTGTTTTTGTAACTTCTCCGCAGAGTGAAATGGACAAATAGAATGTCAAATTTAATTCCAAAGATGGACATAAAAGTGGCCAGATCACTCCTTGGTGGACAACCTGGACCCCGTCTCGGTCTCAGACCACTTGAGAAGGACATCCTCTCCACCATGCACCCCCACCTACTGCATGACAACCAAAATGTGGTGCCAGGTAATAGGTGATGATTTTAACAATTCTTATCACACAAGTAGAGAGGGGGAGGTGAAACTACCACACGTCCTCTTGAGACATACAACAACCACAAAAGCTACGGTAGCTGTACACATGTAAGTGTCTGTGATCCTAAATAGGAGACCAAGTCAAAGTCCAATAGGGACTTTACAGAATTACTGTCCAGGTGCCTAGGGAAATCCATCCTTATGGAACAGGAGGTCTCCCACACATATTTGTGTCATGCTCCATCATCGGCAACCTCTCCCCACCCTGGTAGGAAAATGCCACCAGGGCAGGCTCGTCCTCCTGCTAGACTAAGGCCAGGAGGGAGATCTTAGATTTAAAAAAACTACTAGACAAAGGAAGGATCCAGATCAGTGAATTAAAAATACCTTGTAGTTCCCTGGTGTAACACCTTTATTCACTGGGGACTACAGGAATATCTAAAAACCGAGGCAAGATGGTAGGTTAAGGACAATGTCTCAAACCATCTCCTTTTTAGGCTGACATGTTTCTGCCCTACTCTGTAGTCCTAATGGGTCTAGGGCATTCTTCAGGGCAAGGGATTCTTTTTTTTTTTTTTAATAATAATATGCTTTATTGATTGGTTAAAAAAACCATTTACAATTTAAAACATGACTGGTTCGGACAATAAAAAATGACAATAATAAATGTTAAAAACAGTGGGTTTTAAATTACTAAAGATTGGGGCGGTCATTATAGGCTAATAATGTTCTGCTGAAAGACCTCGCTCTGATTTTCTGATGTTGCAGTCTCTAATTCAGTTGTTGAGCCTTTTAACTCGGCCGCCATGCTAAGATGAGGAGGGTTTGGTTGCGGTTGTGGCTTCCAGTAGTTTTGACGCTTTGATGACAAATTTCGTAAGCCCAATGTTCAACTTGGTGTTGTCAGGATTTAGAGCGGCCATTATTGCTTGGCGGCAAGATCGAACTCCCAACCTGATCCTTTGGTCCCGCAATAATGACCGTCTGGCCATGAGCAATGCCGGGCATACACAAACGATGTGTTCCATTGCTTCAGAATGCTAGCCACACAACCTGCATTCAGTACTGCAACCAGGCCTGCGCCATTCGGGAAGGTTCTTCAGAAAGGGCCAGTCACCCATCCTCAGGGCTAAAAACTTTTGTTTCCAATAAAGTGCGTATGTGCTTGATAGATAGGGCGGCTGAACACCCAGTTTAAAATAGGAGATTACGGCCCAAGCGTGTTTCCTTTTTGACATTATTTCACTGTCCGAGTGAAAGGACCACAGTCTAACAGTTTTTTTAATGGCGATCTTTAACACCGGGTAGGTGGGATTTGTTTTCCAAAGGTCTTTTACTCCTAATAACTGTAAACTGCGATCCAGGAGTTGCCGATGCTTTTGGCTGGTCTGATTTTTTTGTATTTCCTGCCATAGTCGGGCCTCCAGGGAACCCTCCTGAGCACGGCGCAGTCTATGACACAGTTTTATAACTGCGCCTGCCTCTACTCCATGGTGGTCTTGTAGTCCCAGTTCAAGTCTCACTTGGGCTGGCGAGGTAGATCTTGGCAACCGAAAAGCTCGTTTAAAGATTTTGGTTGTTAGCTTGTTTATTAATGTACTAGTTGTGCCCTTAGTGATCTCGTGCCCATACGTCAAGGAATTGATCACCTTAGCCTTCATCACTTTCAGCATGGGAGTTAGGCTCGGGCCAAGTAGCTGTTTTGACAGTTTTGCGGCAGCAGCTTCTAACGACAGGGCTTTGGTTTTTAATGCTTCTTTATGCTTGATAAATGTACATCTGGTGTCAAAAAAGATGCCCAAATATTTATAACTGGAAGTTGGTTCGAGCTTTGTGTCATTAAAATACCACCTTTCTGTTGACCTCTTTTGCTTCCCAAAGGATATTGTTTTGGTTTTTGACATGTTCAGTTCTAGGCAATTTCTTGTTGTGTATGGGAGCAGTTTGTCCAGTAACCTCTGGAGACCCACTTTTGTGTGGTTTAACAACACCAGGTCATCGGCGTACAGCAGGTTGCTGATGCGGGTTCCGTCTAATTGAGGAGGATGGCAATTTACACTGTCGAGTACTGGAGATAGGTCAGATATGAACAAATTAAAAAGAAGTGGGGCCAACACACAACCTTGTTTGACGCCAGTTTCTGTTCGTATCTTCCTGGAGACATAAGAGCCTTCACCCAGCTTGATTCTTATCCATGTTTCCGTATGGAGTTATACTATTGCGTGTAGAAGAGGCAGGGGTATGCCCCACGATTTTAATTTCTGCAATAACAGACCCCTAGGCACACGGTCGAAGGCCGCTTTAAAGTCTTCAAAGCAACAGTGCAGCTGGGTTTGTTGGACTGTCGCTTTCTCCATCAAGACTGTTAATGTTAGCAAATTGGTTGTAGTACCGGAGTTGGCCACGAAGCCCGTCTGATTAAAGGGGGGGCGCGAGGTCATTTCGGCCCAGGCCTGTAGCTCTTCCAATAGAATGCTTGCATAATACTTAGACTCCACGTCGAGAAGTGCAATCATTCGATAATTTTTAGGCTCGTTTCTCTTCCCGCTTTTGTAGATTGGGTGAATGATTGCACCTCGCCAAGACTCTGGAACAGTGTTATTTTGTCTACAGTAGAGAAACAAGGGGATCAGGTGTTCTGACCATAGGTTGACATCGGATTTGAACATCGCCTGGGGGAGACCATTCGGGCCTGGGGCTCCTTCAGCTCCGGCTTTCGTTATAAAGCGCGAAATCTTATTTTTTAAGTCGTGTGGTGTCACCGTGGTCTCTAACATTATATCGTTCTTTTTCGCTGATTCCTTATGTGTTGGTTCTTCAGGCGGTATTTTTGCGGGTGTGCTCGTCTCAAGCTCTCCAGTCCCGGGGGTGAGATCATATAGTTAACCGGACTGGGGGAATTGGTGTAAGCATCTTTTATTTTGATGTCCCCAAAGTGGAGTGATAAAAACTTACTCCATACGGCTTCACTGATATTTGCACTGTCGTAACCACTTGTACTTTGTGAGCTCCTATTTACGAGGGACCAAAATTGCTTAGAGTTAGGATTTTTACTTTCATAGATGAGCTTCAGCCAAAATTGATCCGAGGCTGCTTGTTTTTCCCTTCGTGCTGAGATTCTAAAAGCTGCTTGAGCTTGCTTATAGTTGTTAAAGTTGATTTTATTACTGGGGTTCTTTCTTGACAATCGAAGTGCTCGGTTTCTGTCAGTTCTTAATTTCCTTGTGGCTTTTGAGATGCAGAATTGAGGGATTTGTTTTCTCGGGCCCCTCCTGAGTGGCAATTCATTAAGTAGATGGTTTATAAGGGAAGTCCAGCCGCTGACAACGTGGGTATTTAACTCTAGGGATTGATGTAATAAGGCTTTGCTTTTTTCAGTCAGAGAAGGAGCCGTGGTGTCCGACCACTTTATCCGCTTTAGGTCCTCTGTGTAGGTGCCTGAGTGAGTATGGGCAAATTCTTGATGGCATGGGGTGGAGGTGGATAATGTTATTTTTTGTGCCCGGTGATCACTCTCTCCTTGTGGTGCAATTTGATCGCTCTTGATCAGAGGCAGTGTTTCTCTACTCCCTAGAGTGAAGTCCAGAAACGAGTAGGTTCTACCATCTGACCGGGTCCATGCAGGCGGGATGTCAGTGGGGAGGCGCCCATTCAATAAGGTAAATCCTAGGCTGCTGAACTGCATTACCACGTATTCGCCCAATGTTGAGGGTTTATTTCCGGCAGGGGTTGACTGGGATACGAAGTGTGGGGGAACTCTTGCGGAGTCCAGTCCTATATCTTCAGCAAGATTACAGTAGAGATTGGTGTTAAAATCTCCTGAAATGATGCTGGGTGTACTGCCGTCCTTGCCAAATAGGTTACAGATCGTGTTAATCAAGCAGTCCATTTTGGATTTTTTCTTAGTGGTGCAGGGAGAGATATAGACATTGAGGATGAGCAGCTGAGAATCCATAAGTGAACTTCCCAGAATAATTCCAGAGAGCCAATCCTCCTCAAATTTAATCTGTTCAATGCATTGGGATAGTTTTGTTGATACGTATATCGAGAGACCGCCGCTCTGTCTACCAAACATGGACTGTCTAGTAGCGGGTGTCATGAACTCCTGGTAACCTACTATTGGGATGCTTTCTCCTGCCCATGTTTCCTGTAAAAGGACGATATCATGTTCTTTTAAAAAGTCCAGAGTGGTGGCAGATTGTTTTTCCTGCCCAAATCCGTTAATGTTCCAGGAGCATATTGTTAGGCCGTGGTTAGTGTTGGGTCAATCAGTCCGGTTTCTGGATAGGGCCCCTGGCAACCATAACCAATCTACTCCGTCGAAGTTTCGCTGATCAGTTGTAGACTCTGGGATTACTGTTGGTGAGCTGCTTCTCGCGGACCTCAGTACTGAAAAGGGGGCCAAAGAAGAGCTGGAAATACAGGCCTGATTGTTTTCCAGTATTGAGGGGTAGCAAGGAGCGCTTGGTGTTGTGATTGTTATACCCCAGGATTTAAATTGGTCAGTTTTCGGCAAAACCAGGTCCCGGGTTGCCGGGGATGCCAGTGTTACTTGCGTTGCTTCACCCATTTTAGATCCAGTAGTTGGGATAAATTCAATGGCGATTATGTCTCTCGATTGTAGGTGACTTAGGTCTGAAAATGATTTAAAGAGTTTTAGTATGTTCCCTCGATTGAGGATATCATGAGAGCCTCTGGAGGTATATTCTGGTATGAGCAGCAGTTTGGCACTTTGGGTGTTGCTTGGGTGCTCACAGACCTCATTGGTCGTTACCGGCTTTATTTGCTTTGATTGTTCTTCGATGGGCTTTTTCGATGTAAATATGGTTAGCGATGGAAGGGGCGGTTCGCTATGATCAGTGATTAGGGATGAGGTAAAGGGACTTTTGCTTGTGGCCACCGACTGGTGACAGCTTACTGAATTCATGAGGTTCTTATGACCAGATTCTGTGTCTATACACTGTGTATGCAATTTGTTGTCCTCAGCGATAAGGAGACGAGAGGAACTAGCTTCTGGAGCTGGCATCTTGGAGGTTGAAGGTCCCTGTTGCCCTACTTCGAGTGCTGGCCGCGTTGTTGATGGTTGTTTAAGGCCAGGATTTGCTTGAATTGGAGGCTGCAGGGGGTGCCCCAGAACTTGAGGTGGCCCTGACAGTTGACTGGTCTGATGTGGGGATTCTGTCCGTGAGACCAGCTGATTCGATGTTAGTTGCAGGCTCGACTGTTCTTCTTTCGACGATGATGTCGGGGGTGCTTTTCCCGGAAGCTCTGTGTTACTCATTGGAGGGTTACTCACATTTGTGGTTTTAATTTCTTTTGTTTGTTTATTCCGACTTTTTCGTTGTCTTTTCTTTTCCCGTTTCGACACCCGATGCGTGTTATGACCGTTGGACGGTTCGGTGGGGATTGTTTTACCGTCCGCTGACTCCGTGGTGTGCGGGGAAAGAAGTCGGGTTTGGACTTTCGGGTGAGATGAACCCTGTGCCAGGCTCGGAGCCTGAGCTGAGGGGTCTGATGACTCGGACACTGGGGGCTTCTTTATTTCCATTAGAACTGCTGAGAGAAATTGAGGCAGAGATGATAAGGAATCGATTATGGGAGAGCAGCAGCATACTGATTGGACCAGTTGAGTTTGGGATTGGGCTTTTGTGATGAGAGCATTAAGCGCCTCCAGTTTTTGGTCGATCCCAGCGGTATACACGCGAGTGTGTTTAGTAGGTGTACCTGCAGATCCATCTTATCCGAGTGGTATGTTAATGCTGCTGACGTTGTTTGGAAAGTTTGTAATAATTGGGACCATAGGTTGTTGAGGTTGGACGATGGAGATCTGTCCTGCGCTACAGACTTATTGTGTTCAGTGGTGAAGAACGATAAATCTAAAGAGTTATGGATTATGTTGTTATTCGACCCTTCTAAGATAACCGTTGGATCAACTTGGTCCCCTTGATCCACCTTAGCTAAAAAAACTTTCCGACTCTGGCTGGTCTGGATTACTGAGGAGAGCTTGCGGGTAGGTCATGACCTGTGGTAGTAAGACTTTAGGGCTCTTTGTTTGATGGTCAGGTTAGAATTCGATTGAAAAGTTAAATGCAGATGGAGAAAACGGACTTGGGTTTGAAAATGGTTGGAAAGTTGACAGGTGAACGTCTTTGGAAGTAATTACACTGGGAGAAGCTTGTTCTGTTTGAACTGTATGCTGAACTAGCGGTTGAGAAAAAGCCTGTTGTGATTGGCTGTCGTCTAGGGCTTCTAAGGCTCCTTTACAAAGAAGTTCTGTTGTTAGTGAGGGGCTAGTTTGTGTCGGGTTGTTGGGCCCTCCAGCAGCCCCGTGGATCAGAGGCAGAACCATAATTTGTGGTGGCAATAACTCAGTGGCTGCAGGGGGGGGTACCTGCGGGAGGGTACCTGCGGCTTGTTCGAGGGGCTGGTTACTTTCTTCCGTGCTATCGCCAATACTGAAGTCCTAAAATAGTCCCTTAATGATGCCTTGATTTTTGTGGGTTTTGATAATTCTGTAGAGCTGAATTTTAGCTCTTCAGCGGTTGGTTGGGCATGTACAGGCCGTGGATCAGAAAATGTTCTTGAGTTTGCAAGTGTTTGGAGAGGCGTAGAGGCCGTCGAGGATTTTTCCAGAATTTCGCTAAGATCCATTTTCTTTGCGCCTTTTTTGGTGGACCTTGATAGGGCTTTCCTTACTCGCCCTGATCTCATCCTGGGGTGTTTTTTTTTTTTTTTGGTAGTGGCTTCCTAGTAGTTCCTGGTGATTGGCTGAACGAATTGCCAAGTTGATTGGTTAGTTGATTGATGAGATAGTGAAGTAAGTGAAGTGAGTGAGGTTGATTGGTAGGCTAGTTGATTGGATTGATGTGTTCCCTAGGTTTTTTAGATTTTTGCTGTAGTTTTGTTGTTATTGATTGTTTACTTGTTTACTTTTTTTTGCGAATTATTATTATTATTTTTTTTTCTCTTTCCTCCGGTAGGTTGTTGGTTGTTGATTTGATTTGTGTTTTTATAGGCCTGCCAATGCCTGATGACTCTTGGATGGCCGGGTTGCCGGAACCTTAAGCAATCGGGGTAACTGTAAACTCCTTAAAGGACGACCTGGCGTGGGCGTGGGCGACTCCTGTTGCGCCGTGTCTAGTTTTTCCTTGTCCTTTTCCTTGTCCTTCCTTCCTGTATGTTTGTCGCAGTACTGGTACTGATGACCGTTGTTATTTGCAGGTGGTCTTTGCGGGTGTTTAATGAAGGTTGGTAGGGTGGCTAGGGTGGGCTGGGGGGGCAAGCGGGGCACTCAGGGCTGAATTGCAGGCTACGCTTGAACTAGACAGACCGCCTCTGCAAGACGCCGTGGACACGCACTGTAAGGCAGCTGCGCCTGCCACGGACCGTCGGCAACGGCCTCGGTCCCCCCGGACCCCTCTGCCTCCCAGCCTCCCTGTGGGCGATCGTGTTTTTGTCCAGCAGTGATTTTTTCAGGCAGGGAGACAACTGAGGTGGATAGGTGAGTAGGTGACTAGGAGGATAAATAGGTAGATGAGTAGGGGAGGGAGAACAACGGCGGCGGTTCTGGCGGTTAAGGTTTGAAGTTTTGAAGTTTGAAGTTAGAGGTTTGTTAGAGGTATGTTTGAGGTTTGAGGCTTGAGACTTGAGAGTTTTAAAATCTGTTTGAATTTTGGGCGGAGGGAGAATAGAGTGGAGCTGGGAGGGGCTCTACTGTTGTATTCCTCTTAGGGTGTCCATACACTGGCTTTCCTGTATCATGTCCTTATATAGGCACAATTCGTCCTGCCCTTCTATAGGCATAAAATCCCAGTCCTTATTTAGGCATTAAACCGTGCACTCCAAATACAGGCATGGTCTCCGACATCCGTCCACCCTAACGTCACAACGAGTTCTTGAAGAACAGACCCTTAGGCTTTGGGAGTTTCACTAGCACAGGACTATTGATTTCTTCAAGGACTCATCTATTATGCATGAACCGTTATACCTTAGGGGTTCATTCATGACGTCTTCCGCTGTCCGATTAACGTCAATGCTAACGTTCTGCGGTACCTCTCAGGTATAAATATACCTTCCCTAGCCCTTGTAAACTAGAGGAGACCTCGACTTCAGAGGAGCCCGTTTCCCGGCCTGACGCACTGAGAAGACGCTGTCATCCCTGCATGCAGAGAGTCCAGCTTCCAGTGATCTGACTTCCCTTGTGGGGTGTTGGAGTTCGAGTCTGGCAAGAGATACCCACCTCTCTCATTCTTAAGGCATGGAGCTGACTAGAAACCTAGAGGGACTCTTGGCATACTAGGCATACTAGGCTTAACATACTCTTAGTATACCATAGTAAGGAATACTCCACCTACTTCATACCTCTCCCTACACCTAGGTTAGGTTAGGCACATTCGGGTAGAACTAGCTTAGAAACGCATCGTATGAGTACTCGCATTTTTAGTCTATGTTATTTATGTAAATGAACATCTACTAAAGATTATGCTAGCGCAGTATTATTTATTTCTACTGCTTACACTGTACATTATTTATCTTGCATACTGTCTTGTGATCGTAACAGCACATTTTACTTACACAAGAAACAAGACTGTTCAATAAACCTTTTATTGAAACGCCCGTCTATTCTTTCTGTGTAACTTTGGGAAAACTAAGCATGCACGATTGAGCTGAGTGAAATAGTTATCTATTGTTTCCACGACTCTGGGACACGTTCTGATTCTAAAAGGGAAACAAAGTTGTCATGTTTTGTGGCTGCCAGAAACTACTCCCTTCTTGTTTGTCAAGGAGTTTCTAGTGGCCTCTGAGCTAGCTGGCACAAGTAATTAAGTTTAATATACTCGATAGGGACATACCGACCTCAGTCCTATGTCAAACCTATAGGGTATATTATTCCAATGCGCAGAGCCTATTAGGGAAATAGGAGCTACACTACATGGCGCCCAACGTTTGGTAAGGCGGTAATTTAACGCTAGATACTGAGTAACTCAGCCGTGCTTTTCTCTCAGAGACCCCTACCCATATACTCCAAAAGACGTCTGGAGTGGGCAGGGTTAAGTATCCGCTGCGGCTACATAGGGAAGTACCCTATATATTAGCTGTTTGGTTTGCTCAACGTTGAAGGATACAGTGTTCCAAAATATTGTGCACCTTATCTTTGTTTCCTTGAAACTTGTTCTACATTTTTCAAAAAACAAAATGCCTGACTCCGACAACGGTGAAGTTACGGATCAGCCAGCTTTAAGAGCTTTTAACATTACAGGTTTAAATGAAACCGAGGAGGGTGTTATAGACATCCATCCAAACTTAAGAAGAGCCATCACTCTAAAACTCATAAAACATGGCCTACCACCAAGAGGCGGAAGAGCAGTTTTCGTGATAGAGGCACACGAATCCTTTCAGACAGAGGTATTCTATTCATGGGTAATATTTCCTGAATCCAATCCAGTAACAAAACTGTTTCACTTCTACAAAGAAGATGATCCACCAGAGGAATATATTCCTTTCGAGGATATTGAAATTCCATTAACGTACCAGGAACATCAGCTCTGGTTTAAAGGCGCCCTAAAACATCACAGAAACATTACCAGGCTCGGTCCACTAGGTAGACCAGGAGCAACATGGCCGATTCTAGCCGGCTACACACCTCATCCTGAACTGGATATAATGTCAGATGAGGAACTACTTACTCAACTTACAGAGTTAATAAAAATATACAGACAATTGGTCCAATATGTCATGCGGACTTTCACAGTCCAACCACCATTAACACTTCCAAATCAAACTCCTCAACAGGGGAATACACTAAAAATTACACCACAGACTCTATACGCAGTCATGGGTAAAATGCCCACAAAACGTGAGCAAATCCCATTCTGGATAGCTCAAAAAATTACTCAAATCGAAGCAGTATTTCCAAATACTAGCCCGTATGAGAAACACAGAATCCTAACCATCTGTTTACCGATGGGGATCACACCACAACTGGAAGACTGCACCACTTGGGGCTCAGTCTTTGCTGCCATCTATACTAAAACACATGGTATTCCATCAATAGCGGTAATACCTGATGTCCTGAAACAAATTCAAAAAGAATACGGGGCAGAGCCTGCTCTGAATTTAGGTATGAAATTACTGAAAAATTTCGACCAGGTCTCAACAATAATATTATCTAATATTAAAGGGAGGCAGCAGCAGTGGCGAGCCGCCAAAAATTAAGGAATTTGATGTTACAGAACATCAAACTGAGCTACCCAGAATTATAGAACAATCTTATGCAGAATTAGGCAGAGATAGTTTGGGTGGAAGACCAGTGAAGCCGAAACTATCTGAAAGTCCTGAGAAGGACTCTATTAAACAAACTCCTACATCTTCTAAAAAGAAGTGGGAGGCTAATAAACAAATTCAAACGAGAAACGTTCTCAATCCCGAGGTAGGTCTCCTCAAAAGGAGCCCTCTGAAAGGAGGTATAACCTCAGGAATAGGGATAATTTGAGAAAACCTGACAGGTATCAAGATACTGATACACGTTCCTCTTGTCCCTTTCAGATCTCATCAAAGCCTTCGGAAAGAAGAGGACGGTCAGAACATAGAGAAGAACGCGTGAAATCCAAGGAAGAAAAACACGCTTCAAAAAATAAAACAAAACCTCAATTTTCCAAAAAGAAAGTAGCAGGTCTAAAGATCAAACATGCCGAGGATACTGTGAACACAACTCAGGAACGGAGAATGGGCTCAGACAATGCTGGACAGTGCAGCAGAAGTCACAATAGCTCGCCAGAACCTGAAGGAACTTCTGGAGATAGTGGACTTGAATGAGTACATTACAGTTGAGACTGTAGACACCAGGGTTAGTACTCCACAAAAGTTATATGAAATAACACTCCGGATGGAGGGAGACATACCTAGACAGGTGAAAGCACTTTTTTGGGAAAGACTATCAAGGGGCTATGACATACTTCTAGCAGAAAAAGACTGGCCACCACAATATGTCAGGGAGTGCCCACATGGCGAGGACATTATTATGCCTGCCTTCTCCAACCATATTCCAATTCATCTAAAATATACATATGCCAGGAAATGGGCAGTGGCCCAGGCCCCAGCATTATATAAAAATCATGTAGGATGGGATGAAGACTCACCTCACCATAAAATACATCTGAAACATGAACCAACTGCACAGAGGCAGTACCCAATAAAGCAAGAAGCTAAAAAACAGGTCAGGGAGATCTTAGATCAACTTGAATACCAAGGGGTGATTGAAACATGCACCTCCTCAATGAACAATCCTTTGTTTCCTGTCTCCAAACCAGACAACACATATCGTCTAGTTTTGGATTACAGACACTTAAACACTTGTTCTAAAACTTTTGCAGTGCAAAATGCACATAGCACAGCATTAATGAATAACATTGTGAGTAAAAATATAAAACCACATTAGATATCTCAAATGGTTTCTTTTGTCAAAACATAGCACCTGGAAGCAGGTACTTAACAGCTTTCTCCATAATGGGGACCCAGCGTCAATTTTGTCGACTCCCACAAGGGTTCAAGAACAGCCCGGGGTTATTCTCAGCGAGGGTAACGGAGTTACTACAAATTTATGACAATGAGGGATTGTCCTATGCCGATGACATCTATCTGACAGACGATGACCTGGATAAATACTTGAACAGGGTGAGCACCATTATATTGGGCTTCGCCTCTGAGGGCTACAAATTCAACTTCAAAAAGTCCAGAATTGCCCATCTCAATGTCCTATTTCTAGGATATGAGCTTTCAAGTGAAGGCAAGAGCTTGGCAGCTAACTTTCTAGAGAAGTGTGCGCTGCTCCAACCTCCAAAAACGCTAAAAACGTACAATCCATCCTGGGTTTTCTCAATTTTGGAAGAACATACATTCTAAACTACACAGAAAGGGTTAAACCTCTCTACGCATTAATCAAACCTGATTTTTCAATCAAAAACTGGACACAGGAACACACAGAAATTTTGCGTTCACTCCAGGCTAACATGTTAGCAACAAATCACTTACAAACACGCGTAAGTCAACGCAACCTGGTGATCCGAATAATTTCGGGTCAATGCGGATTCACCTACTTAACATTTAATGAGGGTGAAAAAATACCAATAGCATACAAATCTCATTTGTATACACAAGCAGAAATGCGCTTCACTTCAACTGAAAAAATTCTGACAGCAGTTCAAACCGCTGTAGCAAAAGAAAGAGCCCTGGCACAAAGGAAACGGATTATTGTCGTAACCCCAGTACCAGCTTTAGAAGCGGTCACAAAAGCAAGCATTCCAAATGCTAAAGCATTACATCCAAGATGGATACAATGGGTTAATTCTCTTGCTGCAACAGATGTTGAATATGTTTTTGACCCAGATTTAAAAACACAAGCATTCCTGCAATATGAACAAGAATGTCCTCTGCCCACTGAAATTCTGCCTCTCGATTAGTACGAATTTATAATTTACACTGACGGATCCGCACAACCCGCAACAGGGAGTAAGCAAGCTTACAGTGCAGCGTGTGCAATCGTTAAAGGTCGCATGCGAGATGGCATCTTCAGACCTATGGTCACAAAAACCCAGTCTCTAGGAGATTGTACAGCTCAGCGAGCTGAACTACAAGCATTCAAACTGGCACTTGAAAGTACAGATCGAGAATTCCCCACACTAATAGTGTGCGATTCCTTTTACTGTGTTCAGTCGTATAATGAATATATACAAAACTGGCTTGAAAATGGTTTCAAAGATGCGAAAGGTGGCACAATAAAGCACAAAATGCTTTGGGAACAAGTAGTTCAGTTGAAAAACGAACTACCAAAGGCTCACGTGATCCACACACTGAGTCATCAACGTGATGGCGTTCACGTTGCAGGGAATTCATTGGCTGACGAAGCCGCAAAGGGGCTGTTCAGACGGCTTCCGTAGCTGCGATCACTCGTTCAAAAACGAAAATAGACGGTGAGATAATGTTGGCTGTCAATGCTTCAAGCAAGGGCAGCAGTGCAGCGTTACCAAAAAGTTTCCACTCAAGTACTCTTATGTAATTGATGCGAACAACGTTCCTTTTGCTCGAATCCCTGGAGTGGGGGATAGGGTAATTCCAACCATGGAACGTAGAGCAGCTTTGATTTATGAAGCACATTTGGGGGAGGGTCTGTCACATCAAGGGATCTCTAAAACAATTTTGACGTTAAAAGAGATGTACTGGTGGCCTGGAATGAATACAGAAATACACATATTCATCAATAACTGCTTAGACTGTAATTTACAGCGAGAAAGCCACCAGACACCATGCTACGAATGTAGCTGCCCAGTACCAACACCACTGTTAGACAGCATTAGACTATCTACGCGCATGCGTCCTTCTGGACAAATGCAATCCAACAAATACTGAATCAAGGTTTCTATGGATATGGCCTCAGCGCTCGGCTGACGCTCGAACTGTTATAAAAGATTTGCGAGTCTTTATCGGCACATAGGCAATAGGCACGCTACATTCTGACCAGGGCCCTGCGTTTAGCTCTCGGGCTTACAAAGAAGCCATGGCCAGTCTGGGCATTGCATTGCAGTACTCCTCTCCATTCCATCCTGAGGGAAATTCGGTTGTGGAAAGGAAAAACTGGGACATAAAGCAGTCTATAACAGCTAGGGTATTAGGTTCGGGTGATGGGTGGGTCAAACATCTTTATGGGGTCCAACGCTCATTAAACAATCTGCCAAGAAGTTCTCTAGGGGGGTCACTCCACATGAGGTCCTATTTGGGACAAGAATGTGGGTACCAGACCTCGATCACGTAGGCACAGTGGTGGAAAATAAACCATTTGATATCAAAGATCATTTGGCTGTTTTACAGGAACTCAATGAACTGAGATCGAAACAAAGCAACGTAGTCCTGCAGCCAACCACCACTGGGGAAAAACCGGCAGTCCCAGCAAGGCCTGTCTGGATTCCAAAAGTTGGGGATCTAGTCAGAGAAAAGATTGCGGACAAGAAGGAATTTGGACCTTCTTACAGACAACCAGTACCTGTCCTAGCAGTTCAAGGAACAAGAACAGTACTTCTGCCACCCCTTGCTGGAAGAAATGAGAAAAGATTTGTGTCCATCGACCTCATCAAACCACAGTATGTGGCCAATACTAAGTAGTAGGCCTCGTGAACTCTGACCTAGTAGCAGACACACTCCTCTCGCTACTATCCAAGAGGTTCAGACTGAAAGACTGATAACAATTGGGAATTCAGCAGTAACAGATGAAGGACTGAGCAACAATGCTATGGAACTCATCCCTCTTGAAAACCAAGTAACAGTTCATCCAAATACACCTGTCTACACCAATGTAGCACAAGATCAACTGGTTCCAGTGATTTCTACAAATCCGGATGCAATTCCAACAATTGACAGAACTGCTTCTGGCTATTTCATTAACTTTGATATGTTCTCAGAAGATCCAAGTGAACCTGAAACGACGCCAGCATCATTCAAACTCAAGCAGCAAGTACAAGACTTTCTTCACTTTCTGAAAAAGACTTATTTGGTTTCTCCATGGATTAAACTCTGGATTATATCTGGATTATTTGTTTTCCTGCTCTGGCTAACTTTGGTTACAACTGTAAGTGTACTTATAAGTGGCAGATACATCCATGTGAACATTGAAGGAAAAGATGTGAACGTGCTTTTGAACCCTCATAAATCTTCCCATCGTGAAGCAAGAGACTTGTCAACAGTGAACATCACAGCCGTTCCTATACAGGATGGTATAGTGTGGGACAAAACTGATTTTGATATCTTTGGCCCGACGGAACAATTGAACATTCCACATTTGTTTAAAATTTCACTAAGTGAACTAATTTCGTCCAGTACCTATTCTGATGATTGGGACTTTGAGACTGTTAATGACATAATGTTTGACCTAGAAAAATCTGCTGCATTTTCTAAAAATGAATATTTAGATGGTTCATCAGACTATGAACAGCTGTATTGCTATAACCACTATGGTCATCATTATTTGCATAAATCTGCATACCCTAGAAATGTGTTTATGTTTAACCAATGGGAGCATTGTCCTACACCACCAAAAAGGTAGTTCAAAAACATTTGCTGACAAGTTTCCATATTTTTCAGGTTACAATACATCTGATCCAGAAACGTTTTACTACAAAAATGTAAACAAAACAGGACTGAAAATTATGTTAACTAATACGAAACAGATTTACTCTGCAACATTTATTGCCCAACTGTCTAGACAGGGTTTCGACTTATGGAAAGACACAGTAGACACAAAAACTGTCTGGGGTACAAAAGATTGGCAAGTGCAGGGGATAGACGCTTTATTTAGAGCCTGTATCATCCCTGAACAAATAATGTTTTTGAACGAAACTATCCAACAAACATCTTGTCTTGGACTAGCCAAGACCAATGAGATGAAAACACCTTCTGTACCAACACCTGCCAGTGATAACAAAACACAGGCAGCGGTTACAGTTGACCAAATACTACAACTCAACAGATCTAATCCTGATTGGAGAAAATGGTTGATCTGGCCCACAGACACGAACAACTGTCAGGAAAGATTCCTGAACAAAACTCAGGGATTTACTATTCATAGGCCAGACCCAAGATTTGTCCAAAGACAGCATCCGGGGTTACTAACAACATACAGTGTAGGAAAATTGTGCCTCGCTTGGCTGCAGAAATCTACACTACAGGATGTGAAACAACACTTATCCTTACTTACAGAAGACGCAGACCTTAGGGAATTCTTGCTTGGACCAAGAAAACCGCGTCAAAAACGTTTCATATATGCCGGCATTTATGCTGCCTATAATGAAGCATGGAAAGTGTCACAGATGGAGGCCGCAGAACGAATACGTGAACTTGATCGTATTAATTTAGAGAAAACCCTCTCTGTGGTCGACAATGGGTTAACAACTTTGTCCTCCAGAATATATTCATTGGATGGCATTGTATCCTCTGCTATCGACATACTAGAACAAGATTTGGTGATGTTACAGCAAGGCCAATCTCAATTACGTTCTATTGTGTTATTGAGCTGGACGCTGCAATCTTTGCGTGCGGGCTATGTGCCTTGGCGTTTCATCAACACGTCGGCTCTGTTTTCAGACTACAATCTAACTGATAAACAGATCGAACTGGCACAAAGACGAGCAAAGTATACAGTGCTGAGCATTGAAAAATTGGAAAAGTTACCATTCACAGTGGCAGAAAAACCAGCTACAGAATGGCTCATTCATGGCAAAATCACACTACCTGTGACTACTTTTCAGTTTCAGTATTGCCTCAGACAAATGCAAGCAGGCAAATATGAAAGGTTGGGTAAGGAATACATTAAGACATCTTGGGATTTACCGTATACATATAGATGTTGGAGTGGGGATCGTGAAGTGTTTTTGAGCGGTACACACTGTAAAAGTGCACTGAGCGGTTCACTTATATGTCAGGACATTTCTTTACACGGGGCTTGTAATGGTTCTGTGGCAAATTTGTCTTGCCACCAGCAGGGTACACCAGCTGCTGTGATTAATCCAACGTTTGGACAACTTTCGAATGGGAGTTACCTCATGTTGAATGATCAGAGTTGCTGCGGCATGTTGCCAGGCATCCCATATCTAGTAACGGTCAACTCCAGGGTCACTTGCTGTATGCAAGTATTGTTTGCCCCAATAGACACAGTCAGGGAGTCGCCTCTATGGCCTTCGCTGAACGTCTCTTTTATAAGATTTGATACTTTGAGCAGAATGAAAGCCATGCTTTTACAGCAAACAGTGCCTTTGACCTCGGCCAAAGAAACCTATGATCTACAAGTAGCAAGGACTTCGGCTGAGATACAGACTTTAATACGTACAAACTGCCCTATACATTTCGTGGAAATGATAGGACGTATCTCTAACATGTCTGATACAACCGGAATTGTACATGTATTTAAGAGCATCTGCTCCGGTCTGTTAGCACCTTTCCTGGCAATCCTTGGAATCATCCTAAACTTTGCACATTCGGTGTTTGGTGGCATACCATTAATTCTAGCACTTGTTGCCGGAATTCTATTTCTCTTCCTGCTATTACGCTATGGCCAGCCTATTCGCAGACATCACTCCGAGCGAAGTGGAGAAAGCTCTCCTTGAACGAAAGTGCTGTGAGCGAATAGTACAGCTTTTGGGCATGACTCGTCTACGGGAACTTAATACCACGTGGTTCCTGTCATTCAGATCAATCTGGCAAGATTGCATCTTACCTGTTCTACGCTGCCTGCTATGCGGTGAAGAATGCGTGTTAGACACCTGTCTAACATTTCCATCAGCAACGCCAACAGATATCGATACTCTGCTGGACCCGATAACGGCCCATGCTCTGTGTTGTCCCCAGAGGCTACCAATCCTGATGCCAGCATTCATTGAGATCTCACAGATGCTTCCGGCTGCTGCTGAGGTACGAGAAAGATCTACAGGCACACAGGTAACAACGGACGCGAACATTGCTGCGGCATCCTATGCTGAAAGCGATGCTTCACATCTCTGTGCAATTAATCTACTACACGAAGTGTTCCGAATGTCACCAACTTCAGTGGACGATATTTTGTCTATAGAAATAGATGATCTCATGTTTACACCAGACCCGTACACTGACTCTGATTCGGCCCACAGTGTTCCAGAGATGCAGTAACAATTTGGCCTTCATATACTAAATGGCAATTCCTGGGACTGGGGCTGGACTGTTCCCATGAGGCACAGGGTCAGACTGATTTGCATATGGCCATGTCTGAACTGGGGTGGTGGAGTGAGCTAAAGAATGATGATGGATTAAACCCAGATCAGTTGACTGGGGGTGAGTGTTTGATTAGCTCAAACGCTCCGTCCATCATCCCCTTTGGTATCGCTTTGTTCGCCCTAAGTTGGCAGGGTATGCCCAGACGTGGGTCCCCTGCTCACTTTGCCACTGGATTCAAGCTAGCCTGGCTGATGACGGCTGAATAGCCAGAAACCGGTCCCAGGATGCTTGTTTCCGGTCCAGGGAAGACATGGCTTGGCAGTTCGGGCTGGACTGTTCCCATGAGGCACAGGGTCAGACTGATTTGCATATGGCCATGTCTGAACTGGGGTGGTGGAGTGAGCTAAAGAATGATGATGGATTAAACCCAGATCAGTTGACTGGGGGTGAGTGTTTGATTAGCTCAAACGCTCCGTCCATCATCCCCTTTGGTATCGCTTTGTTCGCCCTACGTTAGCAGGGTATGCCCAGACGTGGGTCCCTTGCTCACTTTGCCACTGGATTCAAGCTAGCCTGGCTGATGACGGCTGAATAGCCAGAAACCGGTCCCAGGATGCTTGTTTCCGGTCCAGGGAAAACATGGCTTGGCAGTTCGGGCTGGACTGTTCCCATGAGGCACAGGGTCAGACTGATTTGCGTATGGCCATGTCTGAACTGGGGTGGTGGAGTGAGCTAAAGAATAATCATGGATTAAACCCAGATCAGTTGACTGGGGGTGAGTGTTTGTTTTGCTCAAACGCTCCGTCCATCATCCCCTTTGGTATCGCTTTGTTCGCCCTAAGTTGGCAGGGTATGCCCAGACGTGGGTCCCTTGCTCACTTTGCCACTGGATTCAAGCTAGCCTGGCTGATGACGGCTGAATAGCCAGAAACCGGTCCCAGGATGCTTGTTTCCGGTCCAGGGAAGACATGGCTTGGCAGTTTGGGCTGGACTGTTCCCATGAGGCACAGGGTCAGACTGATTTGCATATGGCCATGTCAGAACTGGGGTGGTGGAGTGAGCTAAAGAATGATGATGGATTAAACCCAGATCAGTTGACTGGGGGTGAGTGTTTGATTAGCTCAAACGCTCCGTCCATCATCCCCTTTGGTATCGTCCTATCAGAATCTAGCAGGTGGGCATAGCATGTTACATGTAACAACTGCCCCGCAGTTCATCCAGTTGCAGCATATGGTTAAATTAGGAAACCAATTATAAAGGAATGCACACCTTATTGATACCCCATAGAAGGGTTTCCACTCATCGGTTCATATTTCAAAACAGAGTGTCAGGCTGAATTACTGATGGGTAGCCTAGCAGGAGCACGGCTCATCCAAATAGAAACATTTGCAGTCTGTAGATCCAACTTTGCTCAAAGACCAAAAGGGGCTTTGGGCCACATGTGTGAAAATAGCATTTTCGATTACCGAATAGCGATTTTTAAGAAATCGCTATTTGGTAATCGCAAAATGTGATGTAACAAAACGGACGGGAAATAGCGATTCCCTAATTGTGATTTTTTTAAAATCGCAAACGTAATTAGGGAATCGCTATTTGTAACTGCGACTCCATTTGTTCCTATGGATCTCAAGGACCATAGGTGAGAATGGTCTTACATTACCTAAATTGCGATTACCTAATTGGTATTCGCAAATTAGGTAATGCAAAGGCAAGGCTGCCCGGGGCCCTAAGGCTCCCCTGAAGCGCCCCTAAAAAAAAAAGGTGCACATGTAAGGCACCCATGGGCATGTGTGTGCTACATGCCACTTTGAAAAATACCATTTTGTGCATTTTTCAAAGTTTGCACATGGTTACCATCAACTTGAAGTTGATGGTAATAGCGTTTCTTAAATGCACAGTTCGCATTTAGGAAAGGCTTCGTACATGTGCATTAGGGATTCGCAAATTGCGTTTCCCTATTTGCATTCACAATTTAGGTAATCGCTAAAAATTGCAATTACCTAAATTGCAAATACAAAGCCTTTCATACATAAGGAAAGGCCATTTTGTACTCACAAACGGCCGAATTTTGTGATTCACGTCATTTGCGAATGCAAAAATAACTTGGATACATGTGGCCCTTTGTCATGTCTGCATGTGATTTTCTAAGTTCCTCAAGTATGTACCACTCCTTCTCATCCTCCCTGTGACCTTTTTCCTTACAGTGTCTTGTCAACTTGGTCACATCACGTTTACACCTGATAGTACTCTGGTGTTCTGTGATGGGAGCGCGTACGCATTTAGTGGTCATCCCTATATACAGTAGGTGACAGAGACATTTGATAATGTAGACCACATCTTTAGAGTTCCAGTTCGTCAGGCTCAAGAGTCTCCAGGGTGTCTTAGCCCAAGATCCAACTCTTTAGTCTTCTTTGTGAGAGCACACACACTGCAGTTTCCACATGGTGAGTAGCCCACCAGTGGTGGTAGGTTCCAGGGCATGTATTTACTAGTATGTCTTTGCAATTTCTGGTTCTCTTAAAGGAATGCATAGGTTTGTTTAGGTTCAGTCCACATGACTGTAAGATGCCCCATTTCTTGTTGACAGGTTTTTAAAATTTGTTGGATAGGGGGCTGTAAGTGGTTACACATATTAGTCTGTCAATCTCCTCTTTATGATATGTAGTTAACAGCTGGTCCCTGTTGTTGTTCAAGGCCCTTTTCTTTGCTCTTCTTATCAGATGAGGGGAGTGTACAAAGTGTAAAGTATAGAGTGAGAAAATAAGGTCCTTGACAATTTGTACAGTTTAATTGGTTTAACGCTAAAACATTTCTTATAATGCATTCTGTTGTTTCTATTTTGATACATTTCGACAAGGTGGACCCAAGCACCAGAGTGCACCTAGTTCCAACATGAACTTCAGAAAACATACATATGATAAAAAAGCGGAGTTAATGGTATCAAGTTCTGAGACGATCACTGAGCGAACAATACATTTTCTTTTTGCTTTTGGAATTTGACTGATGCATGTGCAAATGTCCATTTATATGTTCAGTACATTCTCCTACTCGGTCATGCATCAAGATTTTCAGTTAACTATTTCCTTTTTGTAGCTGAACACTCAGTTTTTGGAGAGACATTTTGCATGCAATTTGTAATCTGATATTTCAGAGCAGTTGCGTCTTAAGCGTAAGAACTGCCTCTCGGGTAGATTTCCACGGAGGGAGCGCAAATGGAAACTTTCAAAGTGTAGAAGTTTATTCTGGTCTGTTGGCTTGTAGTAAACCTCAGTCTTGAGGAACCCATTCTTCTTCTTAATCAAGGGATCCAGGAAGGGTAACTCATTTCCTCCTGTGAGGTCTGTGAAGCTCAAAAAGGGCTTTAATGCATTCAGCCACCTTGTGAATTGACAGGCTTCTTCCTTAGTGCCTGTCTAAATTAATAGTAAGTCGTCTATGTTACTTTTCCACATACTTTTCTTGTCCATAAAGGAGTTAGATGGTGTAGGACATACTCAGATTCAAATGAGTGGACATAGAGGCAAGCAAGGCTAGGAGCAAATGTGCTTCCCATGGAAGTCCCATGTATTTGGAGTAAAAATATTCTCCCTCAAATTCAAAGAAGTTGCGTGTGAGTGCAAGGTGAGCCAGGTCAAGCACAGACTCACATGGGGTAATGTACTCCCATTCTTTCTGTTTCACTCAAGATTTTATCCACAACCTCCAGGGTAGCCTCTTGTAGAATGTTAGTATATAAGGACTCCACATCCAGACTAATCAGTAGTTCTCTCTTGTTATTGAATGGCAGATTGTTCAGTAGATTGAGTATATCTTTTGTATTTTGCAGAAATCTAGGCATTTTTCTCACCAAATGGTGGAAGAAAGTGTCACAGAAATGCGACAAAGGTTCCAAGGTAGACACACTTCCTGAGACTATTGGTCTTCTGGGGGGGGTTGTTTTTATGGACATTTGGAAGGGTTTAAACGTAAGGTACTTTGGGTTTCTCCTGATCGAAAAATTCTGCTTCATGATTCGTGATCCACCCATTCTCAAGGCCTTTGGCTACTAGAAAGGCCACCTCTTCTTGTAATTCTGGGGTAGGATCATTGGTCAGATGTTTGTAATTCCAAGTGTTATTCAACAGAATGAGACACTCCTCTCTGTACATGGCTTTTGGGAGGATCACTATCACCCTGCCTTTGTCGTTGGGCTTGATTACAATGGATTTGTCAGCTGCTAGTGCATTCAACACCTTCATCTCTTCTATACCGGTATTACATAAATGGTTGTGATGAGATATCCCCAGGCTGTCAATCTCTCTGTTCACAGCCTTCTCAAAAGCCAGACCGTCTGGCGGCATTTCAAAGGAGATGGGGTAAAAGTGGACTTTGGACGTAGTCCAGTGTTCACCTCTTGTTCAGACTGTGGTTTCTTCTGAAAAAAGACCCTCAGTCGAAATTTTCGAAGAAACTCAGCTGTCTCTAGTTTGAGTTGAAAAATATCTTCCTTAGGAGTTGGAACATTTCCAAGGCCTTTGTTCAGGACCATTTTCTCTGTGTCATTCAGTGCACGATTACCGTAGTGGATCACTATATCTTGGGGGGGTTTCAGATTCTGCTGGCACATGGAGTGTCCTTGTTCTACCACAACATCCCTTAACGTTTGCCTCTTCCTCTTCCTCTTCCCCAGGGCTCTCTTAAAAAAAGAGGGATTATTGGGATAGAACCATTGCATGTTCTGTGGGGGTAAGAAGGGTGGTACTCCATAGTTGGGAGGCGCCCACCCCCAGGCATTATCAGTTTATAGGGGGAAGGGCCAAAAGGGGTCTCAGGGTTGAAGAGCCCACTTTGGTGCCACCTCCTCCCTCTCCTTTGTCATCCACCTCCTTGATAGTCCCTATCTGAGTCCAACAAGGTGCTACTCCTTGATGACGTATCTGAGTTGTAGGAGGATTTTGGGGCATGATCATCCTTGGAGTAGGGATAGACTTCTCAAGGTCCACCTTCGTAAGGTCTTTTTGAAATTTGGCACTTTTTTGCTGGGTCAGGTGCTCTTTAAACTCTAAGATGATCTTGTTTGACTCTTCAAGTTTCTTCTTTGAATGTGGTTATTCTCAGACCCACCTTTAAATTATTTTCACTTGCCTTGATCTTAGCCACTAGGGCATCAGAAAGCCTCTTCATCGTCTTAATACGGACCAGCCAATCTTGAGTGCATTTCCATGCAATGATTGACCAATCCTTTCTAAAATGATTTATACAATGCCTTAATTTGATAAATGTATACCATAAACTGCAAATGTGACTATGTAAGTCCCTTTAAGTTGTGCAAATATTCATGGTGATTTAGACACTCATGTGTCTCATATTTCTATCACACTACAAGCCCCAGAGTTCTATGTACTGGAAATGTTAACTTCTACTTTCTTATTTACAAACAGTAGCCCATATCTGCTGGTGATTGCAATTTACTCTGGTATATGGTTTATGAAATTGTGCATTAGTTCATCACAGTTGTATTGTGAATGCAATTGAATAAATATGTGAGTAGTTGTACATAATCATCATTTGTTGGTATTGTCTGTTGACTTCTACATTTAATTTCCACATTCAGCCAGAGTATATCCAACCACTGGAAAAGAGGTTTCTCCACTTGCAGGAAGGCAGTCCCATGGGGACGATCAACCACTACCACCAGCACAAACCAATGTGTAAATATGGGCAGAAGTCGGTCACATGAACCACATTGCTATCAGACAACCCATAGATATATTACATAGAATCCATCAATAGTCTCACATGTGTCAATTAGAATGTAAATTAAATCACACTCATTTCATTTTAGACCCTGTGACGTTGGCCAGAAAAACACCTACTACAGTGATCTCTGCTCCATATGTGGGTGTAACATGTGGTCAGGTACCACACAATGGGTAGATGGTACACTCTGGTAAGTACACTTACAAAATTCTTTATCGATGGTTCATAATCTTTTATATTGGATGACATGCTAGCAGTATTGGTGTGTGTCTAATATCCCTGTTGCCACTCATTTCCATATGATCAGATATGGTTCATAAGAGTATAGCACCTTCATAACATGTTGGCTAATGAAAGGATGACTCTACATTTAAATGCAAATAATAAAGTATCTACCACAGCATATATTGTCTCATCTAAAGAGGAGTAGCACTAACTGTGTCGGAAGTGTGTTCTAATGACACATATATGTAAAATGAGTCACAACATCCTTTGTATTGAAATATGGATACTTATGTATGGTTCAATACAGCTGCAGTCATCCAAAGTACCTCATGCAGAGATTTGGAAGACATTCTGGCTGCAGCAGTCAGACCCAGAAGCATCCGTCCATCAGGTCAGTGTGCCATATAGTGTTGTAAATTAGTTAACAATAGCCAAATCATTGGGAGAAGAAATTAGCAGATTTTGGCACATTTTTGAGGCATCTGAGGTTGGTATTTGATATGTTCCCAATGTAATCAGTGATGTCTGTGTTTATTTTGCATGTTCACAGATAATTCGTGGTGAACATTAATTAAGGTGTCACTTCATTCTGAAGCCACTGGATTGAGGATAATTTCTTCTGTCACACAATCAAGGAGCCAGGTTAAGCAGCTGATATCATGGGGGTCCTCAATACCACACAGAGCTGTGGCTGGAGCTGGTGAGCTTGATTTTGCACTGTACATCTGCATTGAACACTTCAGTGCTACAGCGTGAGCTGCCACATGTAGGTTTACACAAACCAGGTCACATGAGGAACATCAGATAGATGCAAAGTATATTTGTCCCAACCCTTGTGTCGCAGCACATAAGATACTAAGGAAAATACTTATCCTGTGGCAACCTCTGTCTTTTGGTGTTGAGGACAATGAGTCGCTTGACTAAGCTAAGCCATCCACCAGTATAGGCCAGCGGGCCATCAGAGGAGAGATCCTGATCCCCCTCTAAGCAGCAATATCAGCAGCCTGCATTGCTGAACTAGACAAGAATGAGGAGGAAGAAGATGAGCATGTGCTGGTTGCGGAGGAGGACCTGGATGATGAGGAGTGCATTGTTGGCCCACTCGCCAAAAGACTGAAGTGTACATCAGGTCCGGCCAGCATTGTACCTCCCACTTCCACTCTGAGAATTGTCCATTCACAGCAGTCAGCCAACCAGCCACAGCGTTCACCTCCCCCAACACAACCATCACCTCCTCACAACCCTCACGTCCAAGGTTGATGTGTTGCTTCATCTACATACTCCTCCCATGACAGTGCATCCTAGGCCTTCTCTCAAGCATCTGAAGGACCAAACACCCCTTGTGAGAAGAAGGTATCCCCTAGGTATAAATCTCCTCACCACAGCCTCCCACATTCCACCCCTCCGTGTACAGGTGGACCTGATGGGCGTATCAGAGGGGTCCGAAGGAGAGGGGGCTGGTAGCTGCCCATGTTGGCTGTGGCAGGACAATTTTTTCCATCAACTTGCTGATATGAGGCAGGACATTCATGACTCGCTACAGAAAATCCTGCAGAAGATTGACATTCAGATCCATGTCTTGGACAGTATTGTGAATTCTTTACAAGATATGTCAAGGATGCAGCATGACCAAATATCAATCTACAGGGACAAGAGTGCAAGACACCATGCCTTGGCCATGATGATGATGTGGCGCATGTTGAAACTGTTTTAAAGCCTCCCTTCATGGGCAACACTTGGAAGGGACCAAACACACCTGCCTGCACCCCACCCAGCCATCTCTACCACAACCTGCACTGACACCCCCATGTGCACAGACAACCCCCCCTGCATATGACCCCCATGCACATGCCCCCCACTACACAGGCACATCCCCCACCTGTACAGGTGCATCCCTCACCTATAAGCACCCTTTGCACCTGAATAGGCACAACCAACAACTGTGCCGGCACCCTCTGCCCTTCTACAGGAACAACCAACAACTATACAAGCACCCTCCCATTGGCACCAACACAGAAAATGCACTTCCTCACAGAGATACTCACCAACACAATTACGAAGTCACAAAAGAGAGCCCCCATGATCACTGTAAAATGTAAATGCACAAAATAATTGTAAATAAAAAGACATTTTTACAATTCAATACTTCAAAACTGAGTTGAATAATCATTGATGATGGTCAAATGGTTACTCTGGTTGTAGTCCATATATGTGTCGATAAATGTGTGTGAGTAAGACATGTAGGTTTGTAGGACCATCCGTGTAACAAGGTATCATGTTTCAAGCATAGCTAAACACCTTCTGATGTAGACTTTGAATCCAGCATATACAATGGAAAACATACGACAAAGAGATGGTGTAGAAGAAAATGTTTTATATTGAAGAAATTTTGTAAGAAAATAAATTTGAAAGAGTGAGTAGTTGTAAGAAAATGGGTTATTAATTGGGGAGGATGTGAGTCCTTCTGAAGCAAAAAGTTCAAATCCTTGGCACGTGTATCACACAAGCTCAATTAATAAACCTGGGTTCAACCTTTGGTAAATATGGCACGCAGCAGACAAGCTTTACTTTAAGGAAAAGTGTGTCAATTATTTAGCACTCCTGAAACATTAAAAAAGTCAAACCACAACTAAATAAAAATCTAACAACCAATTTCTACAATAAAAGAACAATTTAATAAGAACAAGGACACCAACACAACTAAAATTAAATAAGGGGAACCAGAGATAAAATGATTTTTTAATTTTAAGGCAAAAAGCACCAAGAAAAAGTAAAATGTTAATCATAAGTCATTTTTTGTGGTTGACCAGGACCTTGGCACTACTTCAGGCTGATAGCAATGGAGCAGAGGTAGAATACAGTTGATAATGCCGGTCAAAAATTTTACCTTCTGACTTAGTCTCTGAATTGGAATTTGAAATCCTTCAACAAGGCAAGGATGAAGGTTGTATCTGGCGAAGTCCTCTCGAAATTGCATAGCCATTGGACACAATTGGTTTTGGCAGGAAAAGTCTCTCCATAACTGCAGGGAAAGCACTTAGATGCCAGAACTCACTCCAGCAAAGGCAATCAGAAGGGTCCTGTCGGGTACAGTTGCTAATTGTCAGGTGGTCACACCAGAAACAAGGCTTCTTGTGGCATATATTTTCTTTGTAACCACACAGGAGGTCAGCCAACTGACCCTTGAAGTCCACCTCTCAGTCATGGGTACAAGTGGGAGTCGATCCAACCCTTCAGTTCTCTTTGCAGCTCCTAGACAGCAGATCCAGTCCTCCTCTGGTTTTCCACAGGTCCATATGTGTTCTGATGAGCAGGGAGTAAGGTGCTACTTTTTTAAGTTTCACTAGCCTGTGGTGGTGGTGACTCTTGCATGCTCCCTAACCAATGAAAGAAAGATTCCACCAAGGGCAAACTTTCCAATTTTTCCAGCACATACTGTTTGCCTGTATGTAAGCCATCCCATGTGTACTATTCTAGATTTAATCTAACATGACACAACCCTTTTGCCCTTGGAAATGGATAGTGTCCCAGCCAGAGGTTTGTCTGGAGAAATGTTTTTTAAAATGTCTTTACTATTTTTTGTATTTTATAAATATTACATTTTTGTTATATATATTTGAATATCAGAGAAATCTTATTTTAGACAAATGTAGTGACATGGAAACATGCAAATTATCAAATTAGGAACTTGATTCTAAATACTTTTGAATAAAAGTGTAAACACTTCGGGGGACAGCTGCATAATACTAATATACCCAACTTTGGAACTAATCATCAGTGAAGGATTAATGCATAGTGGTTGTTTAAGCCACTATTGCAAATATTTTGGACTTGCAGAGTAGAGCCAAGGCAGCATTTAAACAATGACGTCTACTTCATACGTAAAGATGGCCATGTCATTTATTCAAAACGAGGCTTGAAAGAGAATTGTTAACAGATATATGTCATGAGTGATTTATTTTAATGACCTATTGTAGTAAGGGTTTAATAAATATTTCAAAACATGCAGAGGACTACTATCCCTCACTTACCTTTGCTTGTTTGAATCAATCAAATATCATGTTTGCTGTTTTCTTTTTTTGGTAAAAATGCACTTAATATAATCTGACTTTGAAATACTTAATCAACCTGCAGCCAGAAAATAAACAGAACAATCACACATTTCTTGAAAGATGGAATAGAGAAACTGACATTTTCATTTACTGTAACATTTTGCACCTGGCAATATATCTATGCAGAACATCAGACATCAGGTCATGGATATTTTGATGACTGTAAAGGCATTGATCTCATCAAACACCACAATGTATTCCTTCCGCAGCAATAAATATTGATTTTTAATTGCATTCTTTTCAGAACCATCAAAATATGGTCATTTTTGCAAGAGTTGCAATTTCTCATTCTATGAGATTTTCAGCAATATTCAGTAAAACTGGTGGCTGGTTCATCTGAAATTCTTTGTACAGTTTACGTGGCATCCAGTATGTGTCAGATTTTGCATCACTGAATTGTTGGCAGATATCAATCTACTCAACTCATTGATCCCCCTGCATAAGGTAATGACACATTTTGTCTCTTGTTCATTATACAGGTCCACCGCAGTTTGGTGGAGTGATCTCTGAAATGCAGCCATGCTTCAATGATTCCTTTGGGAATAATTTGATTCTCTAAAAGCTTTCACAAGTTGTTCACACTTATCAAGTTCACACACAATCATGTGTCCATATAGAGACTAGTTTTTGAAGAAAATAATCCAACTATTATGTATAATGCCTCAAGAAGTGTCATGACTTACACACAGTGTAGGCAGTGGATTAAGCATAGGGCTTGAAGGACTTTGAATCTTTGGAGAACAGGACAATGGGAATTTCAACCATGCAAACATTGGACCCCACAACAGAGTTTGACCTTCACAGTCTCACTTCCTCCTTCCAGGTACACTTCTAGGTGAGATTTGGCAGACCCAGTGTTTACGGTCAAAGCACCTTGGAGCTGATGCCTGACGATGGACTGCTTGGTTGTGTTTGCTGTTTTATTCAATTCACACCTGACTATTGCATTATCCCACTTTCTTTGTTTTTTCCATTTCTAGTTCCATTGTCGCTAGGGATTCCCCTCTTTCTCTCAGTGTTTCTTTGTTTACTATGTCAAGGTATCTTTGAGTACCTACCTCCCTTCTGCCTTCTCACCTCTGGTCCAGCTGCTTCACCACCCTGACAGACAAAGGGCCATCCACTAAAGCCTAAATCAAGCCCTTAGTTCCTATGCTGCTGAAATACAAGATAAAGCCTTGTTTTTTGTTAACTGACACCTTCCTGGTCATAAAATGTTTTTAAAGATCTTCTCTTACCATAACCAGATAATATATATGCATATCAGCCACTATTCCCATACATGCAATAGGTCCTTCAATCCTTGCTGTTGAAGCATGCATCTAGTCTTAATGCTTAACCATGTCTCAAGAGTTATTAGTTAAAAAAATATTGATTTTGTTCACACAGAGAGCATGGTGTTAAATTCTTATAATGAGCCATTCAAAATGTGTCATCTTCGTATAACGTGTCCTACATCTGAAAGACCAGAGGAGATTTTTCCGCGCATAAATTAGATTTACACTTGAAAAAAGTAGTGATTTATACATGCAACATTGCATATTTTTCATATAAAACATTTAGATGCAACCTCTATCTCTATGTTCTATGAAAGTATATTTATTTACTGAGTTTTCATTGTTAAATGGCATGAACAAGGCCCAAGGACATTAGATGGATTCACAATTGAAGGACTGAGTTAAAGTGTTACAGCTGTTCATTGTCAGGCAGCAGCTGTTCAGGAGCGATGGGCATTTGACTTCAGTGGTTAACGGTTCAGTTCAGATGCTATGTGGCACATTGTGTTTTTTCATTGTAATGCACTTTCACATACTGATACAAGGTTTGATGCCAATTGAAGGGAAATAACATTGCTGCTACGAGGCCCACTTTGGTACTTGCATTGTTGTTAGGAAAACAGGAAATGAAAGGAAAATGTATTAAATAATGCTAACTAATAAAAAGATAGACTATGCTTGCAGAGTGGTGGAAACCTCACTGAAAACTGCTGAGGAAAAAGATCATGGGGATCCTTGGCAAAAAGTCACAAAGTGTAGACATATACCATCACTTGTTGGCTGAACATCCCATGGTAAATGCAGATCAATCAATAATTCAAGTTTCTTGTAAAGCACGACTACTCAACCGTTAGGGTCTCAAGGCGCTGTGTGTGGGTGGGGTGGATCTGCAGTTCATTCGAAGCGCCAGGTCTAGAGGTTCTTCCTAAATTGAAGCAGAGACAGTGATTGCCTGAGGTGTAGAGGCAGGGAGTTCCAGGTCTTCGCAGCGAGGTAGGAGAAGAATCTTCCTCCAGCCGCGGTCTTGCGGCAGAGTGCATGGGTGACTGTTTTCCTGGACTCAGTGGGGATCCACTTGAAAATCTTCCAAAGCAGGCAGACCGTGTGGAAGCAGGAGGACCAGACGTTGTTGATTTGGTGGTTCATTGAGAGCAAGGAGTCCAGGATGATGCCGATGTTTTGTGTGTGGTCTGCGGGTGTGGGGGGTACGAGTGCTGCGGGCCACCAAGAGTCATCCCATACAGAAGGGGTGGAGCGAGGATGAGGACTTTGGTCTTGTCTAAGTTGAGCTTGAGGTAGCTGTCCTTCATCCAGCTGGCGACTGCCTTCATTCCGTTGTGGAATTTGTTCTTTGCAGCTGTGGGTTCGTCTGTGAGGGAGAAATCTCCTGGGTGTCGTTGGCATAGGAGGTGATGTTTTGTTGTGGCTTCTGATAATAGCTGCAAGCGGAGCCATGTAGATGTTGAAGAGGGTGTGGCTCAGAGAGGGTCCCTGGAGCACTCCGTAGCTGATCTCTGTGGTTTCTGAGTAGAAGGGTGGAAATCTGACTGTGTGTGTTCAGCCGGTTAGGAAGCAGCAGATCCATTCTAGGGCTTTGTTGCTGATGCTGGCATCATGGAGTCTTGTGCAGAAGGTGTTGAAGGCAGCTGAGAGGTCCAGGAGGATGAGGGCTGTAGTTTTGCCTTGATCGAGGAGCGTGCGGATGTCGTTTGTAGCGGTGAGGAGAGTGGTCTCTGTGCTGTGGTTGCTTCTGAAGCCCAGCTGGGAGAGGTCCTTTGACTTTGGCTGGGAAGGGGAGCAGAGAGCTGCGTCTGTAGTTCTTGAGGTCCGTCGGGCTGACAGATGTGATGTTCATCCAGAATTTGACTCCCACTTGCATCAAAATCAGTACTGCAATGAATGGATGCAATTAAATCAGTATAAGCGCCAGGCCCAATCCTTTCCCTAAAGATCTCTGTAAATATGAGCCCAGTATATGGTGCCCCTCATGCACATAATTGAAACTAGCACAATTCAAAAATCATATCTGATGGGTTATGTTATCAGTAATTTAAATAATGCAATCTGACTTGTTACACACTAATATTGCTGATATCTGACAGTTCAGGGAGAAAAGTTCTCAGGCCAATGGCCAGACATTAAAATATTCAATTGCAATTAGGATAGGTGGTTAAGAATTTAAATATTATTGGAGAAAGTCATACTTTCATCTAGCATGGACTACGGGTGCCCCTTTCTTAGTCTCTTATATCCCTTGACCTGCTTCAATCTCTGTGGTGCTTTTACAGATATAGGGATTGAGCCATGAAAGCAGAGAGAATAATTGCATGCTACGTCTGTATAAGTATTCTAGGTTATGGGCCTGGTCCTGACTGACCCAAACACTATTGTGCTAGATTTTAGCACTCTCTGGCCCTCTAAAACGCAGGCTGCTGTGCGGACGAGCCGCCGCGCTTTCAAGGCACATCAAAGGCAAGCCCGTCTGTGCCTGTCCATGCCTGACCATGACCAGCACCAGCCAAACCGCCCTGGTTCCTCAGATCCGTCTCTAAAATGTATTTACGGTAAAGATATAATAATGTCTCTTTGCTAGGCTTCCTGTGGAGAAAGTTTGCCTTGTTCTTCTGATATTACTCATGGCTAGCAATCTTCTAAATGTAAATTTGATTCCTGTATTTTGCACATTATTTCTTATATAGCCCCATGCATAAAAATAAAACTGTCCCCCCCCTCAGTTATGTCTGGGGGATGTATAGTTGAACACTATAAATTTAAAAACCTACCTCATTAACATTCAATCTCTCCCGAAGCAAAAACAAAAATACACTTTTGGAATTTGCTCACTGATAATAAGCGGGATATTATATTCTTAACCAAATCTATACTTCTTTGGCTGTAGCAGAGAGCTGCTTAACTTTCCATGTGGATAGACTAGTAGGCCCTGGGGGTGGAATAGCTGCAATTTACCGCTCTCAATTCGCATGCACCCTTTTGAAGTTGAAGGGGTCCCTTCCTGCACAAAAACAATCATTCCTACAACACAGACACCCATGCACCATGGTGCAAGAGTGCCTGCGTTGGCGCAAGGCAGCCATTTGTGCTCCATCGCAGTGAAAAAGGACAGGAATGCGCCATATCTCACAGATACGGCACAATACTGCCCTTGCATCAAAAACTTGTAAATTAGGTCATGCCTGTTTTTATTTGGTGTCCAAGGAATACAGTGCTTACAGAGTCTAATCTATGACAGGTTATCCTGTATGTCCCACACCATCCCTTAGCGAGTGCCTGACAGTGTTTCAACATGCAAATGTGTAGCCACAGTTTCAGAACCCGGTGGGTGGTAATCCCTAACCTGGAAATGAGGTCAGGAGAGGGCTGCACCGTGGTGCAGATGCAGAACTCACAGTTCCATCTAGGTCCTCAATGTATAGCAGCATGGGCACAGTAGTTGATCCCTTGAGCCTTGTAGGTGCATTGACATGAGCATGCTTCTTTCAGCAGACTACCTCCCCTGTATCCACTTCACCCTTGGGCGCATCTTGACACATACAAGCCTTAAAGGCCCACTGGTATCAATGCAAAGAACTATATTTCTGATCCCAATTTAGGGGTGATGAATTAAATCTGCACCACATCATTCATGAAATACATGGTTGCAGGACTAAAGGGCATGCAATGTAGACTGGTCCTATTTCTATTCCATGCATGCTTAGATCATTTCCTCCCATATCCATTTGCTAGGCCTGGAACGAGAGGTGTGGGAGATGAAGATTCCACACATCCCTCTGTCAATGAATGATCTGAAAAAGGAATGTAACATGCTGTCTTGCATGTCCTGCATGTCCTGCATGGCCACTTTAATCTGGGAACAGATGTGAGTGCACAAGTGAAACTGAGCACATGAAACCCATTTTGCTGTTATACAAATTCTCAGAGAATTTGCACGGGCACAACATTTGAGTCTTTCCTGATCTGCACGAGCAAAAGCTTTAAAAATGATTGTTCGATCAGATCCAATTTATAGGGAGAATGAGGGATGGCGCAGATGGTGGTGTATTTGGTGAATCGTTTATGACCTAGGAGGCCAGATGTAATATGAGTTTTTATGGTTGAAACCCTGCAGTTCGCAAGATCACAGGATTCAAGGCCACAAAATGCCCTTTTCATAAATAATGCTCTCATTTTATGATTTTCTTACCGATACCGCATCACGATTTTGAAGGGGCGTTGCTTCCAAATTGAGAGTCAGTATAGTATGTATTAGCAGTTTGCTCTTCTGGCTGCAAATTATTGATCAGTTACCGACTTCCATGCTGGGGAGGTAACGGATTTACAAAGGTGAATGGATCCAAAAGGAAATTGGAGATGAAGCTTCTGGGAAGTAGGCAGCGGTCCAGGAAACTGCTGTCTGCTCTCTTTGAAGTTCTATGAAACAGATTGGAGATGTGGGGGCATATCAGCAACAGCCAGCGATAATCATCGATATGCGCGTTTAGCGCGAGCATAATTATCGCCGGCTATCGCTGGATTATTTCGCCGAGATAGCGCGTTATCATCAACGCATATCTCCAATGCGATAATAAATCCCGCGATAGCGGCAAAATGTGCGATTATCGCTGGAAATCCAGCGATAAAAGCACAGCGATAGGCGAATCCTTGTTGATAGGGCAGGGTGGATTTATCCATACAATCCACCTCCCATAGGATATAATGACTAAGTCAGATTGAAAGCAGGCGTTAAGAAACCAGCGATGAGTGGTTTGCGCTACTTTTCACATCGCTACGCGGGTGTGCAGCAAGATTGATGATAGGAGTTAGTTGTGTTAGCGACATCTACCAAGTCAGTTTAGTAAGGTGTGCCCACTTTGCATATCATTAGCTTTACGACGCTGGGCGGTAGGAAAACGGGTGCTGAGGCATGGATTCACGCGCTAGCGTGTCCTTGCTGATAGTGCGATAAAATTATCACCGCTTTCCGCCCGAAAACGGACGCTAAAGCGGCGATAACTTTATCGCGGCCCCTTGATAATATGCCCCGTGGTTCCTTTAAGGAATCAGGCCGCTTAAAAAAAGTTTTTCTTTTTGGAATGCAATCACAAGGACAATGGTCTGGTTTCCCTTATAGCCAATCACAGGGGATTGCAAATTGAGACCTACCCAATGAATATTAATTAGGCAGGTCATATTACATAGGTGAATTTGCAAACTCTGATTTGATTCGCAAACAATCTTAGTACATCTGGCCCTGGGTGTTTTTCTAAAACAAATTTTAAATTTATATTGACTTAAGCTTCTGAACCAAAGCTTGACCTGAAAAGGTTCATTCTCAAACATTCACCCTAACCAAGTTGCTGGTCATACAGTCTTAGCTTTAGGCTACATAGCTGACTGAACAATGCAAACGCATAACGAACTGTCCCCCAAATGAGACTGCAGGTGCAGACCTACTGAGCCTAGCATTCAATTAAATCATCGTGCTGGAGTCACACTACTTTCCTGAAAAAGAGCGCTCACCTGATAGCTGTAGGAAGTAAATTATATTTTCAGCATTGATTCTCCTCACATGTATTTAGACTAAGTGCCTCTCAAAAACCCGCGTGGTCGCCTAATGGCAAAGAGCTCCAAAAGCTCTAACTGTAAATCAAATACCGAACAATTACCTGGGCCGACCCCCTGGTCGTTTTGTGAGGAGTACAATGTGCTGAGCAGCTATTGATTTTGGCAGCTGAACGTCGGATCCGAAGCGAGCACTGCTCTTTGGACAGCACAACAATTAGCTGTGAAGTACAATGGGGAGTCATTATCAGCATCCATGACAAGTGCATCCAGCAGATTGGGTTTGATGTGCATAGCTGAAAATGTGCCTTGTATTTATTATCACCCTGCAGCAGGAAAATGGAAGAAGCTTGAGATCATTACTCTAAATGCAAGAGCAAGTGGCTTATTCTTTGTAAATAATCACACTCTATTGATAAAGCTTTAATTGTAAATAACCCTTTAAAAGCTTTGAAATCTATATCCACTATTACTTCTTCAAAGCGGTGGCCAGAGATCTTCTGGTGTCTTTTTGAAAGTTGCGTGCAATATTACAAGCATGAGAAGAAGATAAAATGTGTTTAGTAACACTGAGGGTGTGGAAAAGGTTTAAAGGTCATATAAAGGTCATAGAGTCATGATGAACTAAGCCTTTACGAATATGGCAAAGACATTTACACTGTGTTGTACATTTGCAAAAGGCAGTTTCAATGTACAATTTGTGCATGAATAGCAACATCAGAACACGTTGGACTGCACTGCAGAGAGAATACTGTCCTTGCTCATGAAGCATGTTCAAACTTTATTCCACTCAACATGAAATGCGAGTTTCTCTACATGGTGCAATTAAACAGTCACAACAAGAGGGAGTCTGTGGCCTAAAATCTCTATGTTATCCAGAGTTCGTGGTTCCTTTTGTACAAAACATTAAATTTGAGAAAGAAAACACCTACAGCTCCAGTATTTTACTTGTTCAGCTTGCATTTACATGCCAAGCAGAGTGAACCATAATCAGGAAAATTAGCAAAAATTGGTATTTTTTTCTTTGGACATATAACTTAACAAAATAAACAAATTAGTGAATCACATAAAATGTTTTACAAGACGTTGGAACTGTTTGAAAATTATAATAAAAACAAAAAGAGGCAGAGATGTCCTGCTAAAGAACAATACAGAGATTTTTTTACGTAAAACCTCACTCACCTACCAGTCCCTGGCCCTTTTGAAAACCTGAAAATGTGTAAGGCCTGATATTTTTCTTTGGGAATGTGACAAATGTAGCAGGGCAGAAGGGCAGGGGTATGCTGTTTTTTTCTGTGTCTGCCCAGGAGTCTTTTGGGTGGTGTGGTGAGGGCAGTACCACTCTTTGGAAATTTAATCCCATCATCATGTCACAGTCTTTCTTTCTATCACAACCTGGTGTCAGTCTCCTCGATTTCTGTAGATGTGCTCGGCACTGAGCAGGAGCTTCCTGGCACAGTGTTGAAATGGTTAAATACAATGTCAATGAATACCATGATATGTGCAGGCCCGACAACGGCAATACCATTAAATGCAATATCAACGTATATCATAACCTGTGCCTGCATAACAATGTCAATACTCATAAATGCAATGGCAATGTATGTCCTAATCTATGCCTGCCCAGCAGCGTTGATACCAGCAGTAACTATGTCAATGTATGCCCTAGTAAGAGATCTATGGATTTGTGCAGCACACTCTTTATTCAGGATAATCAAATAGTAGTTAAGTACACTTGTATATAACGGTTGGGTGCTAATGGGTATCTCCCTCTGACCAAAGGGAGTCAAATAATGTTCAAATACAGTTAGCACTGTTAGAACTGGAACAGTGTCCCCATAAAGCACTCCTTTGGGGTAGAATTCCCATTAATTTTCAATTGAAGGTAAACAGAATTCAAACAAATTTTCCTTATATTCTTCGTATTTATTGTTAAACCATGTTACGTCACGATGGTTATCAGGAATATCATCATCACAAATTCTTATAGTTCATATATTCCAAAGCTGTTTTCCGTGCATGAATGCAACACATTTTAAATCAGGGTTTTAGGTTATAGGTGCTATAGCCTTACTGCACATCCGAATCCTTGCTGCAGCAGGAAGTGTTGAAAGCAAGCAGCCAAAATAGAGAGCCCACCAGGCAGCAGGGGTGCACCAGGACCCAAGAACAGGCCAGAACCTTCCCCTGATGAAGGGCTTGGTCCCGAAATGCATTGGGAGCATTAACCTAAAACCTTGATTTAAAAACCCTGTGTCAGAGATATGTGGTCAGGCAGGCCCTGCGACCCACGCCCACGCCTGTCGAGTGACAGGTCACAGGTGGGGTCTCTCTAAACCCAAAGACGGATGCGCACCCAGGGAAAACCCTGATCTATCCCACAGATAGAAGGTTGCACCGCAAACAGGTCAGAGAAAATTGGCCCCAATTAAACACATTTGGCCAAAGGCTCGCGTTTCCCAAAAATAACACAAAGCTAGATACCACACGTAGATAGGAACACTCAGCTAATCAAATCATGACATGCACACCACATGTAGTGATCACACACTCCTCATTCCTGACATCTGGACACATACACACTGGCCCACACTAGCTCTCTCAGAGGTCGAGAGTTATTTGTGTCCTATCTGATGCCCGAACTTGTTAATTTATGACTGAGATGCTTTTCAGGAATGTAGAAATTACTTTAGTGTACTTCACGAGATGTATAGAATATCAGCCAAAACTTTGTACACCGAGAGACTTTCCTCAGACGCATTCTGTCTAGACTCTCATGGGTACTGCATCTCAGTTCGGTTTCTTATTTTCCTTCCATTGTAGCACTGCAATCCCTGCAGGCAGTGCTCTTTTATCACCTTCCTGGGCACAATTGTGACTTCCTATGTACAGTGAACACCAAACGGAGGCTGCTCACACTAGGCGGCTGTGCCGCTGGCTGGCTTTGATATCACCCTGAGTGCCACTAGGAAAAAAAAAGTGGCAACCTGAACATGTCCATGAGGCTGCCTCCATGGCTCTTTTCAACTACTAGTGATGCTTTTGCTACCATGGGGCGTGTATGCACTGTCTGCAGACTGAGAACACCTGTAGAGAACAGAGAGACCCACACTGTGTTGTTGCAATTCTCCTCTGTGCTACTGCCTCGGTACCTTCCCTCCTTACTCAGGGGGTGATTTACATAATTGGGACAGGCTCATGAACACGAATGGGAGTTTGTGGCGCAAACCAAGTTTGACTCAATGCAAAGGGCAGTGTTTGGTGCAAAACATTTAGAGCAGTAAAGTTGATTGATTTGCCTTTTTGTGGCATTTAGTGGTGTGGTCTAGTATTATATGGAATAAAATGCCCTCAGACCTTGTTCCGCTATATTATTTTATATGGCTACAAAACTACTCAGTGACTTGCAATATCCCTAAAATGTGTGTCATAAAGTTCATTATCCCAAATAGAAAAAAAAATATTCCTGGAACGCACCAAAAAATATATACACTTCAGCACCTGAAGCCATACTCTATACACCATTTTGCCCTTTCCTCATGGTCTAACTGAATACAAAAATCTCACAAGGACCTGTATCTAGCGCATCAGGAAGAGTTGGATTCAAAATATGAGCAGCATTTGATGAAACTGCTCTGCAGCCTGAGCTAATTCACTCGGTCAACATGACTTGTGAATCATTTTTAATCTGCAGCTGACAAACATAATCCGAAGGGGATTGATTTTAACCCGTAGCTGATCAATAGTCTCATCTCTGCTGTAGGCAAAGTCAAATGTCAGTAATAAAAGACCGTGTAGGAGAATGAACAGAGCAGATAGAAAGCGGTGCAGTAGTTTTCACGTTGTGGCCTAGCTTCCAATTGTACTATAGACACACACACGATGGCAGGTCAACAAGTCTACAGGTGTTTGTCAAAAGTTGAGGTCTTTCTTGACCCCAGGGCTGATGCAATCTCACAACACTTATCTTTGCCTCCTTATAAATGTCACTGAGGAAGCGAACAGGAAAGATCATTGTTTCGGTAGAGTAAATAGAGATCTTCCATTTTATGGTTTCAGTCTAAAGTATTTTTGTCTCCTCTGCTTTTCGAATATGGCCTATAAACATTAAGTGGAGGGTTGGAGGGAGAAAAGCCAGACAGGAGCAGACCTAGTGTGGATTATTTCTAAACTGATTAATACCAGCATTTGATTAACTGTGTGTTCTCTTTGGCTTTGAATGTTAACATCTGCGAGTAATATAATGTTTATCTATTGTTCGCGAGGCTGTATCATAAAGTGGGTACTAGGAGCGCTAAGTTAAGACACATTTCTGCCACACTTTTAGGGTGTTTGGCGCCTTAAGCAGCTGAAGAGGAGCTGGAGCACCTCATGGTGGTAAATGGTTGCTTGCCCCAGAAACCTTGAAACAGCTGGAGCTTTTTGCTGGAAATGTAACTGCATTTGTTTACATATGTAAAGTAAATAACAGAAAATAGCACAGTAACCTACACAAAGCAGCATAGCAACAACTAAAACATAACAGGATACAATACAAAACAGAATGCGACACAACAAGAATAGTACACAGAGAAGCAACATCACATTGCAATAAAGCAGCACCAAACACAGCACCACAAAATACAGCAGAAAACATCACTGCCACAACAAAATGCCAAACATAAAATGAGCCCCCAGAATACTGTTTCATAACGCAGGGAAAAAATTTGTTTGCAGCAAGCACTGCCTTAACTTACCACCAAGGACATAGTGCCAATCAAAAAGATTTTGTGATCCAGCCCACTGTCTTAACACTCCCAGAGCGCACTTTATGTGAGACGTCCCCGGTTCTTTTCTCTCCACTGTCTCCTTATTAGATGTAAGCAACCTTCCTTGCCCACCCACCTCCACCCCACTCTAAGCAACCAGCTACACTGCCTCCTGGGCTGGACCTAGCTGAATAAATCCAGTGATAAATATATGCAACAATTATCCCTCTCTTCACCATAAAAGCCTTTGTGGGTATTGCATTAACTCAGGTAGCTATAAAAGGGATCCATTACCACATCCATGACTATGTAAAACAGGCTTTGCACAAAGCCAGTAGTTTCAGCTTTTCTTTAGTAGCAAATGGTGTTTTCAAGTTTCTGGAAGACACATAAAACAGGCACACAAAGCAAGGCAGCAGGGCAAACCTCTGTTTCAAAATAAATTGAAAAGGCGCAGGGACCGTAATCCAAGCCTCTTTTGCATGCTAGGACTGCAGGGCTTAATTTGTGCCGGTGCTTTCCGGTGCTTAGCACCGGCACTTTTATTTTAGGGCCGGGTCTACACGCGCTATCAGCTCACTACATGCACACAGGTCTCCCTGGTGAAGAGCTGATAGCGCACGGTAAATCCATACCTGGGTTTCAATGTTGCCTGGATTTGTGCGTAAAATATGTAAATTTGGATGCCGTTGCCACCCGCCTGATAAGGACGCACACAGAGGGCACCCCCCCGAAACTGCCTGGATGAGGTCCCTGCCTCAGTCTAACTAAACAGCAATCACTAGTGCACAACAAATGACTGCTTAAAATGGATTAATAGCCCGGCGCCCTCCCTCCTTGGAGAATTGTCAAGTGTTTACTCCCGAGTCGGACCAATGCGGATTACTGTCTCCACTTTCCGCCCGCCCCAGCGCACTGCGCAGCTGCAGCAATTGTCAGTCAACTCAAGAAGCAAGCTGCGTGTGATTAAAAGTGTTAAAACCGAAAGGCAGTAAGTAATGATTTCATTTTCCTAACATGCACAAGTATGTCTTGTTTAATGTTTGAGGTACGTGCCCGGAAAAGTGTATCCTCTTGTTTCTTGTGCTTGTTTTTATGTACCTTTTATTACCTGCCCTACAATCTTGTTTGCCCGGCTACCCAGTGAAAATAATGTGTCTGCGTGGGGTTTCTACAGCAACCAGCCTTCCAGCTGCGTTCCCCCTCTTTCATTTCTTGATGCGCACCGTGTTGTGTTCTTTATTACTGTATTTTGCAGATATTTGAAAAAAGCGCGCCGAGCCGAGAGCTAGGGCATATAAAGAGAAAGTGAAACCAATGGTAATAGGGAATGAGGAGGGACGAGTTTGCTTGAAACATGGATGCTGGAGATTGCAGTATTTGTGACACAAGAATTTCAATTACTAAACGATAAACCCCGTCATAATTGCTGTTAAAGTTTAAACTATGTCCATAAAAGAAATATTTTACATTGTATTAAACAATACTACGATACACACATTTGGTAGACGTGAGTGCAATCGAGTATGTCAAAAATGTGTCTTGGAATCGGTATAATGAAATCGCAGCTCATTACAAGGCAAATTTAATAAATTCTACACACAATAACGTCCACTTTGTGATCTGGACATAGGACTAAGAATGAAAAAACTCCAGCTTTACAGTGTCAGGTGTAGCATAGTTACCAAGAAAGTGGTTTCTCCAGCAATGGTAACCATGTTAAGTGTTCCCCAAACTATTCTCGCGGCTTATTCACCAGTTCAGAATTTTGGAAAGGTGGGCAGCTGTTTTGATCACGAATATCTGATCGAATGAGCCTGCGTTTTTCACGATGGCTGCCCACCACTTATGGTGCTCAGAGGCATGGCTATGGCGTTCATACAGTTCAATACGTGGTCAATGTATAGAGTATTTGGATGACTTCTTTTAACTTGCGAGACAGGACTCTCACCTTGGATTTTCTTTAACATCCTGTTGCATTCTGGGATCTGTAATCTTGGTTTACTTTAATTATACCCATTGTACTAAAACTAGATTACACAGTTTCCTAAAACAAAAGCACATGACTGGATTAGCGTTTCCCTAATGATGAAGAGCCATCAAGTAAATACACAACACCATCCCTTTAGATGGATTTTTTAGCAACACCAGTAAAGTACCTTGGTTTCCATGGGTGACGTGAGGGTGACTTTTCCCTGCGATTGAAGTAAACCATCACTTGATCTGGCCATCAACCTTTGCTCCATACAAAACCAGAGCGCACCACGTCATGAGCATCATTGTTTTTGTTTAACCAGCATTCCACCGGGTCAGAGAGGGCATCAATATTCTTTACAAAAATGTTATTGGCAAAATAATAAATAACTTTCCGCCTCCATTCTTGTGTATCTGCCCCTTCTTTACTTTGCCTCTCCATCCACTCTTGTCTATATGTCTTTCTTTGCCAGCTCATCTTTCCACAAGTTCCATTTTTTTCAACAGATGTACTCTATTTCCCTCTTTTTAGATCCTCTTCCTCTTTCTCCCATATGTCTCTATCTCTCTTTTTTGCTTGCACCCTTCATAGCACTCGCTCTGTCTTCAATACTGCAATTACTTTCTTTTCTTCATGTTTGTCTCTCTCTTTCAGGCTCTGTCTTCTTCTCTCTCTCTTGTTCTCTAACTCTATTCGCATTCTGTGCTTCCACCTCATTCGCCTCCACTGATTCTGTCTCCTTTTTTCATTCTATCCCTTTCTCACTCCCTTTAATTCAGTTTCCCTCCTTCCGTTTGGCTTCCTGTTTTGCATTTTGTTTTGCAGTACAAATCCGTGTATACTCTTACATTGGTTGTACTTTCAGGTACCTTTTCTGTTGCACATGCTGTTGAAGATCTTTCAGCAGCACTATACCTACAGTCTGAGACCCTTGGCCTACCCAGGCAGTGGAGACGTTTTAAGGCATGGGCAAAGTGGTCTCTGGCCCAGGGCCACAGGCCTTTCAGGGGGCCTCCTTATAAAGCCAGCTCTGTTGTGCAGAGAGTCTTGCCCTGATTACCTTGACTAATTCTTAAACAAGTTGTTTTAAATACCGTTTCACTTTTTAATGTGGGTGATATTTGAGAGTCTATTATGGACATTTTGCAGAGACATGCTGTATTTATTGTTCATGTAACTTCCTTAAAAAAAGTTTATTTTAGACCAAAACAGCACTTCTCAAATGAGAAAAGGTAGGGCATCATTGAGATTATCTGCAGCAATATTAGTGCGCTGCTGCTGTGTTAAATATTGAAAACACAAGTCATTATCCCTGAATATTAGATGTAAACACATTTAAAATGTGGATGAGTGTTCCTTGATCACATAACGTGCATATGCCTGAAGCATGCACTACTGGGCACTCATTGTCCATAAAATATGTGTTTGCCAAAGGTTTGAAGCACTGGGCTAATATCAGCTGGCCATATAATATGAATATGCCAGAGGCTTGCAGAAGTGGGCAAATATCAGCTACCCATATGATGTACATATGCAGAGGCTTTCACAACTTGCTATATATAATAGGCCAACCAAACAGAAGCCTGCACAGGTGGACATTTCTGACGTGGGTATGTGAGGTTTGCAGACATCCATTATATGCACTGTAATGCTTAAGGTATCTGCATATCTGAAAAGTGTAATTTTCAGATACTATACTACAGCATTATATACTGTGCATATACAAAGGGTCTGAATTGCATAATATAGGCATACCTGTGACATTTTACATGAGCCTATAATATACGCACATTTTGGATATATGCGTATAATCAGAGGTTTTACATGTCCATATTGGGCATATTACAGCACTGAATGATGTGTATAAATAAGTTGCAGGCAATGCATATGCCAGAGAGGTGCATACTGTGCATCTAGCGGAGTCCAATATGTTCTACATGTGATAGATGCCTTCATAGTGGGCTTGTTCCTCTCAGCTCTATAATATGATATATTCTTTGGTAACAAGATGTACATATATCAGTGGAATGCGAATTCCCTAAATTCTCAGAGCAAAATAATTAGAAGTGTGTAAAGTGTGGTACTCTCTTCTACTAATAGCCTGGTCGGGGGCAGTTTAGGGTGTTATTTGAAAATCAGGCCTGGGGAGACAAAAAAACAACAGAGGTAGATAGTAATTCCAGCATTACTTTAGAGTCAGGCCTTTCATGGTCAGAAAAAGTTCATTATCTTTGGTTCCAAAAGTTATGACATCCAGCCTCTTTCGTGGGTTTGCCTTAATTTTATTAACAACGTGTTTTGCTGAAATTCAGATTGGGTATTACATCTGGCTTTCAGTGCCAGTTGAGGATGTGGGTGGAGCCAATAGAGTAAGGGGTGGAGGAAGTGGGTGGAGCCGGTGGAAGTGGGTGTGGCCTCCTACAAAAATTTGAGCACCTGTACTTCATATTTTACAAATTAAGCACTGTAGGACTGAAGAATGGCTTGAATGGCAGCTGCAGTTCATTGGTACTTACCTCTGTGACTCTAATCGAGGTGCCATAGTGTAATGAACATTTCATTGTTTCAGTGCAGGGCCAAGTGTAATATTTATTGCAGCTTACCTTATACATTTTTTTTTTATTTTAATGCAGGTAATTATAAAAGTTAAATATAAGGCACCTGTAAATCAGTGTTTGTTTATATCATGGATACTAGCAAACATTTTTCCGGGGGCCACAAAGTTTGTTCTGTAATGTGAACAAGGGCCGCAGTGATGCCACCAAGGTGGCAGTCTGGGGGCGGGGGGAAGAAGGATAGTAAGGTGGGTGTAGAGAAAACAAAGCACATACATCTAATTTCTCAATTGCACAATATAAAATCAAAAGCTTGGGATTAATCTCGGCTTCTCAACGTAACCAAATTGTGTCATCTTAGACAATTGTTTTATTTCACTTTACATCCTTTTTCTTCATCATCACATATGAGGACCTCGAAAGTCATGACTTCAGGAAGTGTGCTGTAATAAATCATAATGTTGTTCATGGATAATAGAAAGCCAGGCCACCCAAAGAGTTCACATAACAACTGACTTGCCTCTTAGTTCACCATTGCCATTGTTGTCAGGGTGAGGGGAATAATGAATGTTTCTAAATTCATATTTGAAAACTATCAATTTAAAAAAAAAAAATCTTCTCAATGCACTGATATAATCTGAAGTACTAGGGTGAAATGGTTCTGCATGTTAATGAAGTACACTTTTTGAATCTCGAACAGACCTTATCATACTTTTACAGTTTTGCTGCAAGATGTCTTTAAAAATGAAGCTGCTTCTAAAGGTAAGAGGAGCAGGGCACTCAAATTACTTCTCTTCTTTAACTTTAAAGAACCTTTAAAAGACCTCCAACCCTCGGGTAAGACCTCCGACCCTCGGTCTAGGTCCACTCTCTCCCCGCAGCTCCGCTGTGCCGTCTCTTGCCTCCAGACCCCAACCTCCTCCTTGGGAGGTTCGAGGCTGCTGCCCGCTCCTGCGCCTGCTGTCCGCTCCAACTGGGACCAGACTGCCTGCAACCACCGTAACCTTTCTCAGCCGTTTTTTTTTCTTAATTTTTCCCTGTTGTGCCACTGTTATTGTGCTTATCTGTGTCTTGCTCTAATTCCACCACTGTATTTATTTTCTCGTGCCTGCCTGTTCCTTTTGCCTTTCACCGCTGCTGCCCCTGTGGCCCCTCCCCCCCGGAATTCCCCCGCTCCCAGCCTCTCCTCCCTCCCACCTCCCCTACTTAATGGCGGCCGCTGCACGGTTGCGCAGCCGGCGCACCAAAGGTGCGCCAAAGGCAAGCCCGTCTGCACCCGTCGATGAGCCGACCGCGGCCAGCGCCAGGAACCCTGGACCTCCCACTACCCATCGCTACGACACCACCACCCTCCTCGCACTCAACCCTGGAAGACTTAGAGAATGCCAACAGGCCTCGCCGAACACGACCCATGGCCAGTTCTCCTGCCTCCACTGCCGCCAGACCCTCACCGCCACCCCGGCCTCCAACACCGCCGACGCCAGCACCGGCGAAACCCTAAAATGCATCCTCCTCAACGTACGCTCCGTACACAAACACGCCATGGAAATCTGGAACCTACTCAACTCTCTCTCACCCGACATCGCCTTCTTCACAGAGACCTGTACCAACGCATCCTCCGCCCCCGACATCAGCACCGCCATCCCAGACAGATACAAGATCCAGAGGAAAGACGGCCCCAACCACCCAGGAGGGGGCCTCGCCATCGTCCACAAGAGCACCCTCTGCCTCACCACCTCCAGCGAAACCTTCCCCTCCGCCGAACGCCTGCACTTCCAGATCCAGACCACCCCCAAAGCCACACTCCGAGGAACCCTCATCTACAGACCCCCTGGCTCCCGAACACCCTTTGCCACCACCATCACCGACTTCATCGCACCCCACTCCATCGCCTCAGCAAACTACATACTCATTGGAGACCTGAATTTCCACCTCGACAACCCCAGCGACCCCAACTCCACTATCCTTCATGACAACCTCGCCAGCATCGGACTTAAACAACTTGTCAACACACCGACCCACAGAGCAGGACACACCCTCGACCCCATCTTTGCGGCAGGAAACAGCGTCCAATTCAGCCACACAACGCAGCCGCCATGGACCAACCACTACTGCATACACTTCGCCATCAAAAAACCCAAGGCACCCAAACCAGCCCCACGCCCACCTCAAAGGAACTGGAGCAAGGTTACCGAAGAGCAACTTAACTTCACCCTCACCCGAGACAACCACACGTGGGCACCCAACGCAAACGACGCAAACAACGCAGCCAGAGAACTCCACACCTGGATCTCCAACTGCTCAGACGAGCTCGCCCCGCTACGCAACCCCGACAGACAACGCCCCAGGAAAGCCGCCTGATTCACCATCGCTCTCCAAGAAGCCAGACGCACCTGCAGAGGCCTAGAGAAGAACTGGAGAAACACCAAGACAACCGAAAACAACACCACCTACAAGGACGCCATGACGGACTACCACAACCAGATCAGAGCCACCAAGAGGAACTTCATCCACAACAAAATCCTGGCCAACTCCACCAACTCCAAGGAACTTTTAAGTGTCATTCAAGAATTCACCAACCCACGCAGCGAAGCCACAGACATCACCCCATCCCAAGACCTCTGTGACAAGCTTGGAACCTATTTCCACCACAAGATCAAAAACCTCTACGACAACTTCATCGACCATCCACCAGGTGCCACAGACGGCCCTACGCCCCCCAGAAACACAAGCCAGCTCACCATCTCCAACTAGACACCGATCACGGGCGAAGACACCGCCTCGACCATGAAAAGCATCCACTCGGGGGCCCCAACCGACCCCTGCCCCCTCACATCTACCACAGAGCTGCGGCCGCCATCGCACCCGAACTACAATGCACCATCAACACCACCTTCAAAACAGGCACCTTCCCAGATGACTGGAAGCGCGCAGAAGTCAGACCCCTGCTCAAGAAGCCCACAGCTGACCCCACCGACCTCAAGAACTATCGGCCCATCTCGCTCCTCCCCTTCGCAGCCAAAGTTGCAGAGAAAACAGTCAACAGGAAACTGACACGATTCATTGAAGAGAACGCTATCTTCGACCCGTCCCAATCCGGATTCCGAAGCAACCACAGCACAGAGACCACCCTACTCACCGCCACAGACGACATCCACACCCTCCTGGACCAAGGCCACTCCGCAGCCCTCATCCTACTCGACCTATCAGCGGCCTTCGACACCGTCTCCCACTGCACACTAGTCACCAGACTACACGACGCAGGCATACAAGGAACAGCCCTGGACTAGATCTGATCATTCCTCACCGGAAGAAGCCAAAGGATCAGACTCCCACCCTTCCTCTCCGACCCCACGAAAATCACCTACAGAGTCCCACAGGGTTCATCACTGAGCCCCACCCTCTTCAACATCTACATGGCCCCCCTCGCAGCCATCATCCGACAACACGGCCTCAACATCGTATCCTAAGCCGACGACACCCAGCTCATCCTCTCCCTCACCAAAGACCCCACCACTGCCAAACTCAACTTCCAGAAAGGAATGCAAGACATCGCAGTTTGAATGACCAACAGCTGCCTGAAGCTCAACGCCGAGAAGACAGAAGTCCTCACCCTTGGTACCACCCCTTCTGCATGGGACAGCACCTGGTGGCCGACCACCCTCGGAAGCCCACCTATCCCCTCAGACCACGCCAAGAATCTCGGCATCGTACTCAACTCATCACTCACCATGAACCGACAGGTCAACGCCGTCACCTCCAGCTGCTTCGACACCCTCCGCATCCTCCGCAAGACCTTCAAGTGGATCCCCCCTGAGTCAAGGAAGACAGTCACCCACGCACTCATCACCAGCAGACTGGACTATGGAAATGCACTCTACGCCGGCATCAACAACTCCCTACTCCGCAAACTCCAGACAATACAGAACACCGCCGCCAGACTCGTCCTCGGCATCCCCCGACACGAACACATCAGCCAACACCTACGAAGTCTCCACTGGCTCCCCGTGGAGAAAAGAGTCACTTTCAAAATCCTCACTCACGCCTACAAATGCCTACACAACAATGGACCCAAATACCTCAACGACAGAATCAATTTTCACGTACCCAGAAGAAACCTCCGATCTTCCAACCTCGCACTGGCCGAAACCCCACGCATCCACAGAGCCAGAGCAGGCGGAAGATCCTTCTCTCACTTTGCAGCCAAGACCTGGAACGAGCTACCGGCAGACATCAGACGCGCCCCCTCCCTGATCACCTTCAGGAAGACCCTCAAGACCTGGCTCTTCGGCTAAACAGATCTGCGGACCCCCTCTCAGCGCCTTGAGACCCTCACGGGTGAGTAGCGCGCCTACAATTCCCTGATTGATTGATTGATTTAAATAAATACTTGCCCTTTTATTTAACATTTTTTTAATGTTAGTGCTGATTAGAACAAACAGCAGCCTACAGCTACTGTTGACCTGGAGGACGCATGTAAAGATCAGGAGGGCCACATGCAGCCCCTGGGCAGTACTTTGAGTATCACTGGTTCATATCATGGTGTATATGGAGAAATATGTGCATGTGTTAATGTGTAGAATGTTTATGTGTAGTAAATTATTCATAGAGAGTATGGGGTTTAGGGAAGAGCTGTATTGGGCGCTCCATCCATCATCTCCTTGTGTTTGCTTTGTTCACCCTAAGTTGGCAGGGTATGCTCAGACGTGGGTCCCTTGCTCACTTTGCCACTGGATTCAAGCTAGCCTGGCTGATGAAGGGTGTTACCCAGAAACCGGTCCCAGGATGCTTGTTTCCGGTTCAGGGTAGACCTGGCTTGGCAGTTCGGGCTGGATTGTTCCCATGAGGCACAGGGTCAAGACTGATTTGTATATAGCTGGGTCTGAACTGAGGTGTCGAAGTGAGCTAAACAATGATGATGGATTCAACCCAGATCTGTGACTGGGGGTGAGTGTCTGAAAAGTTTCAGCGCTCCGTCCATCATCTCCTTATGTTTGCTTTGTTCGCCCTAAGTTGGCAGGGTTTTCCCAGACGTGGCTCCCTTGCTCACTTTGCCACTGGATTCAAGCTAGCCTGCCTGATGAAGGGTGTTACCCAGAAACCAGTCCCAGGATGCTTGTTTCCGGTTCAGGGAAGACCTGGCTTGGCAGTTCGGGCTGGACAGTTCCCATGAGGCACAGGGTCAAGACTGATTTGCAAATTGCTGGGTCTGAACTGAGGTGGCGAAGTGAGCTAAAGAATGATGATGGATTCAACCCAGATCTGTGACTGGGGGTGAGTGTCTGAAAAGTTTCAGTGCTCCGTCCATCATCTCCTTGTGTTTGCTTTGTTCGAGGGATAGCACCATGGTGTGAAGTAGGATATGGGTTAAATGAGGCATATGGTGATTTAGAAGATAGTGGTTGGTTGGTGGAATATGAATATATGTAGGATGTGTGTTGTACAATCTGTAGATGGAGTAGTCAGTTGGGTATGGATAGTGTAGCATGTATTATATACCTCATGCAAGTCACAAGTGGTTTAGTGTGTAAATACTTTAGGTTGCAGAAGGCATAGGGTGCAGGAAGTTGTGGGTGTATGTGGAGGCTTGCCTGCAATAAAGTAGAGGCACTCTTGGTTATATGTTATGTATAGTTCTGTATTTATCTAGTCACATTTGCTGCACTTTAAAGGCAGAGGACAAATAACAGGCAATGTCTTTTGATAAATTGCTGCTTATTTTTTTATTATGGGGATTGGTGTTCACAAACTCCTCTCACTTTGTAGTCAGAGAAAGAAAAGTAAAGTAAATGATGTAGTAATCTCGCTGGTGTTCATGAAGAGTGAAAGGAACGGCTGTAGGAAGTAATTTTTTTCTAACACGCAACAAAATGTAAATACCAGTAATTGAAGAATGCACAGTTAGCAGTTAGCAATTACATTTCTAGTAATCACCTCCCGGTGTGCAAACATCATACTTTCTACCACCCTCCTGGTGATAACCTCCTCTTCATTGAACAACTAATGGAAATCATCTCTTCCAATGACGACCCCTCAGTGTCCCAAATCTACCTCAGTGATTTCAACCTTCACTGGTCTAACCCTAAGGACCAAGCGGTAATCTGCCTAAATTCATTCCTATTGGATCTGAAACTTACCCCATTCTGTGACCGTCCAACTCACAACAAAGGAGAAATTCTGGACCTCATCATCTCAAAAGGTAGTACCATCACACTGGAGGACATTACCCCTTGTGATTGGTCCGACCACTACAGCATCTTCCTCTCTATTAACAGGGAGGTGATACGGAAAAGGGATCAACTGAAGAAAATCAAACAATGGAAAAGGGACCTCAGGAACATTAACACGGAAGGTCTAGCAATTGACGGTAAATATGCCTTGTCTCCCCAAGATGACATGTCTGATGTACATGACCTCACTGACTTCTATTACTCCACTATCTCTGGTATCATGGATTTTATAGCACCTCTACAACAAAAAAATGCCTCCTCCAAATTCTCCAAACCATGGTTCAACGACAAACTAAACTCTGAACGGCGCAACCTAAGGGCAGCGGAACGTTTCTGGAGATCCAAACCTTCCTTGGATCACCTAAAAGTCCTTCGATCGGTAAGGAGCTCATATAATAAAAAAATACAAACTGCTAAGGCCGATTACTTCAGATCACAACTTACTCAAGCCACAAATCGCCCCAAGAAACTTTTTGAAATCGTCAAACAACAATCAGCGAAAGCACCCAACCACCTTGAATCAGGAGTTGACTCTCCCTCATGCGAAGATCTGGCTGCTTTCTTTATGGAGAAAACTAAACTCATCGGTGCTGACCTCGAATCTGAGAAGGCCATTCTTCCATCATATGAGATTGCTGAACCTCCTGTTCTCTCGTAGAGGCTAAATCCACCTGGTATTAGCACCAAGAACAAGGCCACTTGGGACTCTTTCACTCCTCTCAGTGAAAAAGACATCTATAAAACCCTGATTAGTATCAACCCTTCTAATCACTTCAGCGACCCGTTGCCACTGACTGTCTTCAAAGAAATTAAGGATGCCTTCATCCCCCTTTGGACAAAGATTGTCAACGCCTCCTTATCACAAGGCAAGATCCCCAAATGTCTAAAAGCAGCTCAGGTATCACCCATTCTTAAAAAACCTAATGCAGACAGAACTGATCTCAACAACTTTCGCCCCATCTCCAACATCCCCACTCTGGCTAAGCTCCAAGAAAAATGCGTGCAATCGCAACTTTGAGAATTTCAAACTCCTGGATCATCATCAATCCTCTTTTCGGAGCGGCCACAGCACTGAATCGGCGATCACCCACATTATGGATGACATTTTAAAAATACTTGACAAAAACGAATCTTGCCTCCTTATCCTCCTTGACGTTTCTTCTACATTCAACACGGTTAATCACGACAGACTGTTAGCCATTCTGGAACACAGGATGGGCCTTTCCGGCCTGGTATTGCAATGGTTCTTGTCCTTTCTTCACAACAGATCCCAAAGAGTCAAGGTGAATCAATCCCTTTCCCAGCCTTCTACAGTCTTCATGGGGGTCCCTCAAGGGTCTGCCCTTTCTCCCAAACTCTTTAATATTTTCCAGGAACCTTTAGCGAATTCACTAAACTCCATTAACATTCTTTTTCATATGTATGAGGACGACACGCAACTTCATCGGAAAATCACCTCTTCTGATGACTTCACTTTACTCAACTCTACCATGACGAGTACCCAAAATTGGCTAAGTGAGAATCACCTCCTGCTCAATACCGCCAAAACAGAATTCCTTCTTATATCTTCTCCTAATCACACCCCCAAGATTGACCTCTGGATGAAACACCTCACTGCCTTCAACTGCGCCCTCTTATCATTGATTCAGCTAAATCTCTCGGAATCACCCTGGACACGCACTTGAACATGAAGAATCATATTAGTAAGATGTGCAAGGGTGCTAACTACCAAATGAGGATTCTTAGAAATCTAAAACCATTCCTTCCAGAAGAAGACTTCAAGCAGGTGGTTCAAGCACTTGTCCTGTCGAGGCTAGATTATGGTAGCGCTGCGCTCTGTGGCCTCCCCAAATATACCTTGACCCCTCTCAGGGCCTCCTTGAATGCTGCTGCCAGATTGATTACGGGCACAAAGAGAAATGCTCACATATCCCCAGCCCTAAGATCTCTAAACTGGTTCCCCTACGAAGCGAGAATACAGCTAAAGATTGCCTGTATGATGCACAAAGCCCTCCATTTCAAACCCCCCATGTACCTGGCTCAAAAGCTAGAACTATCTGGAGGGGGTAGACCATCAAGAAGTGCAAATTCTCTCCTATTGAAACCTCAGACCTTTCGCAAAAAGAGAACGAGGTCCAGAGCCTTCTCTGGTTCGGCTCCGAAGATCTGGAACTCTCTCCCACCGGATGTCCGCAGAATCCCATCCACGGCTACCTTCAAACATGAAGTAAAAATAATCCTATTGAGCAAGTTCTTGCCTTAATTGGTCATGGCTCATCTGCTTTCTCAATGACCCTCCGACTACATTCTTTTGGGTCTATCAATGGTAAAGCTCAGGGTTGTCTGTTATACCATATTAAGTACTGTTTGCTTTCATCTTGGTACTTTAAGGGAATAGGACACGTTACAATGCAAACATTTACAATGCATGCCTTTACAACGCAGTTTTTACATCGCAACATCCATTACAACGCATGATTTTACAACGCATGCCATCACAACGCATTTTTAGAAACTACATTTACAATGCATTCCATTACAACGCATACCACTACAACGCATACCATTACAACGCATAATACTTTTAGGGCAACAGTAGGGTAAGTGTTGGATAGTGTAGGGGTAAAAATTACTATTCCCACTCCAGTGAGAGCAACAGTAGGGTAAGTGTTGGATAGTTTAGGGGTAAAAATTACTATTCCCACTCCAGTGAGTGCAACAGTAGGGTAAGTGTTGGATAGTGTAGGGGTAAAAATTACTATTACCACTCCAGTGAGTGCAACAGTAGGGTAAGTGTTGGATAGTGTAGGGGTAATGCGTTGTAACGGCATGCGTTGTAGTGACATGCGTTGTAATGGCATGCGTTGTAGTGACATGCGTTGTAATGGCTGCGTTGTAATGGCATGCTATGTAAAGGCAGTTGCGTTGTAATGACTGCATTGTAAATGTAGTGCGTTGTAATCACTGCGTTATAATGGTTGTTTCCCACTTTATGGTATTAGCTAAATAAGTTATTCTCTGTTACCCCCTTTGCCATTTCCCTGTACTATGTTCTTCCCGTTCCGAAATGTGAAGCGCTCTGATACCCTTCGGGGTCATATTCGCGCTATACAAAACTTTATAAATAAATAAATAGGAAATCAAAACTGAAGCACATTTTGTTTGTAATTCTGAAGTGTGATGGAAACAAAGAATTTAATAGGATGATCAAAACAAATCAATACATTTTACTTGGCCATGCACAACTGATAAATATTCACTTAAATCCAATTTCCACAAAATATTATTTGTGTGCATATAGTTATATCAGTAAAACTATCTGTACAACATTAGTGACTGATATTATTTCAAGCATTCCATCTATCATTTGTTTTTTTTGGTGCCCTAAGTGTGATGGGTATGCCCAAACATGGGTTCCGCGTTCACTGTGATACTGGAATCAAGCTATAGCTGGTTAAGGAACCCTAATCAGGGTAAAACCAGTCCTGGGTGCTCTGCATTCCAGTGCAGGGAGAACTGTTTCAGTGGAGCAGAGTCAAGACTGATTTGCATGTGGCTGCGTCCAAACTGAGGCGGCATTGTGGACAAAAAATTGTGAATTGGGATGCGGTCCAAGTGATTGCCAGTGGCTGAGATTAATTCAAGCATTCCATCCATCACCTTGTTGTTGTTGCAGTTGATGTTATAAAAATTAGGTGTGGTTCTAAAAGATTCTAAAAGGTTTGGGAAGCACTGTTTTATGGTGGGTTGTAGGTTGTGGTGTAGTTGTTTGTGTGATGCAGATCATCATGCTGAGTGTGGGATGTTGCGTAGATGTAGGTGGTGCTGTAGGGTGTTGCAAGACAGCATGTAGGTCGTATTGTTGGGTGTATGCAATTGTGTAATGTGTAGGTGGTGGCATAGGGTGTGGATGATGGTGTATTTATAAGGTCTGGATATAGATGTAGGGTGTTGTTAAGATTGCAAACCATGTATATAAATAAATAAGTAAATATATAAATAAAACTACCTGCCACCTTCAACTCTCCAGTCTCAACTGCCATATTCAGAAGCATAATTTCCTATGGCCTAAGTCATGATGGCGTAGGTTACGACTGACATAGTTAACATTTCACTCTATAGAACAGATAGATCATAACACACCTCTTCCCCTGAAATGAAAGGATATCAATATAATTTGAAGAAGGAAAATGAAACTTATGATAGAAAAATTATACAAGTAGGAAACAATAATGCAGATTAGCTTATCCAAAAGCAAATTACATAAAACTAAAAAGATGCACAAACATGACAATATAATCGACAAAACATTTGTAAACTTTCACTCATTAAAAGAACAGGTAAGATATATCTCATTTGAATCTTATTTGCACAACTAAAGAAAGAACGAATACTAACAAGAACAAGACTATTATAACTAATGTTTCTTATCCATTGATGTGATTCACCTTAGTTCAATCAATCAATCAAAACGAGCTTTATTCGATTTTAAACATTAAAATCATAAAAGCAGGCAATAAAAACACATCATCACACATCGTAAAAATTTCATTTAAGATACATTTGCTAAATAAAATTTCGTTAAAAAACAATTCATTTAACAGTAACTATTTTTTAACGTCCAGGGATTAAAATGTATTATACTATACATCATCACATAACTATATTTCTATCATAAATTTTACATCTGGCATTCAAATATTTTGAGATTTTCTAGCTCTATGTATACTTTTCAGAAAACCGACCATAGATCCTATACAATAATAATTTCCCAACATCTGGAGATACAAAAAGCAGGGCGACATTGTCTCCATCCCCCTGTTTTAATAACGGTAATACCCATCTTCGCCTTTCATCCTTATAGAATTTACAAAATAAGATAGCGTGAATAGTCGTTTGTGGTGAAATATTATCACAAGGACATCGACAGAGTTCCCTCGACCAATTGTTGATATCTGGATGGCTAATCAAACGATGGAAAGTCCCAAATCTAAAACGCGTTAATATATACCTGTCATATCCCCCAATGTACAGGTCAAATATGGTTGAATATTATATATTGTAATAATTAGTTGATGTTCAACCACCGTAGGTTTGTTCATTTCCAAAGTTAACCTATTTTCTTCCAGATGGGTCATACAAATTTTCTTAAAATCCTTCCGATTAATACAATTCATGTTTTCGGGTAGGGAAAAATACTCTGGACGCCCGATGTCCTGCATAAAATTACTTACATACTTCAACCAGGGAATCTTGCTGGCGTTATCTAGTTTCATTACATCAGTTATTATTTCCCTATTTAAACCAGTGCTAGCAGAGGTCCAGATTCTGTGCCAGAGCAGCACCGGTTGCGCCTTAATAAGGTCAGAGATATATGTTACTCCTAATTCGCTATGGCAATTAAAAACTGGAGCACTGGCCGGGACTGCCAAAATAAATCTTAAAAAGGCATTTTCCACGTATTGTATCGATGTGCAATCATAAAAGCCCCAAATACCTGCCCCAAAAGTTGCTATGCTCACGCATTTAGCTTGATAGATTTTTAAAAGAATTTCTGGTGGCCTTTTCCCCAATTTTTTAGTAAATTTAATTAAGGCCGCGGTAGACTTCATAAACAGAAGGCTCCTAGTCTTTATCGCTAGTGCCCAAGACCCTGTGCGATCAAAAAGAACACCCAGGTAACAGAAGGAGTTAATAGATTCTACCCTGCTTCCCCCAGCTTGGAAACTGCGGTCCTTATGTTTCCCTCGCCCACAAGTCATAATAAAACTTTTCTTTACATTCATTTTTAATCCAAGGTTGTCCATAAAACTTGTATAAAAGGTAAGAGCCTTCTGAAGACCAATCTGGGTACGTGCCATAAGTACGGCATCGTCGGCATAGAGGAGGGAGACTATCGGGCGTTTATTTACATATGGCGGATCCCCAGCATTTGCCACCAACTCCTGTTCCAAAGCATTTGTATACAGAGTGAACAGCAGTGGTGCCAAAACGCAACCTTGCCTCACTCCCTTCTCAACTTTAAACGGCACAGTACACTCTCCCTTAAGTCCGTACCGGACTTTGCTGTAGCGCCGGAGTATAGCTCTCTTAAAAACTGTATTAAAGTAGGATCAACCTTTAAATCTCTAAGAACGCCCACAGCTTATTATGAATTACACAATCGAATGCAGCTGTGAGGTCAACAAATGCCAAATAAAATATCCCCTTTTTTGCCTGCGTGTACTTTCCAATTAAAATATTAAGATTAAGAACCTGCTCGTTAATACCTAGACCTGATCTAAAACCGTACTGTACATCGCTCAAAATACTATTTTCTTCCGCCCATAATTGCAACCGGTCTAAAACAATCCTGCCTGCTACCTTCATGAGTGAGTCTAACAGAGATATCGGACGGTAGCATGCAGGATTTTCCCGATCCCCTTTTTAAAAATGGGGACGATGATTGATTCAGACCAAGTACCTATGAATCCCCTTGCGCAACATGCTTGTAAAACCCGTGTTAAAATTGGTCCCCACATTTCAAAATTAGACTTAAAAAGATCAATTGGTACCCCATCAGGACCGGGGGCCTTACCACTCTTACTTGCCTTAATAGCCGAGGTAACATCCTGTAAAGTTATATGGAAATTAATGGGTGTGAAATTCTGGTATTCCCCTCCGTATTTTGCCCACAAACTACTTCCTTCTCACTAATCTTCTGTAGGGAATAGACACTTGAGAAGAAATCCACCCAAATTTGTTCCTCTATTGCTACCTCGATTGATGGTGCATCCAGTCTATTGTTAAGAAATGGGGCGTTCACAGCTGACCAAAATTGCGAACTATCCCTGCTCAAGGCTGCATCACTTAAATTCTTCCAAGCCTTTTCTTTTAGTTCATTCATCCTGTTTTTTCTGGCTATGGTATACAACTTTCTACAGATCCTAATTTCCTCATTATCTCTTACTGATCTATGTAGAGCATTCTTTAAATTCGTATAACTTTTTGTACAATTGTTATCGAACCATCCCTTACTGGTGTTACAAGTACCTTTACTTTGCACTCGTAACGTACTTCTCACAGTCTCAGTTATACAGGAGAAGGCATTTAAAATATTTTCGTGCGTCGGGCTTTCACTTAAACAGATAGAAATTGGCACATATGCATTAGTAATTATTTCTTTACTTAGCTCCGCAGGGTCCTGGCTTGACCATCGGATTGTATAACCATTTTGTCTTCCCATTTCTATATTTTGTACCCATGCTATTTTATTACAGTTTCTCCTTGCTTTATTTGTGGGAGTTGCAATATCTACACTTATTGCCAAGTGATCACTCATTACGTTTTGATGAATGTTATACCCTATAACATAACTTGCATAACAATTTGGCATAATAATAAAATCTATTGTCGATTCGGCTCCTCTGCCAATAAATGTGTGACCAAACTCCACCTTCGGGGTACATAGACAATTTGTGAAACCAAAATCATGTTTGAACAAAATCTCATTATACAAATCTCCTTTATCAGAATGAGAGAAATGAATGGGTGGGTCATCTTCCTCCAATGTTAATCCACATCTTCCTATTTCAGCCAAAGGACACAAGCCAACATTAAAATCCCCACCCCAGATAGGAATGATTTCAGACTCTGTTTCAGATTTTAAGCTAGTAACATCCTCACTGAGCTTCTTCAAAATGGCGCCCAGTTGCCCTTTTTCTACATTATTATAAAAGTTAATCACAGCTAGAATGCAGTTCACATCCAAGTGTATTAAAACAATTTGATAATAAATTTCAGAGCTAATCATATTAATGTTTTGAGCCCCCAGCAAATTTGAAACATATACACAAACTCCACCCTTAGATCTTCCACTAGATGATTGAATTGCTGGCGTATGAAAAGTCCTAAAACCATTAATAGCTATTTCCTCGATGGCCCAGGTCTCTTGTAAACATATTATGTCAAAATTATTGATAAAATCCAGCCAAACTGTATCATTCGCTTTGTTCTTTAGCCCCGCGATGTTCCAAAAAGAACTCTACAGGCTTTTACGTCCTGGGTCACTGTTTCAAGCACGGTTACAGGCTGATTGCTAGGTTCACCCTCGGATTGTGAGTTAGGATCAAAATCTCCCATACCACCCATCAATATGGAGGGTCTGCTCATGTAATCTATATCGATTAACTCCTCACTTATAAAGTTACTTTCCTCCTCGTCTAATAACTTAGCCTCTATTGGACTAAACCAAACTAATGCATCTGGGGTTTCTATACTATGTTTAATTTCGTTCCCCAAAGGATTCAGCCCATTTATTAGTCAATCATTTTCGTCTAAAGTTGTTAGTGGCCCAAATCTATTTGATGTTGCTAAGTTAAAAAATGGGCCATCTGTGAACTGTTTACATGGGCCATAATTTTCTGACTTTGCGGAACACGAAGGTTGATAAAAAAAGCCCAAAGGGAGAACTTGTATATTTGAGTGGATATGGCTAGGCTCTTGTGATCTCATTAGGATTTCTCTTACCAAAATAGGTGATCCCAATGAGAGGGCGATACAATCACCTTCACAGAGTTTGTTATTATTTCCCACCCAATCAATTCTCCTCACCATCTTAAATTCCCTAAAGAGGGCACTAGTCAAGCCCGTTCTGTTTCCCAACCAATGTAAGGTTTTATTTCTTAGGGCAGGCCAAGTTTCAGTATTGGCCGATGGCAAGGGCGGGACGTTTGCTAAAATGATTGTGTAGGGTGTAGCTGCCGGCGGCAAATTTAATGTTTGCAAACTGTGCAATACCGCTGGTGCATAACTGTCTAATGTAGTCATTCTTGTATTTTCCCCTCCCAGCCGACTTTCAACTAATTTATGTTGTGTCCTTCCCATCTCATTTAATGTATGCATCACTCCTTTTTGAGAAGAATTATTTTTCATAGTTGCAGGTATATTGGGGTTCAATACTTGTCTCTCACCCTGATCTCTCACCCTATGCGATGCCTTTAATGTCAGAGGGGCTACATTTTGGGCTACCTTCTCAGAATATGTACTCAAACCCAATAATTTTTGAGGTTCTTCAGTGGCCTTAATCTGTGCTATTAAAATTTTCTCAATTCCTAATTCTATTTTATCCAATCTGCCCGTAAGAATATTAATGGCTTGTGTAACGGACTCAGTTAGTTCTTTAACTGCCACGGACAGACTTGCCGATTCACATGAGGTTGCATCGCATTTATTATTTGCCTGTAAAGTGTTAGTAATACCTCTTTCTTTATATAATTTATTTTTAGGGCCCTGAGATTTTCCCTGTGGCTTACTTAGATGAGTCCTAATTGGTTTTGGGATAAGTTGTGCTATGTGCAAACCTTTAACTGCAACATCCAATTTTCTTGAATTAGGTGATTTACACGATTTTTTAGGCGGAGGGAAATGTTCGTTTTCTGCTTCTTCTAAAGAAATATCCTCAGTAATTACCTGAATACACCCATTGTTTTGATGCTCAAGAGGAGTATCACCCAGGATAGCGAACTCAGTAACCTCTACACCATTTGGGATAGTATTTTTATCTTTAAACTGAATGGGTAGCAATAGTGGATCCACTGTATCAATATTTAATGTTTCTTCTACGGAGATTATCTGTCTTTCGATATCTCCAACTGCACCAGTTAAATAGTTAAGCAGGGTCATATTAGCTTTCTTATTTTTACTTGGTGTTTTCGGTGTATGGCTCACTATCTGCTTTCTTTTTCCCATGATACTAATAGTCTAAATGAGTACTACGACTGCGACAGGGGCTCAGTGTCCTCAGTGGGCACAACCCATTCGCTAACACTCCCACACTAAATATAAAGTGCAAAGTGCTTATTCTAAAATGATATCGAGCCCCAGAAGAGAGTACAAATACAAATGTAATTTCTATACCTTGAATTTCAATAGGCCTCAGATTAAGAATAAAAATAAGTTAACACATTTAAATGGTGGTACAATATTAAAAATACAATATTAAAAGTACAGTTAAAGTGTAATGTGCAATGTGCAATGTGCAATGTGCAAAGTGCTAGGTATAAGTTTAAAAAGTTTGAAATGCAAGAACAAAAACTGTTCAAAAGTCAAAAAATAAGTGTCAAAGAAAAAATGACTATGGACCTTGCTTCTTTAGATGCAATACAGCTGAAAACAGCTAGTAGAGCACTCACACTTAAGAAAAGCCGTGATACCTCTCAGTCAACTCCTGTTGAGGGACAATATCCAAAATGTTAAGAGGGTAGCCCTGCCCTGCCTCTTCCTGTCAATGACGGGCAAGGACGGGCCCGCCCTTGGCCCGGGCTTCGCCCGGGCACAGCCCGCGCGCGTCGCGCGCTGCGGGAGGTGCAGGGCCCTCTTATTGCGCCTCCGGGCGCAAGTGCGGCGTCAGGGGGCGTCGAGACTGCTGTGGCTGCTGGGGGATGTAGTTTTGGCAAGCCGTTCCCTCACGGCACCTTGGTAATTGTAGTGGCCGTTCCCTCACGGCGCCAGAAGAAAATGAAAGAGAAGCCGTTCCCTTCACGGCTGTTTGCTGGTCCCGCGCTGCGGGAGGTGCAGGGCCCTCTTATTGCGCCTCCGGGCGCAAGTGCGGCGTCAGGGGGGCGTCGAGACTGCTGTGAATACCAATAGAAGTCCATGTTCTGCTGTGATCCTGGGCTTCTATTGGTATTCTCAAGGGCATATTATCAAGCCCATTATCGCCGCTTTAGCGGCAGTTTCCTGCCGCTAAAGCGGCGATAATTTTAACGCCGTTCTTGCTAATATGCCCCTAGAACTGTTTTCCACCCTAATGAAAAGTAGGGGGATCATATGTATCATGGATTTGGTGTGTGAGGTGCACCAGGGGCTTGTTTTATGACTAAATTTCATCCCACAGCAACCTTGGTCATTCAACATCAAATAGCTCCCATTCAAAATCAATCTGAATGCTGGATGTATTACAGCAGTTGGAACCTTTCAAATAACAGGACAATTTCACCTTGGACGCATTACATACCCCATGATGTATAATTTCTCTGCAAACTAAAGAATGGCCTAAAGTGTTCTCACAGTCTATGCTACTAAAAAAAAACTCTGCTGCACCATTCCTACATCTATAAGTGAAAGGTAAAACCCATGCCTCATGTACAAATCCATCCCCTAGTGCCTCATTTCTGCCTGCTTAATAGTGTTGTAAGCAGTATTTACAGTAAAAAGTGGAAATCAGTAAAGAAATAAGCCCATGTATTATCCAATCAGCTGATGGTCTCTCCGGTACAGTAAATGGTAACTTTTCTAGTTTTTCTATGTGTAACATTGTGAATGTTGTATCTTTCCTGGCCATGGTTTTTTGTTCTTTTAGCAAATTATATGGTCAATTCAAATTTGTGGCAATTAAATGCTTCCATGGAACGTGATCATTGCGCAAAGCCTGCAAAATCCATCTCAGTAGCACAATAGACCGAAGCTGCGTCTGGCCATGTTGTTAAAGGAACATGTCACTCTGTATGATGCCAATGGCAGATGACACAATGTTACTCAGAGAGTATATCCTAGTGGATAATGTAGTAATACCATTGTTTACAACTGATAAAGCCTTCTCTAAATTTGCTTTGTCATTTTCACATATTCGCTCAGCAGCTTACTACGGTGAAACCTTCCATACTTCATTGTATATTGCATATAAAAAGCACTTTTGACGTGGTTTTCAAGGACCTAACAACAAATCCTGTAGGACCATTTCATCAGAAAGGAGAGACAAGTGTTGTTTGACCTCATCTAATGTTGAATATCATAGCCAATCTAGGCCTAACTTTCCAACCCTGTATGTCATTACAACTCCTGAGTGTTGTGTCTGTGCATAAAATGGGTCTGGCCTTTTGATCCTAAACTCTTTCTCGTTGTTAAAACATGTGTGACATCCATTAGTATCTAATGGCCGCACTAGCCATCCCTCTGGACTTGAACTGGAAGAACTGAATGTACCATTCCAAAGCATTTTGTTGAATGTTTCCTCTGTGTAGGTTGTGAATTGTTCCCACTTCTCAAAACGCACAAATGTGGGACTATTTGGCTCATATGTTTTATCTTGGCTAGGCTGAGACATGACATTTGCTGCACTGTTTTGTTCATGAAAACGATTTGTTGTGATTTAAGGCATGCTGTAAACTAAGCCTCATTTCCATGAACCTGTCAATCTATAGTTCCCCGGATGGATTTCAAATCAATGTTATTTTTCCAAAAGTCATACCCTTGTATCAACAACTGGGAAATGAAAGGGGCCAAATAAATTAACATGGTGTCAGTTAGCATATTTTTCTTTGATGGGGACAGGAGAAGCTTATTAAGATGACTCTGGGTCCACAAGATTTTGACCAGGAAAATATTGACATTTCTGTGCAAATGTCTTTGAACTACCCACTAGTGGTGTAGGGCAGTATTCCCATTGTGTGTAATTAAATTCTGCACATGGAGTACTTGCTTTGTGTAAATAATGTTGACCATAATGTTGAAAACAAATCAGATGTACCAGTATTCATATCTTCACTTTCGAATAAAGTATAATGTTCTAAATCATTAAGCATTGGCTTTACTGTACGAATGTCCCAATCATAAGAGATGCTGCCAGGAGCGATGACATCATTCAGTGAAATACAAAATACTTAAGAAAATTGTAAAGTTTCTGTTGGTCCAAATATATCATAGGGTAACTTATCCCAAACAATTCTATCTGGAACTGGAACAGCTGAAAGGTTCACAAGGGACAGGTCTCTTCGCACTTGGTGTGATGAAGAATTAGACTTTAAAACCTTGTTTACCAGTTCGAAAGCAGAGCATTCTGGGAGATAGTGTCCATTCAGAAGCAAGAAAAAGACAGTCACAAAACCAATCCAAAGGAAGAGGAAAAGTAATGAAACTGTGATCCAAATATATTCTCAGGGTGGGATAAAATATGGGCCTCATTATGATGTCGGGCGGACCGCCACCGACAGGCTGTCTGTGGCGGTCCACCTGATAGACCTGCCATCGGTTGACTGACGCATTTTGATTCATGTGGTCTGACTGCAGAGGTCGGGGGAAAGACCGCCGCCTCCGACAGAATCCAAGATTGAGTCGGGATGGTGGTCGGAATCCTCTCCCTGCAATGGATGCAGTGCCTGTGCAGGCACCACCATAGGGATTAGGATGTCCCTTTCCGACTGCCTTTTCATAGTGGTCACACCGCCATGAAAAGGCAGACGCAAACAGACTTTGGGGGCCCCAAGCAGGGCCCCTGTCTCCTCTGGGCCACTGCTAAGTAGTCTGGGGGGAACATGTATTCCCCCCCACATCCATACACTGTGTGCAAGGCACCACATGGTGCCTGGCACACGGTGCATGGATGTGCACGAAGTGCTTCTTACCACTGTGGCTTGTGCTGCAGCCCTTTTCCTGGGCTGTAGCACATGCCACAGTTGTAAAAAACATTTTCAGACAGCCGTGCTGGCGGTCTCATCCAAATTGGGCATGTGGGACCGCTGACTCATTGTCGGACTGTCTCCTGCCCAATACGATGGCGGTCGGCAGTCTCACCGACCGCCATAGTAATAAGGCACTATGTCTTTTTAAGTCAAATTAAAAATGCACATGGTCCATGCTGTGCCGGTGGGTCAGCCGAATCCAAAGAAAAGTCATCGAAGTCGACAAATTAACCTGAGGCAGCTTTTGCAGATGTAAGGACACTTGTGGAGCTGTGTAGAACTGGTAGTTAACTCCACTGGTGGATATTATAAACAACTTTGTTGGTTGCTTGTTGTGTTGAAATCTGTGTAGTAACACATGATAATTGTATGGTGTTTGTAGATGTAACTGGAAATAGTGAAACTGCAGTAGCAGCTGTTCCCAACCAGGGAGAAGAAACTTCATTGTTGGCTAAAGCTTGCAAAGACATTTTTCCTGCATGGTAATGAGAGAAGGCAGGTAACTAGCCAGAATACCTTGTGGCCTACTATGTAGAACCGTCCACATAGTATGGTTTGATGAGATTAAACAAAAGAAATCTCTTGTGTTTTGCTTCTGGCAAGAGGCGGTAAAAGTACTGTCTGGTACCTTCAACAGCCAGGACAGGCACAGGCCCAAACTCCTTTTTGTCCAGTTATTTCTCCCACACTAGATCCCAGATCTTCAGAAACCAACCAGAAGTTGCCAGTGCTGCCTTCGCTTCAGCAGTGGCAGAACGTTTCTGTAGTTTATTGCTGTGTCCATCTTGGAAGTTCTTCAGTTCCTGTAAGACAGTCAAACGTACACTGATATCAAAAGGCGTTTGCACCGCCACTGTACTGGTAATGCCAAGGTCTGGACCCACATCTTAATCCCAAACAGAACTTTGTAGGGAATCCGACCACCCAAGGATGTTCAGGCAGATTGATTAAGGCTCTCTGTACCCCATACTGGTGATGGTCCCAACTGCGACATGAACCTAATACTCCAGCTGTTAAAGACTGCTTTAAGTCACGATTGTTCCTCTCCACAACTGCATTTCCCCTTAGGATGGTATGGAGAGGAGTAGTGCACAGTCACACCCAATGTTCCCATGGTGTCTCGGTAAGTCCTAGAGGCAAACGCTGGACCCACTTTGGTCCGAATGGAATGTGGCTACTGTAGATATGTATATGAAGACTTGCATGTCCTTTATACCAGTTAGAGCATCAGCCGATCACTATGGCCAAACTCATAGGAATCAGGAGCGGAAATCCACTGCTAGCATGATGTATTTATAAGACCCATCAGAATTTAGGGGTCTGCAGTGGTACAAATAAACAAATGTGAGAGGCTTGTTCAAAATCAATAGCTGTGTCTGCGGTGGGGGAGCTTCGGTGGAAACCTTTATTTGTTGACAAATGTCACATTTTAGGACATAGTCCTTTGTCTGTTCATATAGACCTGGCCACCAGTAGCATTGCTGCAATAGTGAAATTGTGGCAGTCACCCCTGCGTGAGCAGATGTTAGACCCTCATGTACTGCTAGGATTAATTCTAACCAGAGTTCAGAATTAGGAATGACTCTATTCCCCACTTCGGTAAGATGAGCAAACGGAATGTTTTGCACACTCAGCCGAAAGGAATATTTTGCTGGAAAACCTTTCGGTAAGTCTGTGCCACAGCGCAAAGCCATGACTGTCAACATAATGTCTCCATCTATTCTCCTGCTGGAATAAGTCACTGCGGCTATGTCTGCACTGTTGCCTTTGCTGCTTCATCAGCCAGTGAATTCCATGCAATGTGTATTCCTACATGTTGGTGGCTCAGCGTATGAAATGAATAACATAAGCCTGTGGCAAACCTGCTTTGAGCTTCACCACTTGTCCCCATAGCATTTTATGCTTAATTGTGTACCCTTTTGAAGCTCTAAATCCATTCTGGCTCCAATAGTGTAGATACTCATTATAAGACTGGACACAATAATAGGAATTGCCAACTATAAATTCAGGATCTGTATTCTCAAGTGCCAGAATTAGAGCTTTCATTTCAGCCAGCTGTGAAGTGCGTGGATATTTTATGAGGTTGGAATTCTCCACTCCTAATTTTATCCTTAACCGCTGTGCAAGTGGCTGTGTATTGAAGTTTGGTCAAACCGCAGGCTGGGCAGAACCATCAGTATAGATTATGAAATCATACTGATCTAGAGGCATTATTTCACTGGCAGAGGATATTCATGTTCATATCGGAGATATGCTTGTGTTTGTACTGTAGAATCGAAGGCATAATCTACATCTGTTGCTGTTAGTCAATTGGCACACTGTATCCATCTTGGATGTAAAGCTTTCGCGTAAGGAACACTGGTCTTTGTGACAGCCTCTAAGGCTGGAATCAGGGTCATGACTATTCATTTTCCCATAGCAAATGATCTTTCTTTCACTACAGCAGTCTGTACTGCCATCAGTATCTTTTCAGTTGGTGCATAATGCATCTCTTCATTGGTGTATAAATGTGATTTATGAAATTGGTACAGTGTCACCCTCATTGAATGTGACATTTGTGTAACCTGAGGTTCCCGCGATTATGCGGATCACCAAATTCATGGTATTAACACGTATGTGTAAGGGTTTTAAAGCTAGCATGTTTGCTTGTACTGAGCACAAAATCTCAGTATGTTGTGGTGTCCAATGTGTGCTTGGAAAGTCTGTATGATTTAAATCATAAAATGGTTTTGCCCTTTGTGAATAATCTGGTATGTATGTTCTGCCACAATTTAGAAAACCCAATATTGATTGGAGTTTTCTCAATGTGTTTGGTGTATGTAAAAGCGCACACTTCTCTAGGAAATGTGTCGCTAGACTTTTGCCTTCACTTGACAACTCATATCCCAAAAACAGGACACTGTGATAGCAATTTTTAATTTTTTGTAATTGAATTTGTAGCCCATGTGAGCAAACCCTAGAATTATACAGTCTACTCTGACTAAATGTGTTGCTAAGTCATCATACGTCAAGTATATGTCATCAATATGCATGCTTTGTTGTCAAAGTCTTGTAACAGTTCCCTTACATGGGCTGAGAACAGCCTGGGGCTATTCTTATACAGTCAACAAAATTTTGAGAGCCGAGAGCACTAAATGAAGTCAGATACCTGCTTTCAGGTGCTATATTTTGGCAGAAAAACCCATTTGAGATGCTAATGTGGTTTTATATTTTGTGCGCACTATATTGTTCATTAGTGTCACGCCATGCTTGCTTTGTACTGCAAATGTGCATGTAGCACTGTTCAATTTTCTACAGTCTAAGACTAGGTGATATGAATAGGTCTGGTTATATTACTGGAAACAAAGGATTATTCATTGGTGAGGTGTAACTTTCTATTACACCCTGATATTCAAGTTGTGTGAGTATTTCCCTAACCTGTTGTATTGCTTCATGTTTAATGGGATATTGTGGTTGGGCTTGTGGACTGGACCTTATGGGTATGATGTGGTAAGGGGACCCTCCCTCCCAACCCACATGATTGCCGTATAATGCCGGGGCTGGAGTTACGACCCACTCCTTGACGTATGTGTGTTTTACTGGTACTGAAATGAGGTCAGAACATGCTGGTAGTATTACTGTTTCTCCTGGTGGGACATTTCTAACAAACTCCGGTGGCCAATCTTTTTCGGCCAAGAGAATGTCATAGCCAAATGATAAGTTCTCCCAAAAAAGAACATTAATAGTCTGTGGTATATTCCTCCCCCAATCTGGAGTTGTAATTCATATAATTGACTTGAGACACATAGGGCCTGATTACGACTTTGGCGGTGCAGTGTTAGGTCCACCCCACCGCTGCACCGCCAAAGCCGTGGTCGGGTCGCCCACCAGATTAGGAGTTTCCTGCTGTCTGGTGGGATTTCTTTGGCATTCCCACAGCGGTGCCTCTAAAAATGGGCACAGCAATAGGAATGCGAAAAACAGTTCCTATGGCATGGACTGAAAAGTCCATGCAGTGCAGAAACTGGGGTGCATGCACACAGGGGGACACATGTTGTGCCCCCCTGCATGTGGGCCCCAGTCAAGCAACAATCACAATTGTTGACAGGGTGAACCACAAAAAGTCACTACATTTACCTGTGCTTAACCCTGGGTAGCGTGGCACGAAAACCAGTCACACTTAACTTAGAGGAAATGTGTAAAGTATTTATGCAAAATGCCAGCTTTCTAAAAGTACATATTAACACAATAGGGCAACCCAATTTTCCCCAAGGAACTGGGTAAGACAATTAACTCATACAAAATATCCCTTGAGAAATTATTTACAAACAGGTTTCTAACCCTGGGCATCCAATTCCGCTCCGCTCGCGGAATTTGCGGAATTTAGGCAATTTTGCGTTGCGCAGAGAACGCGGAATTGCCAACAATTCCGCGATCCGCGGCGTAGCGGAATTATTTTCTTGTTGCGCTTTAAAAATGCGTTCTAGCGCGCGCGATAGCGACTTACCGGGATTCCTGCGTTCGCCGACGGGTTTTCCTATCCGTCGCGTGCGCCACGAGATTTTGGTAGCTGGCCGCGTTATCCCGCGAGAGTTTGCGATCGCTAACACGTCATTCGCCGCGCCATCGTGCACCGCGAGAGAGATTGCGACCGCGAACACGTCATTCGGGCGCGCCATCGGACATCCGGCGATATTTTGGTGCAGCTTGCGATCCCGAACACGCAAAACTTTCAATCTGGAGAACAATAACATCGCAAGCAGCATAAAACCTTCTATAAATTGATGATTTGGATGAAAAAAAAAACTCAGATTGATATTTGGCTGTCCTTTTTGGTCAAATTTTTTGGGGGGGAGAGGGAGGAAGTTCCACAGAGTCTCCTACTTCCTGTTCCTGTCCAGCAGGCTCCTCCCAGTGCTTTGTCCATCTCCTGTTCATTTTTCACTTGGATTTGAGCTGGAAGGATCACTCTTTGTGTCTGCTGCATCATTATCATTGGATTTGAGGATTTTGGGATTTGAGATTTTACAAGTAAGTTGGTGTTGTTTGATTGGGGCATTGCAGTTGCTGCAACTTCATTTTTGGTATTTTTCATCATTAAAAATAAATCGTTGTGGGTAGCCAGTAGGTCCAGAGCTAGTCATGGGTCATGGATTGCTGTGTGATGTATTTATTAATTTCAAACATCATTTAGGGGGCATGGATGGCATTGGATAGAATTGCAAAATGTGTTTTTTTGGGTGTATTTCAGTTTTTTGGGCTGTGTGTTAAATACATGCCTTAGTTGTGTGTGGTGTGCTGCAGGCCTTGTTTAGCCCTGTGTATTTTCGTTTTTGCATTTTATTGCATTACAGGCAAAGCAGTGTGGTTTACCATGCAGCCTTTGCCTGGCTATTATAGGCCTGTTTTCAGTACATTGTTTTCCAGGCCTCCTGCTTGTTGCTTGTGATTTGTGAGTGTCCATGTGGCTGGTAGCCATTTCTGGTGGGAGTTACAAGTGTGCTGCTTTTGCCATATACTAAGGCCTGCATGTGTTTCCTTTGTGGCCTAGGCTTCTTGTTGTGGGCCTGGCCATGAGGCTGGCGGCCATTTTGAAGCCAGGCAGTGTGCTTTTTGCCATAGGCCTGCATTGTCTGTCTTCAGTTACTTGTTGTTGTGGGCCTGGCCATGAGGCTGGCGGCCATTTTGAAGCCAGGCAGTGTGCTTTTGCCATAGGCCTGCATTGTCTGTCTTCAGTTTCTTGTTGTTGTGGGCCTGGCCATGAGGCTGGCGGCCATTTTGAAGCCAGGCAGTGTGCTTTTTGCCATAGGCCTGCATTGTCTGTCTTCAGTTTCTTGTTGTTGTGGGCCTGGCCATGAGGCTGGTGGCCATTTTGAAGCCAGGCAGTGTGCTTTTGCCATAGGCCTGCATTGTCTGTCTTCAGTTTCTTGTTGTTGTGGGCCTGGCCATGAGGCTGGCGGCCATTTTGAAGCCAGGCAGTGTGCTTTTTGCCATAGGCCTGCATTGTCTGTCTTCAGTTTCTTGTTGTTGTGGGCCTGGCCATGAGGCTGGTGGCCATTTTGAAGCCAGGCAGTGTGCTTTTGCCATAGGCCTGCATTGTCTGTCTTCAGTTTCTTGTTGTTGTGGTCCTGGCCATGAGGCTGGCGGCCATTTTGAAGCCAGGCAGTGTGCTTCTTGCCATAGGCCTGCATTGTCTGTCTTCAGTTTCTTGCTGTGTGCCTGGCCATTGTGAAGCCCGGTAGTGTGCTTTTATCCATAGTCCTGCAAGCTTGTGGCCTAGTCTGCCAACAGGCCTTTCATCCAGTAGGCGCACAGGTAGTCAGGGGTGCATGAAACAACTGTTTCTCTGTGTTCTGTTGAATTTTTAAACATCATTGAGGGCACATGGATGGCATTGGATTGAATTGCAAAATGTGTATTTTTGGGTGTATTTCACTTTTTTGGGCTGTGTGTTAAATACATGCCTTAGTTGTGTGTGGTGTGTTGCAGGCCTTGTTTAGCCCTGTGGATTTTCGTTTTTGCATGTTATTGCATTACAGGCAAAGCAGTGTGGTTTACCATGCAGCCTTTGCCTGGCTATCGTAGGCCTGTTTTCAGTACATTGTTTTCCAGGCCTCATGCTTGTTGCTTGTGATTTGTGAGTGTCCATGTGGCTGGTGGCCATTTTTGGTGGGAGTTATAAGTATGCTGCTTTTGCCATTTAGGCCTGCATGGTTTTCCTCTTGGCTTACTGCTTGCATCAATCCCCTTTGCCAGCTGCAGCTCCCTGAATGATGTGATGAGCAAATAATTTAATGCCAAACAGGGTCCACTTCTATTACATTTGTATTTTTGTTGTTGTTCCTCTTCTTTCCTATCCTTCCTGACAGTGTACACAGTATACCATGAAAGCCCTTGTTGACAGTCTCACAAATGGCTACACTAATTTATATCTTTTATTTGTTTGTTTGTACTACTAGTAATTGAACCACAACAACAAATGCAACATTTCACTGATGTTCTTCTCCTGGCTTCTTTGCTTTTAGGTGCACAAAAAGACAGAGGAGGAGGTGTCATCATCATCATCATCACCCGTTGTACTGCCAAGCAGAAGTCCTGCTGCGCGTCACGTCCACGTGTGACCACAGACATCTCTGCAACTTGTGCACCTGCGTCCTGCTGACATCTGAAGAAGATGGCCCCAAAGAAAGGTACCAGGTCCTCCAGTACCAAGAAAGTTGCCAGTGAGAAGAAGGGACAGAAGAAGGAAGTGGCACTTGCCAAGACTGGTGTGCCGGCCGATGTGCTTTTTGGTAAAAAAAAAACTTACGCCTGCAGCAGCGGTGTCCGGCGGGGACCAAGCTGGGAGCAGCACCTCTGCATCAGTGGGCCCACCCCAGCAACCTAGGCCCAAGCCCATGACTGTGGCAGAGGTAGCCAGTCTACTAACGACCAGTGATGTTGAATTGTCATTATCGCAAAGTAGTACCCAATCCACGCACTCGCAGGCGGAAACTCAGCAGATAAGTGGGCAACCGCAACCGCAGCCGCAACCCCAGCTGCAACCCCAGCCGCAACCCCAGCCGCAACCCCAGCCGCAGCCGCAACCCCAGCAGCAACTGCAGCCGGAGCCGCAACCACAGCCGGAACCGCAACCACAGCCGGAACCACAGCCGCAACCACAGCCGCAGCCAGAACCACAGCCCACAATAGTAGTTGTTCCACCTGAAGTAGGGGCAGTTCAGGAAATCGAGCTTTTTGCAGACGTAGAGGAGCAAGCCACTGTTCCAGAAGCTCCATTGTCTTCCATACCCCCAGCAAGGAAAAGGAGGGTTAGTCCATCAACTTCTTCTTCAAGCCCCGCTTCTGATGATCTAGATGCCACTTGGAAGCCACCAGCTCAGCCTGAGAGTGATGCACGCCACAAGACAAGGCTAGTGAAAAGGAAGGTTCCAGAAAGCCTTACAGTTATGGAGGTAGATGTAGACGAGGGGGTGATGATGATGAAGAGCCAGTCATCATGAACATCACTCCTGGGCCTGCATGGAGATGGAGACCAACATTATTAGACTATCCAAAATCGCTGCGAGGGTTGTAGCACGGATACCACCAACACAGGTAACGCCAACACGACCTCCAGCTTCCATATTTGCCTTTGCAAAGGCCCGGCAGGGACCTACATCCAGCTCAACCACCACCTCAGTAGGTGGTGGTAATGTAAGTGCACAGAGTCAAATTCCAGGCACACCCTCCATTTCATCTGGTATTGAAAGTGGCACCTCCAGCAGCGCCAGAAAGTTCTCCTCCCCAGTTTGGGACTTCTTTTCGGTTAGCAGTAAGGAGGAGAACATTGCTATATGCTCAATTTGTCGGGAGGCTGTTAGGCGGGGTAAGCTTGGTACAAACTATGGTACTGGAGGACAAACAAGTCATCTCAAAAAACACCACAGTATCAAGTGGGAGGCTCACCTACTTCACTTAGAAAAAGTAAAATTGGACCCATTGCTGTTGTTGGGGATGAAGAAGTAGGGGAAGATATGATCGCGGTGGAAGGTCAACAAGAGGGAGACATTTCTCGCCCTACCCCCAGCAGTGTAGTGGTAACGCCCACATCCTCAGCAACATCTGAGTGGCACCGTAGTAAGAGTCAACATGAGACACCAAGGCAACCGGGCACTGCAATGAGCAAAAGTGCAGCGTCGTTGAGCCTAGCTGGGTTCAAGAAGAAAGGTGCACCACAAAGGAAAATATTCCAGCCTACCATTGACAGCATGCTTAGGTCGGAGGGGCACTACCAACGCAACCACCCAACGGCACGGTTGTACAATGCGAAGCTGGCTAAAATGTTAGCGCTGGACCTTCTCCCTTTTTCATTTGTGGAAGGGGTGGGTTTCCTTGAATTTGTGTCAGCCATCTGCCCTAAATGGAAGGTTCCCAGCCGGTCCTATTTCGCCCGAGTTGCTGTTCCAGCACTACATGACGATGTGCTGGAATTGGTTGGACAAGCTTTGCAGCAGAGTGCTGTTCACAAAATCCACCTGACAACAGACATGTGGACCAGTTGCCAAGCCACTGATTACATGTGCATCACTGCACACTGGGTCTCTTTTGTGGGGGTTAGAGAAAAGCTATCTGAAGTAGGTGCTGTTGACACAGCTGAGATTTTTAATGCTTCTCGGAAACATGCAACTGTAGCCATGTTCGCCATGGAGAAATCTCATACTGCTGAAAACGTTTTGGAAGAGTTTAACAGCAAGGTCTTTGAATGGCTGCGCCCCAGAGGGCTTCACATTGGTTTTGTTTCCACGGATAATGGCAGTAATATACTTAAGGTCATGGCGCTTTGTGAGTATTTCAGGGTCCCGTGTTTGGCGCACTGCATTAACATTATAGTTCAAGACTTTCTGAAAAAAGAACCCATAGTCAGCAACTTACTGACCACCTGCCGCAGAATATGCACGCATTTCAGCCATTCTTTTAAAGCCCGGAAGCAGCTGAGGATCATTCAACGTGACTATAGAATGACAGTCAAAGCACTCATCCAGGAGGTGGCAACACGTTGGAACTCAACGTATTACATGCTTGACCGTCTGTTTGAGCAGTACAGACCAATCAATGAATATGTCATGCGAAGGGCGGATGCTACTGTGAAAGGCATGACCCTTCAGATGGACCAATGGTGCCTAGTTAAATCTCTTACAGAGATGCTTCTTCCTTTCGAGGTCTTCACACGTGAAGTCAGCAAGGAGGACTGTACTATGGGCCAAGCTATCCCATTGATGCACATGCTAGAGCAACAGCTGAAGGAGGTGTGTGAAGCGTACATAGGTGTGGAGGAAAAAAAAGAAGCATATGAGTTGGTGGAGAGCTTATCATGTCGCTTAAGTGAAAATGCAAGGGAGCAAAATAAGATTCTGTCACAAAAACATTACATTTGTGCCACAATTCTGGATCCACGGTACAAATCTGCACTGCACAGTAAGACATTACTCCCTTTTTCAGAAGTGGATGTTTCCCGGTACAAAACTTGGATAGCTGAGGCAGCCAGTACATTGGAAAATGAACGGCTGGTAATTAAAGGCCTCAAACCCACGTCAAGTACTGCAGCAGGGCATCCGGCGTCAAGTTCAACTTCAGAGCCTGTGGGCAGTGCAACTCTTACATAATCATCAGGCCAAGCGAGCGCAAAGTTGCAAACAAGTAAGATTAGTAGCGCCGAGCGCCTGTGTCATAACAATCACAGATTTTTAAACGTAATTTACCTGCAATGTAAGCAGCAGCATTCTTGCTGGTCGGAAAAAAAAATTATTCGCAATATATAACACAGAGCAGAAGAACACAAAGTAGTAATATTAAATAGCTACTCACCAAGCCCCGGGACCTCCACTCCTAGCAGGTCCAGCAGGTCCTGCTCCCGGTCCAGAATATCGGACCACCGGTGCGTCAGCTGATTATTGGTGCGCCGGACACCAGAGCAGCGAAACACTGCCCGACGCACCTTGCCCCACCGCTGCCGACGCTCCCGGAGCCCGTACCCGGACCCAGGCCTGCCGCCTGCTGCCAGGGTTAAGGGGAGGTGGCGCTGAACAAAAAACCAGTGCGGCCACCTCCGCCTCACTGAATAAGGCCCGTGCCTGCACCCTCTTGGCGCCGCCTTCCGCAAGGAAGGCGGTCGCGGCTCTGGCTACGACTACGAGCCCTGTGGCCCTTTGCCATGGTTCTGGGTAGGCGGGGGGCGGAAAAGAAAAGGTAGGAATTAAAAAAAGTAAGTAAAAGAAATGAAAAAGCAGGTAATAGAAAAAGTGTGAAAAAGTAGTTAAAAACACACAAAAAGTAGAAAAAAACTCAAAATATAGAATCAGGAAAATAGAGAGATAGATAATAAATAAAAAAGACCCAAAAAAGTTTACAGAAACAAAGGATTGAAAAGATAGAGGGAGGATTGAAAAGCAGGCCCAGAACCATAGCAATAGAGTGAAAAACAAGATGGCCGCGCCCATTGCGACCGCATGGGCAAGTTCGCGCGATATTTCCCCCGAGCACGCAAAAGCGTCGCGAACACGTAATACGCATTCCCGAACAGGAAACCCTTATCGCGAACGGGCGGGAGCATGCAATACGCGGCCCGGAACTGGAAATAAGCATCGCGAGCGGGCGGGAGCATGCAATACGCGACCCGGAACAGGAAATACCATCGCGAGCGGGCGGGACAAGGTAAAACAAGATGGCCGCGCCCGTTAGCGACCGCATGGTCAAGTTAGCGATATATTTCCCCGCAAGCACGCAAAAACACATCGCGAACGGGCGGGACCAGCAATTCCGCGATTTCGCGGAATTTCCGCGTGCTCGCGGAAATTTTTAGCAATTTTGCGGAGATTTGCGTAACGCGACTACGCAAATTCCGCCCACCCCTAGTTATTTCCACTCTTTATCACTGTCACATTTGTGATCCGGGTGATTAATCTCACAATTGTGTTAATATATACTTTTAGAAAGCTGGCATTTTGCTGCACTTTACCATTCGGTGCCTGCAGCCTGTCCTAGGTCACATGACTGGTGTAGTTGGCAGATGGACTTTGTGAATTTCTCCCAGACAGTTACACAATAGAGGGATTAGATGTGCCTGAATAAGCCATATGGTGGCAGGATGGGGGAGGCGGAGTTGGACACATCCCCCTCTGCCTTCACACAAAGGACTTGTCACTCCTGCATTGTTCATTCAGCCTGCTTGGAGCCAGGGTAGGGGAGTCAGGAAACTTCTAGGGCTTCAAAGAGAAACTTCTCCTACTTCAAAGAAGGCACGAGGTATAAAAATAGGGCCCTCTAACCCACTCTCAAGTTCACTTTCTGGACATGTGACAGGACTATCAGAGGATTGCCTGCTGCACTGGCCTGCTGTATATAAGACTTCTTTGCTGCACCTGGAAGGACTGCTTTTCTGCCTAGAGCCTGCCTTGATACCCCTAGAGGCCTGCCTTGCTGCTTGAGCCCTGCTCCATCAATTGAACCCAGGGCTACCAGAGTGATTCCAAGGGCTAGTTTGTTGGCCTCCTGTTCAGAGCCACAGGGACACAACAGGCTCCCACCAACTTGAACCCGCACCTGGGCCCAGCCTGAGTGAGTCCTGAATCCCCAAGTGGTGTCCCTCTAGTCGTGGAATCTTGGTTGCGGTGCTAAAGTTGCACAGATAGCCAAAATCACTTGGGACTTAGAAATTCTGGGGCTAAAAACTGCTCTGAGAATGAAGGGAAGACTGGAACCAACCAACCTGTGTTGTAGCACAAGCTGAACAATTACCACATGGGTAGTGACTCACCACAGGTTTAAGGCCCCAAAGGGGTTGTATTGACTTAGGTTCACAATCAGGGCATATAATGATTGTGAAGCTAAGTCAGCTTGTGCTACAACATCTACAGTTAAAACATGTACTTTGAATGACAAAGTGTGGGTTCTGAGACATCATTCAATTTGTTGTTCTAAAAATGTAATCTACTGGATTGAATGTCCCTGTTCATTGTACTATATAGGAAAAAACTACAGAAGAAGTACAAAAACGTATAATTCAACATCTGTCACGTATACGTTGTAAAGTGGCTAATGCACCATTGGTTGAGCATTATCTGAATGAGGCTCATGCCCCCCATGAAATGAAATGGTACATTTTAGAAGTGGTCAAAGTGGTCAAATGTTTGAGGCGTAGACTGGATATGAATTTCTGGTTTACATTGAAAGAGAACAGGTGGATCTGGTTGGCCAAAACTGTGGAAAAAGGACTCAAACAATATGTTGAATGGCAACACTATCCACTTTGTTCTGAGTGTGGCTTCTTGTGCTGAGTCTCATTGATACTTAATGTAATGTATTTTTGGGATTCCATCATAATTCCTTGATGGTCTCCCGCTTCATAAGGCATTCCATTATAATACATTCTTATGCTATAAACGTATGCCAGCCAGTGTTTTATGGTTTCCACATTGGTTCCATTGTGTGGCTCAGTGGACAAGTAGAGTGTAGGTTTTCTAAGCAGTTCACCTAGGGATGGCTGCTGCTTTTTCAGTACTTGCCTATAAGACAACTAATACATGATTTATGGATGAACCATACATTTTGTCTGTGAGTCCGCCTCCTTCGTAGTTGTCAATTCGTGCTATTTGAACATGTTGTGTTTAGATTCTCGAATTGAATTTAGTTTGCTATTGATTACTCGCAAGTGTTGACATAATGATTGGCCAGAACATGCATTGCATCTCTGAACCCATTCTAAGATGGCCGTTATTTCTACATGTTACAAATATAAACCCCGAACCGAGTTTGCTGACTTTACGACTCATTGGAGGGTGTGTTAACAGCTCTATTTGTAATATATGCCTGATTCTGGTGACTTCTTCTAGTCCAATTGATGGCTATTACATTGGAGCCCTAGTGTCTTTGGATCTTTTTAGGCAATGTTAAGATGGCGGACTCATTTTGGGATCATTGCACATGATCGGGAATTTGTGTACGTCACCAAACACATAAAGCTTTGGCTTGTTGATGTTGTAACTGCCTGCTTGGACCAGACATATTATTCGGACACGTTAACATGGACTATGAGTAAGTACACGTGTTAGGTAACAGCAGTATCCACTGTACTGGGTCCATATACAAGTGATCAGGACTAATGGTTGGCTTTATGTTGCCTTATTTAACCGTTTTTAGAGAAGATGATCCTAATTAATTTGGAGTTTGGTAAGACCAGTTTTCTGGGAGTGACTAATAATCTATAGTAAGCTTGCACTTTGAGGTTTGACTGTAGGTTTTCTTCCACAGTACGCAATATACACATTTGTTGGCATATGTTGTGAAGTCGATTGAGAAGGAAGCAAGGTAGTTATTTAAATGGATTTTAGTGATTGGGTTTAAGGTTTAACACAAGGTGTTGCACTGTGTGTTATAGAATACAGGGCACTGAGGATGTATTTTTAGTATTTTTAGTATGGTGTAAGTGACACTAATGCATGGTATTTAATAGGGGTGGGTGGAATTTGCGTAGTCGCGTTATGCAAATCTCCGCGAAATTGTTAAAAATCTCCACGAGCACGTAGAAATTCGCGGAATTGCTTGTCCCGCCCGTTCGCGATGTGTTTTTGCGTGCTCGCGGGGAAATATATCGCTAACTTGCCCATGCGGTCGCTAATGGGCGCGGCCATCTTGTTTTTCACTTGTCCCGCCCGCTCGCGATGGTTATTTCCTGTTCCGGGTCGCGTATTGCATGCTCCCGCCCGTTCGCGATAAGTATTTCCTGTTCGGGAACGCGCATTACGTGTTCGCGACGCTTTTTGCGTGCTCGGGGAAATATCGCGCGAACTTGCCCATGCGGTCGCAATGGGCGCGGCCATCTTGTTTTTCACTCTATTGCTATGGTTCTGGGCCTGCTTTTCAATCCTCCCTCTATCTTTTCAATCCTTTGTTTCTGCAAACTTTTTTTTGGTCTTTTTATTTATTATCTATCTCTCTATTTTCCTGATTCTATATTTTGAGTTTTTTCTACTTTTTGTGTGTTTTTAACTACTTTTTCACACTTTTTCTATTACCTGCTTTTTAATTTCTTTTACTTACTTTTTTTAATTCCTACCTTTTCTTTTCCGCCCCCCGCCTACCCAGAACCATGGCAAAGGGCCACAGGGCTCGTAGTCGCAGCCAGAGCCGCGACCGCCTTCCTTGCGGAAGGCGACGCCAAAGAGGGTGCAGGCACGGGCCTTATTCGGTGAGGCGGAGGTGGCCGCACTGTTTTTTTGTTCAGCGCCACCTCCCTTAACCCTGGCAGCAGGCGGCAGGCCTGGGTCCAGGTACGGGCTCCGGGAGCGTCGGCAGCGGTGGGGCAAGGTGCGTCGGGCAGTGTTTCGTTGCTCTGGTGTCCGGCGCACCAATAATCAGCTGACGCACCGGTGGTCCGATATTCTGGACCGGGAGCAGGACCTGCTGGACCTGCTAGGAGTGGAGGTCCCGGGGCTTGGTGAGTAGCTATTTAATATTACTACTTTGTGTTCTTCTGCTCTGTGTTATATATTGCGAATATTTTTTTTTCCGACCAGCAAGAATGCTGCTGCTTACATTGCAGGTAAATTACGTTTAAAAATCTGAGATTGTTATGACACAGGCGCTCGGCGCTACTAATCTTACTTGTTTGCAACTTTGCGCTCGCTTGGCCTGATGATTATGTAAGAGTTTACTTTAGAGAACTTAAGTGACGTAATGCTAGAGAGAGTAGTCCTTCCTTTGTCCTCCTGCCACTAAGAAGGGATAGTGGTGGATTGATAGGTTTAGTTACTTATTAGTTGGTAATTTTTAAGTGGTGTGCGTAACGCATCCTCTGTCACGTCACGTGCTGCTGAGTGCTGCTTACCCCAGTCCTTAGTAGAACCTTTTGTAGTTTGTTTACTGAGTGTTAATAGGCTTATATCATCACTAGCAGAACATCAGCAGCAACCAGCCAACAATTTGGTGTATGCAAAAATGTATGCATGTGTCCTCCATCTAAGCATTTTAGAGGACTAAAATAAATGGAAATGCAGACTTACTGAACAATTGGCCCATCTGGATTGGAATAGGTGTGCTAGGTCAGGTGGTAGTTAGGCTTGCTAGATGGTCCGTGAATCTCGCAATACTACCAGTCGATCAGATTAGATAGGTAAATTTTATTGCAATTGTTGTTACCAAAAATGTTTTTGGTGCGTATTTGAAAATATTTTATTTATTTCACACCAAACTTTAATTTTTGTCTCTTTCTTTATGAAATCTTACATGATCAGCACCCAGGGGCAAGAAGACGGGGTCACAGCCGGCGGGCCAAGAAGATCTCCAAGATGCCTCCAAGGGTCAGGACCGCTCCTCTATCGAGGGCTCTGCTGCTGGTCCCAGTAAGTCCTCCAGTGGTTAATATTAATAATTATATTTCCCAAACTTTTCCTGCACCTTATTTTTTCCGAACTAGTATTTCAGTATCCTAATTACAATTTTTACAAATTCTTCTTTGATCTATACTATCTGTTTCTAAATTCATGTTATCCCTGCCTCTAACTGCGTCTGCTATGACTCGCTGTACTACTACTATTAGTCTGTCTGTAGCTAAGCTTGCCCAGTTGGCCACTCTTTATTTAAAATATTTTAAATAAAACTCAGATTCACCAATAGCTCTAGCCATTGAGTCCAGTCCTTTGGGTTGTCCTCTTCTACTACTTCTAGTCTTCTTAATCTTGAGGCTTTTCGACAATTCCCACCAAGAAAATGCCCAACCACATTTTACAATTTTTGATAATATAGGACATACTACTACTGTTGTAGGGATTCTGCACATACAGAACTTTGCACAAGAAAATAGGACGTTGGTGATGGGAGGTTGGACCTTCCTCACACCTCAATCAGAAGCCACCACAATCCCCTGACCGACTAGTTATACTGTCTCATTAGGTCTCCGAAACCCCCCCCAAACTACCCAATGAGTAGACAACCCAGAACATAACACTCCCGACCTCTGTCTCGGAAGCAATGCACACCCTTTCGCTCACTCTCTCGTGTAAGTCCACACCAAATACCACCGAGTCTATGTAAGTTCAAAAGGATTATTTCCAACTGACAAGCTCTGTACGTTGTTCTAAAATGCAGCAGCAACAGCAAAATGCATAAGATTAAAACAATAAACATTGTTACACTTACAACTACAAGTCCATAGAAGCCAAAAGGCGAGATCATGATAACTGAACAGTGGTGGAAGAACCACCCTCCCCTTCGTAGCAATCTAGTTTATATAAAATTATAAATGGAGATGTGAGAATTCTGGGGACCCCTCACCTTATAAGAACCTAGTACTGGTTACATCATAAGCTCTGCAAAGCTCTGCTTCTTCGTATAAGGGAATCTTCCGTCTGTTATGAGAAAAATGGTGCGCGTTAGTGTAGTGCAAGCATTTCTCAGTCGTGCAAAAAGTGTAGTATTTTTATGGATAAGCAATATGGACTAACACCAGAACTCCATAACAAAGTGGCTTGTTTTTCGACCTTGTACGCAGCGCTCAGACAGTAGCAGTATGAGCTCATGTGGGCTCAAAGGCGTCTTTCTCAACAAGCTGCGAGGTAACTTGCGCAAAAATAAAAGACACAAAGCTAAAATGGTTGCATGGCTCGGGGTAACTTAGCAAAGACTAGAATGACCCTAGGGACCATATAACACTACTAGTGTCTACTCTACTACCTGATTTGTACTAGTGATGTATGTTGTATATGTATTATGTATGTATTAACTTTTTTTTCAATCTTGCTAGTGAAAAATAGGGGGAGGTGTATATGGCATCTGAAAAATGTGTAATGTTTTTTCTAGGCGTACTACCGACCACCAGTACCGGGGCCAGCGGCGAAGGGTACGCGGCCGCTGAGGGTGCAGGCAATGCGGCAGTTGTAGGAGGAGCTGCAGGGGGTGAGCCAGCAGCAGTGGCGGGCGATGGTAAGTTATATTCCTAATCCTTACTTATTGACATTACACTCGCTGCAAGGGTGTAATGTATACTGTACTGTTGAGACTTAAGTAAGAAGTTGTTGTGAACGGTTGAAGAAGACACCCTTTACTTAGCATTAGCAATGGGAGTGTACTGAGTAACCAATGGCCTCTTCTATCGGACTTCAACTCAGCTGTGAAAGTTTTATGGAGAAGACTAAAAGTCAGATCAGATGACCTTGATGGATGGGTTGAACGAAAAGAGACAGAAGGGTGGAAGGAGGAAGGACGGGCGAGATTTTATATTTATGACTGGCAGAGAAGGATACTTGGGATGCATGCATAGGTGTCTGATAGGAATCAGATGCATGGGTGGTGGAATGCCTGAAACTCCCACAAATGTTCGAGGCCGAGGTAGTGGGAGGATAGATACATACCGCAAATGTTACGTACTGTGCTTGCTAGTGCTACTGTGCCACTATGTGTAGAATGAATTTGTCTGACTGCTTTGCTAAGAGTATATTTTACAATAGTCTTGTTTTTTCTTCTTGATATAGCTACTCCTTCCAAAGGTAAAGTCGACAGGAAGGAGTTGGCAGCCAAGGCCCGGCGCCGGAAGCTGGAGGCCATACAGGCTGAATACCAGCGGCTGGTGGTTCTAGAGGAGGAGGAGGAGGCGGCGGCGGCAGCAGCCTCCTCCAATGCCCTGGGCCCCAGCCACCCCCCTCCAGTGTTACGGCGCCACCGTCTGGCAGCCGCCCGCCGCCACACTGCAAGAAGCACTGCTGCCCCCCCCTGTGGATGCAACTGCCGTGCGCTGAAGCGCCGCGTGGCCCGCCTAGAGGAGCGCATCTGTGTCCTGGAGATGCGAGCCTGCTGAGACCCCGTTTATTTATTGCCCCTTTTTTATAGCTTATTTTGGTTTGTTGGGAATCGGGCGTTGGGTTTTGGACTATTGGACATTTGTTGGACTTTTTCGTTCCGAGGCATGGACATTGGTTGGGGTTAGGGGGAGGGGTGGGTCAGGTGTTGTGGGATTTTTTTTACATAGTTTATTTTTGTTAGGATATTAAATTACATATTTAGACTTTATATACGATGTTGTTAATGTTTTGTGGGTAGGGTTACTGTTTTACGTTACACTGTTTCCTTGCTGGTGCAGTGCCACAGCCAGTGTTTGATTTAAATAATTGGCTGAGTTACTAAGACACAAACAGACAGATGCGGTACCCCTCACTGAGGGACTTGTCCTACTAGTACTGTCAGTCTCTCCTCCTAATCTATGCATTCTGCAACTGGACTCAAAGGGGTGTGTGAAATAGAATTAATGAAGAAAATTCCGTTATTAATTATGCCTCCCCCAAACTTCTTCTCTTACCTGTGTTTGATGTTTAACTTGGGCACGGCGATGGCTGCATGGTGATGATGGTTTTCTTTCCCAACATGCCATGGTTGTGGTGGTAGTAGTATTAGACCCTGGCAGTAGCATTTGCAAAAAAAAGAAAATGAGACTATCAGTCGCCTGAGAGAGACTGTGGGAGGAGTAGTAGAACGAAGTACAGTACGGAACTTACTGCCAAACAATAATATGCCAAAATACAAGGAAACATAAAGGTGGCGGGGATAGCCTAGTACATAGAGTTACAAACTCTAGCTGTGTCGAGTCACTCGACTAGGCCTACAGTACACTCGACACAAGCGTAACCGTTAGTGCTGTTTCGGAGGATGACAACAAATCCAATCTATGCCAGCAATTAATGCTGATGGATTAGGTTCCTTTGGTAAAAAAATTATCTCGCAAATATACTGCTCATAGGTGGGCAAGCAGAAGAAGATCCTGTCCCTGCCTTGAAAATGAATTTTTGTTGCTTTAGCCACATCCGCCCCAGCAAGCGTGTGATAAATTATTGGTGTACATTTAATTTAGTCACACCTCAATAAGTCACACAGCCCGGGGAAGAGGGTTAGGGTTTGATGAATGGTTGGGAATGGGGGTTTTGGGAAAGGTTTGACAAAGAAAAACAGTACGCATGGACAACAACAAAACACAATCTTGGCAGACAACCATATCCATAAATCTGTTAAGGGAGAAAAAGGAAATGCATGCATGATGATGATAACTTGATTGTTAATGATAGTACTTACTAACTACTACTACTAGACAATTAAAAAGGTACAGGGCAGCAGTATATTATGCAATTTGCCTTGCCTGTCTGCCCTCAGAGAGACCCGAATTACATACAGTTTCTGTTCTGTTGTACCGGCCCGGGCTTAAAGATAGCAAAGAAAAGTCAAAAATAGCTGTAGGGATGAATTGAATTATAAGCAGAGAGCAAACATAACAACAACAACAACAACACACAGTAGTAATGATTGAAGACAAAAAATGAATCAAATTTAAAAGATGATGAAAGTTGATACTGTTACTGTATGTTCTCCTGGTCAAAATGGGGAGTTGCATCTCGGCATTCGTCTTGGTCCTCCCTTCCATGGACGCTCCGGCCATCAATCTTGAGTGACGCCACTGCCTGCCTGGCAGATGTAGATTCATTGGTAAGGTAAGTGAGAGTTGTTTTTCCCAGTGTAGCACAGGGTAAGGGCCGGCCTGTAATTGCAGATGGGAAAACAAAAGGGATATTGAAAAATCAAGTAGAAAACAAAATGCCTAAATTACGGTGGAGTGCAACAAGAACACTTTTAGAGGCGGCATGGATTTGGATACATATTGTCTACTCTAGTCTGTTTCCAGCATTAACCTCCAACAACAACAGGACAGAGCAGGCCCATGGCAACCTTGACCCATCCTCCATTTAGCGTACCTTTTTTGACAGAGGCAGACAAAGCAGATATACAGCAACATAGCATTTTACAAATTAAGTCACTAAATAAATGCCCCGCTGTCAGTCATACCACCACACTCGACTCCACCACTACACAGACATGTAGGTCTGCAGTGGTTGTTGTTGACTTGGTTACCTTTAATGCACTCATGAAACGCACTGAGTTATTCCATCAATCATCTCGGATCGTACTGAGTAACTGCGAAGATATTATGTCACTGTGGTCATCATCATGGTGTGTTGTCCAACTCAGTGTGCAGTAGTGTACAGATTGAGTCCCCTTTCCATATTCAAAATGCATTGGATCGGCCTGCAGTAGAAGTAGAAAATTGTTATTAAAAAACAAGAATGGAAACAAACATTGCATTGAGTTACTTTTAGTGTGTAGATTAGATAATAGTACATGCACTACAAACAACAACAACACAAATCACTCAGTCAGCGTCCAATGCATGTCATCATTCATTACATGTTCCTTCTCATCTTCAGTTAATGGGCAGTCTGTATCGGCTCGGAAAGGAGGATAGCTATAGTAGTCATCATCATGTTCCACTTCTTTTGGAGAGACTCAACGAGGCAAGATTTTAGTTTTCTTCGATTATGCTACATCCAATCATCATCTGGCTTGAGGGCAATAGATTTAGGTCGATTCAGGAGGATGGAGGAGCAGGACTTGGAGGAGTGGACTGAAATGCAGACAGCTGAAACTCATATAAGGCGATAAAATACGAAGACGGTGGTGATGGATTTGTTGTGATTTGAAGTTTCCAAACAGAAAGACAGACACACAAATAGAAGTAAATAAGGGAGAACCACAGTAAGAAGTGGAAGCCTAGTTGTCAGGGAAGTATAGCTCGTCCTCAAACTCTGGGGGTTCAACCGGAAGTAGGTAATCAGCATCCAACATGCTACTTCCGTCACCTGAGCCGCTATCCTCATCTTCCTGCGTTGATTCATGTATTGTGTAATTCGGTGGTATAAATTGCTGATTCATTTTGATCATGGTTAACCTCTCCACGTTTTTGGGTGAGAGACTGGTCCTTTTCACTGTTACAATGGAACCAGCAGCACTGAAAACACGTTCAGAAGAGACACTTGAGACAGGGCAAGCCAGATAGTTTATCACCAGCCTGCTGAGCACTGGCCATTGGCCCCTTTTGCCATACCAATACCGCAATGGGTTTTGATCAATGTAGACCTCTGTTGGGTCATCGCGGTAGGCCTGGACCCTTCGGTCAATGTTCAGGGGTGCTACACTTTGTTCGGCCTCTTTTGTCTTTGCATCAGCACTGGACCTAGCAAGTCCTTGCTGTAAATACCAATCCTGTGCCGTTTGTACTGGGGCTGATGATCCGGTTCTTGCTGTTGTCGATAGTGTTGGTGACAGCTGTGAACCAAATGCACTGCCCACAGGCTCTGAAGTTGAACTTGACGCCAGATGCCCTGCTGCAGTACTTGACGTGGGTTTGAGGCCTTTAATTACCAGCCGTTCATTTTCCAATGTACTGGCTGCCTCAGCTATCCAAGTTCTGTACCGGGCAACATCCACTTCTGAAAAAGGGAGTAATGTCTTACTGTGCAGTGCCGATTTGTACCGTGGATCCAGAATTGTGGCACAAATGTAATGTTCTTCTGACAGAATCTTATTTTGCAGCCTTGCATTTTCACTTAAGCGACATGATAAGCTCTCCACCAACTCATATGCTTCTTTTTTTTCCTCCATACCTATGTACGCTTCAGACACCTCCTTCAGCTGTTGCTCTAGCATGTGCAACAATGGGATAGCTTGGCCCATAGTACAGTCCTCCTTGCTGACTTCACGTGTGAAGACCTCGAAAGGAAGAAGCATCTCTGTAAGAGATTTAACTAGGCACCATTGGTCCATCTGAAGGGTCATGCCTTTCACAGTAGCATCCGCCCTTCACATGACATATTCATTGATTGGTCTGTACTGTTCAAACAGACGGTCAAGCATGTAATACGTTGAGTTCCAACGTGTTGCCACCTCCTGGATCAGTGCTTTGACTGGCATTCTATAGTCACATTGAATGATCCTCAGCTGCTTCCGGGCTTTAAAAGAATGGCTGAAATGCGTGCATATTCTGCGGCAGGTGGTCAGTAAGTTGCTGACTATGGGTTCTTTTTTCAGAAAGTCTTGAACTATAATGTTAATGCAGTGCGCCAAACACGGGACGCTGAAATAGGCACCAAGCGTCATGGCCTTAAGTATATTACTGCCATTATCCGTGGCAACAAAACCAATGTGAAGCCCTCTGTGGCGCAGCCATTCAAAGACCTTGCTGTTAAACTCTTCCAAAATGTTTGCAGCAGTATGAGATTTCTCCATGGCGAACATGGCTACAGTTGCATGTTTCCGAGAAGCATTGAAAATCTCAGCTGTGTCAACAGCACCTACTTCAGATAGCTTTTCTCTAACCCCCACAAAAGAGACCCACTGTGCAGTGATGCACATGTAATCAGTGGCTTGGCAACTGGTCCACATGTCAGTTGTCAGGTGGATTTTGTGAACAGCACTCTGCTGCAAAGCTTGTCCAACCAATTCCAGCACATCGTGATGTAGTGCTGGAACAGCAACTCGGGCAAAATAGAACCGGCTGGGAACCTTCCATTTAGGGCAGATGGCTGACACAAATTCAAGGAAACCCACCCCTTCCACAAATGAAAAAGGGAGAAGGTCCAGCGCTAACATTTTAGCCAGCTTCGCATTGTACAACCGTGCGGTTGGGTGGTTGCGTTGGTACTGCCCCTCCGACCTAAGCATGCTGTCAATGGTAGGCTGGAATATTTTCCTTTGTGGTGCACCCTTCTTCTTGAACCCAGTTAGGCTCAACGACGCCGCACTTTTGCTCATTGCAGTGCCCGGTTGCCTTGGTGTCTCAGGCTGACTCTTAGTACGGTGCCACTCAGATGTTGCTGAGGATGTGGGCGTTACCACTACACTGCTGGGGTAGGGCGAGAAATGTCTCCCTCTTGTTGACCTTCCACCGCGATCATATATTCCCCTACTTCTTCATCCCCAACAACAGCAATGGGTCCAGTTTTACTTTTTCTAAGTGAAGTAGGTGAGCCTCCCACTTGATACTGTGGTGTTTTTTGAGATGACTTGTTTGTCCTCCGGTACCATAGTTTGTACCAAGCTTACCCCGCCTAACAGCCTGCCGACAAATTGAGCATATAGCAATGTTCTCCTCCTTACTGCTAACCGAAAAGAAGTCCCAAACTGGGAGGAGAACTTTCTGGCGCTGCTGGAGGTGTCACTTACAATACCAGATGAACTGGAGGGTGTGCCTGGAATTTGACTCTGTGCACTTACATTACCACCACCTACTGAGGTGGTGGTTGAGCTGGATGTAGGTCCTTGCCGGGCCTTTGCAAAGGCAAATATGGAAGCTGGAGGTCGTGTTGGCGTTACCTGTGTTGGTGGTATCCGTGCTACATCGCTCACAGCGATTTTGGATAGTCTAATAATGTTGGTCTCCATCTCCGCAGGCCCAGGAGTGATGTTCATGATGACTGGCTCTTCATCATCATCATCATCACCCCCCTCGTCTACATCTACCTCCATAACTCTAAGGCTTTCTGGAACCTTCCTTTTCACTAGCCTTGTCTTGTGGCGTGCATCACTCTCAGGCTGAGCTGGTGGCTTCCAAGTGGCATCTAGATTATCAGCAGCGGGGCTTGAAGAAGAAGTTGATGGACTAGCCCTCCTTTTCCTTGCTGGGGGTCTGGAAGACAATGGATCTTCTGGAACAGCGGCTTGCTCCTCTTCGTCTGCAAAAAGCTCGATTTCCTGAACTGCCCCTACTTCAGGTGGAACAACTACTATTGTGGGCTGTGGTTCTGGCTACGGCTGTGGTTGCGGCTGTGGTTCCGGCTGTGGTTCCGGCTGAGGCTGGGGTTGCGGCTGTGGTTCCGGCTGCGGCTGGGGTTGCGGCTGCGTCTGGGGTTGCGGCTGCGGCTGGGGTTGCGGCTGCGGATGTGGTTGCCCACTTATCTGCTGAGTTTCCGCCTGCGAGTGCGTGGATTGGGTACTACTTTGCGATAATGACATTTCAACATCACTGGTTGTTAGTAGACTGGCTACCTCTGCCACAGTCATGGGCTTGGGCCTAGGTTGCTGGGGTGGGCGCGCGGATGCGGAGGTGCTGCTCCCAGCTTGGTCCCCGCCGGACACCGCTGCTGCAGGTCAGCAGGACGCAGGTGCACATGTTGCAGAGATGTCTGTGGTGGTCACACGTGGACGTGACGCGCAGCAGGACTTCTGCCTGGCAGTACAACGGGTGATGATGATGACACCTCCTTCTCTGTCTTTTTGTGCACCTAAAAGCAAAGAAGCCAGGAGAAGAACATCAGTGAAATGTTGCATTTGTTGTTGTGGTTCAATTACTAGTAGTACAAACAAACAAATAAAAGATATAAATTAGTGTAGCCATTTGTGAGACTGTCAACAAGGGCTTTCATGGTATACTGTGTACACTGTCAGGAAGGATAGGAAAGAAGAGGAACAACAACAAAAATACAAAAGTAATAGAAGTGGACCCTGTTTGGCATTACATTATTTGCTCATCACATCATTCAGGGAGCTGCAGCTGGCAAAGGGGATGGATGCAAGCAGTAAGCCAAGAGGAAAACCATGCAGGCCTAAATGGCAAAAGCAGCACACTTATAACTCCCACCAGAAATGGCCACCAGCCACATGGACACTCACAAATCACAAGCAACAAGCATGAGGCCTGGAAAACAATGTACTGAAAACAGGCCTACGATAGCCAGGCAAAGGCTGCATGCTAAACCACACTGCTTTGCCTGTAATGCAATAAAATGCAGAAACGAAAATACACAGGGCTAAACAAGGCCTGCAGCACACCACACACAACTAAGGCATGTATTTAACACACAGCCCAAAAAAGTGAAATACACCCAAAAATACACATTTTGCAATTCAATCCAATGCCATCCATGTGCCCTCAATGATGTTTAAAAATTCAACAGAAAACACAGAAACAGTTGTTTCATGCACCCCTGACTACCTCTGCGCCTACTGGATGAAAGGCCTGTTGGCAGACTAGGCCACAAGCTTGCAGGACTATGGATAAAAGCACACTACCGGGCTTCACAATGGCCAGGCCCACAACAAGAAACTGAAGACAGACAATGCAGGCCTATGGCAAAAAGCACACTGCCTGGCTTCAAAATGGCTGCCAGCCTCATGGCCAGGCCCACAACAACAAGAAACTGAAGACAGACAATGCAGGCCTATGGCAAAAAGCACACTGCCTGGCTTCAAAATGGCCGCCAGCCTCATGGCCAGGCCCACAACAACAAGAAACTGAAGACAGACAATGTAGGCCTATGGCAAAAGCACGCTGCCTGGCTTCAAAATGGCCGCCAGCCTCATGGCCAGGCCCACAACAACAAGAAACTGAAGACAGACAATGCAGGCCTATGGCAAAAAGCACACTGCCTGGCTTCAAAATGGCCGCCAGCCTCATGGCCAGGCCCACAACAACAAGAAACTGAAGACAGACAATGTAGGCCTATGGCAAAAAGCACGCTGCCTGGCTTCAAAATGGCCGCCAGCCTCATGGCCAGGCCCACAACAACAAGAAACTGAAGACAGACAATGCAGGCCTATGGCAAAAAGCACACTGCCTGGCTTCAAAATGGCCGCCAGCCTCATGGCCAGGCCCACAACAACAAGAAACTGAAGACACAATGCAGGCCTATGGCAAAAAGCACACTGCCTGGCTTCAAAATGGCCGCCAGCCTCATGGCCAGGACCACAACAAGAAGCCTAGGCCACAAAGGAAACACATGCAGGCCTTAGTATATGGCAAAAGCAGCACACTTATAACTCCCACCAGAAATGGCTACCAGCCACATGGACACTCACAAATCACAAGCAACAAGCAGGAGGCCTGGAAAACAATGTACTGAAAACAGGCCTATAATAGCCAGGCAAAGGCTGCATGGTAAACCACACTGCTTTGCCTGTAATGCAATAAAATGCAAAAACGAAAATACACAGGGCTAAACAAGACCTGCAGCACACCACACACAACTAAGGCATGTATTTAACACACAGCCCAAAAACTGAAATACACCCAAAAAACACATTTTGCAATTCAATCCAATGCCATCCATGCCCCCTAAATGATGTTTGAAATTAATAAATACATCACACAGCAAAGGAACAGTTGTCTCATCATGTTTCATCATGCACCCACCCATGACTAGCTCTGGGCCTACTGGCTACCCACAACTATTTATTTTTAAAAATGATGAAAAGTACAAAAATTGTAGTTGCAGCAACTGCAATGCCCCAATCAAACAACACCAACTTACTTGTAAAATCTCAAATCCCAAAATCCTCAAATCCAATGATAATGATGCAGCAGACACAAAGAGTGATCCTTCCAGCTCAAATCCAAGTGAAAAATGAACAGGAGATGGACAAAGCACTGGGAAGAGCCTGCTGGACAGGAACAGGAAGTAGGAGACTCTGTGGCACTTCCTCCCTCTCCCCCAAAAATTTGACAAAAAGGACAGCCAAATATCAATCTAAGGTTTTTTTTCATCCAAATCATCAATTTATAGAAGGTTTTATGCTGCTTGCGATGTTATTGTTCTCCAGATTGAAAATTTTGCGTGTTCGGGATCGCGAGCTTGACCAACATTCCGCCGGATGTCCGAAGGCGCGCCCGAATGACGTGTTCGCGATCGCAATCTCTCTCGCGGTGCACGATGGCGCGGCGAATGACGTGTTTGCGATCGCACACTCTCGCGTTGTCCGATGGCGCAGCGAATGACGTGTTCGCGATCACAAACTCTCGCGGGATAACGCGGCCGGCTACCGAAATCTCGTGGCGCACGCGAACGGATAGGAAAACCAGTCGGCGAATGCAGGAATCCCGGTAAGTCGCTTTCGCGCGCGCTAGAACGCATTTTAAAGCGCAAACAAGAAAATAATTCCGCTACGCCACGGATCGCGGAATTGTTGGCAATTCCGCGTTCTCCGTGGAACGCGAAATTGCCTAAATTCCGCAAATTCCGCGAGCGGAGCGGAATTGGATGCCCAGGGTTAGTATTTAATACCAGCCACCTGTGGGTGTTTTATTGTAAGCAGGCGATACATATGGTTACTGGATGTATTGATTAGTTTGCTTGTGTCAGTATTTACAGGATTTATTTTTCCGCAATGCTGAGTCCTGAGGATGGTCTTGCGGACCCAGTGGGCCATTGAAGACCAAAACATCGAACCACATCCTTTTCAACTTGAAGCATTATAAATTGGTTTTTGTCATTTCTCAGCTATGCGAGTATTTGAATGATTGACTCATTGGGACTAAAGATGATTTTTGCACTGTTTTGGTTAAAAGGAGCGACTGCACTTCCATCAATCCCCTTACTTGATAGAGTCTAGGGAATTGGAGGGATTTTTTGGTAGTGCCAGTGTTGTTATTAATTATATGTATATACTGTCTGTATATATAATCTGGATTATATGAATGATGTGTATAATATAAATGTAATGAATTGAATATAAATGAAGTAAAAATATTTGAATTTTGGAATACGTCCGTGACTGTAATCATCAATTGTGTGATTACTCACCAAGGATCACATATGTGACCGTGATAAAGTGTGGAAATAATCTGTTTGTAAATAATTCCTCAAGGGATATTTTGTATGAGTTAATTAGCTTTCTAAAAGTAGCATTTTCAAAATTGTAATTTAAGACCCGACTTTGCCTTTTGAGAGGATATTTAATTACAATTTCATAGATGCCAAACATGAAATGCTTGCCTGTTCCCAATTAAAAGTTAACAGCTATTACATGTAATAAGGCAACCCAATGTTATCCTATGGGACAGGTAGGTCTCACTGTACTGAAAAACTAATTTAGGTATTTTCACTACCAGGACATGTAAAACATAAAGGTACATGTCCAACCTTTTAATTACACTGCACCCTGCCCTATGGGCTACCTAGGGTCTACCTTAGGGAGGACATATGTGTAATAAAAGTGGAGTTTAAGACTTGGCAAGTGGATTATATGGCCAACTTGAATTGGCAGTTTAAAACTGTATCCAGGCTGCAATGGCAGGCCCGGGGCAGGTTTTAAGGGGCTACTTAAGTGGATGGCACAGTAAGTGTTGTAGGCCTGCTGGTAGCATTTAATTTACAGGCCATGTATATATCGTATACCACACTACAAGGGACTTATAAGTAAATTAAATATGCAGATTAAAAGTAAGCTACTTAAACCAGTTTTTAAAGGAGAGTGCACAAGCACTGTAGAATTGGTTAGCAGTGGTAAAGTGTCCAGCGTCCTAAGGCCAAAAAAATGAATGCAGCAAAAAAAAGAAGAGAAATAGGCAAAAGGTTTGGGGGTGACCCTGCAGAGAGGGCCAGGTCTAACAAAAGGGTAATAATGCAGCTCTATGCTGAACGTTCTCTGGCAGTATTGTTTTCATCTATTTAATCTAGAAGCAATACATTTTGTGGCAGATGGTGTGATACGCATGATAAATCCATAACTATTCCATAAATGCTGCAGCTACAGAATGAGATCAGTTCACTGCCCGTGACAATTTCCCATTGTTTTAACTAGAACCTGTTCATGAAAGATAAACAAAACATAAACAATCTAATTCCAGTTAGTACCCATTGTTAGGTAATTTATTCCTTCTACAGACGAAATGTGTATTTAACAACAAAATGCTATTTTCTAAAATTCTACATTGTTAACTACATAATTATTGTTCAGTTCTTCTTCTTAAAGACAACCAAACTGTATAGTTCCATATTTCACTTACTATTTTCAACAACCGTTTTCCCATTAAAATTAAATGCCTTAAATTAAACATTTTCAACTTTCCTATGATATGTTGCATCCTTTTCTGCCTTTCTCCTTCTTCCATTGCTGTGTCTCACAATTTTCACTTCTCTAATTACTTTGGATGGGACACATAAGTGTGTGTTCCACTATATTCTTGCTAGGAGGCACCAATGGCTCTCCAGTTCACATTAATCAAGATGCCCACCTCCCACTGAGAAGCTTCCATGTCTGGATGTGTATACAGCTCTTACACAGCTCTCTCTCACCTTGCTGAAGATTTTCAATGGAAGGAAAGATAGGACAAGCTCTTTTCATTATGGGAGCCATCTTAACATGCTGGTATCATACACAAATAAACCAAGACAAAATATCAAGATTAGGGGCTTGATTTTCATACAGCGCATTTGGTAAAAGTGGTCACAATTTGGTCGCCGAATTTTACCGAATGCATTTGTTTTTTGCAAAGCAACAAATATGTTGGTTGGCAAAATTCTGATTCATAGGGGGTAGCAATTTGAGCTACCTTATTAATATGCATGAGGTAGGTCATAAATTGCTACCCACTAAAATAGCTGCCATCACAGAGATGGTGGCCTGATGCGGTCAGCAGACCTACATGCCTATGATTGCTGTGAAATAAAGCAATCTTTTTTTTTTAATACAGCCTACTTTCCTGAATGGAAATCGGGATGCGTTTAAAAAACAAAAACAAAAGTTTCTAAAACATTTTTTTACAAGTAAGCAATTGGTCCCAGGGACCACTGCTTACCTTCTAAAAAATTTTTTTACAACATTGACAAAGGCGATGGGGTCCGTAAAGATACCCTTTCCATCTACGAGTGGGCTACCGCTTTCTTTGAGGTGTCGGTAACCAATGAATGATTTGCAACTGCAAAACCATTGGTACATACCATTAGAAATCGCAAATTGGAAAGGGAGCCCTAAACATGCACCTTTCAAATTGTGATTCGGTATTTAGTCGCACCGTACTCTGGATGTCGTCATAGTTACAGTTTGTTCCACAGTGTCCATCCAATTGACTAAAAGATAAGCGGAACTATGAGAAGTCTGCAAATTCTTGCAGTTGACTAGTGATTACGCGATGTGGAGGTGGAGCAGGCAGGCAGCCAGGCGAAGCGGAGCAGAGCGAAGGAGCCTCGAGAAGCCCTGAGGAGCTGTGAGGGGCCACGGGATGCAAGACGCAAGGGAGCCATTAGTTTCCCGGTCCCAGCCCCCGGCCCGGCCTACACCATCTTGACGTTTTGCATCCCTCGCTCACGTCTGGGCTGCGCTCCAGCTCTCTCCTCTTCAATAGTACATTTTTCAACCAGTTGCTCGGGCGAATGTGGCAGCCATTAGTCCTCGGCCGTGGAGAGTGTGCCACAGGCAGCTTGCAGAGGCAGCCCAGCTAGTCCTGGGTGCGGCTTGCCTAGAAGGCCCCACTTGTACCCGGAGCACCCGGAGCATCCTGTGCCCTCAGCCCCCACAACTCATTGGGGCCTCACTATCCCATGATATATTAAAGCTCCAGCATCTCAGTGTAGCAAACTCCACACAACGGCATTACCGCAGGCTTGCTGCCCCCCCAAAGGTGTGACGTAGAAGGCACAAGCCCTAGCCGGGACTCATGGGAACCCAGCCAAATTCAACTGTGACCTACTTCTGGAGCAGCGGAATAGCCGGATTGCTGCCCATGAGGGACCATGAAACTAGCCCGGATTGTTGGAATTAGTCTGAATGGGAGTTGGCGAGCTGGTGAGTTGTGCTCCATGGGGTTGGGGAGAGCTGTGAAAAGTGATACACAGTTGGCAGCCCAGGTAGTCACACTCTCGCCCGTGTGCTACATCAGCACCACTTGTCATCTTCTTTTCCTAGAGACTGCCCCAGCTTCCCCAAGGCACAGTCGGCTACCAAGGGTCAAAGCAGCAGGTGTTCTTTCAGTCAGCACGCTTGCTGCCAGCAGGAGGGATCTGCACTACAAAGAGCGGCGCACAACTTACTGCGCACTTGCAGCGCACATCGTACTTAGCGCTGCGTATTACAACGTACTGCTCCAAGATGATAAAGAGGATCCGAGTCACCCGGTCATGGTCAGCTGTCAACGCTAATGGGGCTGCAGGCCCACTAGGGCAGCTAACTAATGATTGTTGCATAACTCGTACAAATGCTCAGGACCCAGACCAGCGCTCAGGGTCCTCTAAGACACAGACAACCATAAAACTGCTAATGCAGGCCGGATAACTAAATACCTGCTTCCCAAGCCCCTAACTGGAGTCTCAACCAATGGTGGAGCAGATACTCTAAGAAATAACTTCGGCACCAAGGAAGACCGTTTCTCTACAATAAGCTCCCAGGGCTCATTCCCTACGGAAACAAAATACCGATTCCTCTCTTGCCCAAACATCGAGAGCGCTAATAGTCCTACTAAATTGTCCTCTGGGCCAGATAATGCCCGTAATGCCAATCTGAGCTTCGCTCCAACGGTACTTAATTCATCTCTCACTGACAGTCCCAAACCAGCCTCACGGGCACCAGGAAGATCTACAACAAACAAGGCACAAATACATCAACCTCATTCACCCATCCGTCAGCACGCTCTTTTGGCTACTGTCATAGATTCCCCTGCTGCCACTGAAAAACAAGAACTGGGAGAACTTTCATCATTGTTTTTATAGCAACTTGAAACTAAAATCGAAGAAACCTTGAAGTCTATCCCACAGCTGTATAGATCATCTAGCGGAGCAAACCGTACTACTCAAAATATAGAAAACTAATGCTCCATGGCTGCCCCTGAGTCCCCTAAATTTACTAATCCACAATATATAATGGCTAAAGCCTTACTCTGGCAATCCTCCAAGACTGAATTACAAATAGACCTCTTGTAGTCAATAGCCTTGTGCTTGGCGGACCTGAAATGAAAAATGGACCACATCACGAACTTGATCCATACTTCACAAACAAACTGCTCCTGTTCATGTGCGGCCATCGTGGATCAGTGGGTAAACCTCCCTGCAGTCCTGACTTCCTTAGCAGATTCAATCTGGGACAACAGGGGCCCCGCGCCACCATCACAACTGAGTTCAACCAATTCTGAATCAAACATTGAACTTATCAACCATCAAGCCAATTCACCTGAAAACTTATCTGTCAGATGAACTAAAACACCTCATTTGTCGCCACCCACTGCCGTAAGCTTAGCATCACTGATGGGGTCAACAGTTGCTGAGCTTAGCCCTATAACTAACTGCTAAACAGAAGAAGAACCTGATGGCGCTCTAGAGCCCCAGCAGAAGGGAGGCTTGTTTTCTAGGAAAGCAAAGAAAAAACTGAGGAAACTACAAAAAAGGAGGAAAACAAAAAATCGAGTGGCATCTCTCTTCACTTGTACATATGCAACTGAACCAGACGCTGGCCCTGATAAGCTCTATCCAATTTTTACAGCATAATCATCAGGCAACAGGGACAGGGCAACCACAGCAAACTATCTACGACTCATCAAACGACCATCAACCAAGGGCGCAGCAGATGATTCTGCTCGAGGGGCAAGTCCCCCCAACACTCCCTCCACCTTTCTTTCTTGCAAGGAGACAGTGGTGGTTCATACAACATCAACCCAGTCTATGCCTATGGAAAGACCAGATGCAAGGACTAGTTCCACCCTTGGGCTGATACCTCTGCCTACAACTTCAGGGATACAGGCGGAGGTTGGCACACAAGTACAGTCTAGCGCTGCATATAGTACCAACATACAGCCTCAACAGGTGCTAAAACCTGCTCCCGGAAGAGCGGTATACGGATCCCTCCTAACACATCAAACCTCACTAGCACTTGATCAACAAGTTAAACCTGTAAATTCAACGAATTGCAGCCGTTCGAATCTAGAAGTGGTGGAGCTTGTATTTACACTGAGATATCATGCCAAAGGCAAATATGACACCTTGAACAGAGGCAACATCCTCCGCCTATTCACCCACATACTGTCACTGGCGCACATAAGTTCTGCTCGGGGACTCCCACGGTGAATCCACAGTGGTTGGGCTATACCAGCAGTCACACCAGATGGCAATGCTGTGCGAAGCCAACCAACTGGCGCACTGCGGCATCGAGATCAAGCACCAGCCTCAAGATAGATATCCTCACGTCCTAGATATCAACCCCCCAAATCCATCGACTTATTCCATCTTAAAATGCGTGATGGCAACTGCCCAGGCAACAATCTATCTGGCACATCTTTCCAACACAAATCCTTGAGAATCATCTGCTCTACAAATCAAAGAAGAGTCTTCTCCAGTAAACAGGACACTAACAACCAAGCTGGACACCAGGCCCAGTGTGGTCTCTACTCTGTTCGATTAAACTCCTAAGCCCCTCAGAGGCAATACAGAGTACACACTGAATGAGAAAAACAATTACCTAATTATCATTTCTTGGAACGTGGCAGGCCTTCAGAAACTGATCAAGGTAAAATCCGCCCTAGAGTATCTTCAAAGCAGCGACATCATTTGCCTCCAGGAGACATGGGCAATGTCCACCACAACTCTTTTTGGATACTTTGAAATCCATGTGCCGGCCTCTAGACGCAATATTTTTGGGCAGCCAATGGGTGGCCTTTCTGTCTACATCAAACATTCCCAAAGGTTAGAAGTTATTACAATTGCATCCTTCTCACCTGGAATCCAAGCATTACTCATCAATGGAATAAAAAAACATTATCAACCGCTTCGACTGCTTCTACTTAACTGTTAAGTTAACCCCGCTTTGCACCAGAGAAACCAAGCAGTTGATGATCAGGCAGCCATCATTGGAGATCTTCTCATCAAATACCCTTATCATAATCCACTCATAGTTGGGGATTTTAACAACAGATCGCTTGGTAAATCGGGAATAGACAACAAACATCCCAAGGAGGTTGCTGTACTGCAAACCCTATTTGATAATTGCTCCATACATTCAGTTCACAATCTTAAGAAAGCAAAGGATCAAACATGGGCCCCGCTTCCAACATACAGGAACATCTCTACAATTGATTACTTAATTGTCAGCAATACACTAGCTTCACAGCTGAATGAATTCAACATTGACAATCGAGCGAAGAGTGACCACAGGCCCCTTAGCATCTTTTAGTCTCTCCACTGTTGTATCAGGTAAGCTTACATCTATAGGGGAACCAACGGGGGAAGAATGCAACAAATTCCCCCACAGGATAAAATGGACCATCAATCTTGGCACAAAATTGTCCACACGGACAATTAAAAATGAACAATTGAAAACCTCACTTAGTCCCGCAGGCCCTTCCAGATCATTGACCCACCATCCTTACGGACCTGCACCTGCCGCTTGGTGGAACATTGGACTCTCGTCTAAAGCAGGGGCCAAACAACCCAATCCGGCACCGAAACCTGTACCTGAATAAGGAAACGCAGGATCTGTTGGCAAGTAAGCAGAAGCCTCGTAAGGCCCTAAAAGCAAAACAAAGGGGAGACAAAACATTGCAGCGTGCTGCCATTGGACCCCCTCGAGCTGTGTACAAGAAACATGCATGGGAGCAGCGCACTAAACGAATAGAGGCCACCTGGCTTAAAATGTTCTCCCTTCTCAAGGAAAAAAATCCCGCTCCTTTCTGGAAATATATCAAGCAAGTCAGCAATCATGGTCAGTCTAAGGAGAATGGGGTACCTGAGAATGCCTGGGTCAATAACATTAAATAGCTCTATAGCGGTGAGACAGGGGAGCTGCAAGTCTTTCACTCTTCTCAGACATCAAATTTTGAAAATATCCAGGGTCCAGATATTCAAGAAGCCGAGGTAATTAAAATCATTAATTGTATGAGGAATGATGGTGCGCCGGGGCCCAATGGAATACCTGCTGCACCTTTTAAGTCAAATTGATCCTTTTGGGCAGAGCTCTTTACACCGCTTTTTAAACAAGCCTTTCTTACAGCCACCATTCCATCAACATGGATGGCTCAATATTACATCCAATTTACCAAAAGGGCAACCTCTCAAATCCGGCCAATTACTGGTTAATAGCGTTACTGGACATCAAAGCCAAGGCCTACACCCTTGTCTTACTGGCTGAACTAGAAACTTGGGCCATAGAAAATAGCATCCTCCCGCACACCCAGTCACGCTTTTGGTCGGGCTGCTTCACAACAGACAACATAACAGCGCTGGCCTACCTATCTTGGAGAGCCACTCAGGCTAACCATCTACCCCTATTTTGCTGTTTTGTGGATTTTAGTGCAGCGTTTGACAGAGTTGATCGGGGGATTCTATGGAACAAATTTAACTCTTGGGGGATTCCCTCCACACTTCTCTCCGCACTGATGTCACTACACCAGAAGACTTGGGTCAGGATCAATACCAGTTCAACAACAGTATCTGCAAAAATTCCATTGGAAAATGGCCTAAAACAAGGCTGCGTGTTAGCCCCACTACTTTTCAACCTCTACACTGCTGACTTGCCTAAAACACTGGCAGGTGCAACCTTGGTTACCCCAAAACTAGGCGGCGTGCGACTTCAGATCATGCAATATGCTGACGATATTGTCATTACGGACCACACAAGAACGGGTCTTCAATGAGCCCTCACAGCCCTGAATATGTACAACATAAAGAACAAACTCTCGGTGAATCAGTCAAAAACTAAAGTCATGACATTTGGGAATCATCAAAGAAAGAAAATCTTGTCCTGGAGAGTAGGCAGATCGCAAATAGTAACGTGCACCAGCTACAATTAGCTGGGAGTCTAGTTCAATGAAAGGGCAAACCAAGTGGCTCACCTTAAACATCTTCGGCTTAAGGAAGCTGGGGTTATACACACTCTGAGATGCCTGAATCGTCATTTACACAGCCCCACCGCCGAGCCAATCCTAAGGTTCTTACGTGCCAGCACTGTCTTTCGGCCACCTGGCTTTTCCAGGCAAAATGGACTCATCAAATTACGACCTATAAGATAATACTTTCCGTTCCCCAGCATGAGAGGAGGGCCAGGTTGAGGCTCAAGCTGGGCCTGGCGAGTGCAGATCTTCACTGTTTAGCTGATTTAATGAAATTTTATATCTGCATTCTGCGCGCCACCCCAGCTCAATCCTTGAAAGAACAGCTACAATCTATGTTCACGGACAAACTTTTCCCCTGGCACACACAGATGCACCTGGCAATTGCCAAATTGAAGATCGAAACCCCAAACCTGTCTAACCCAACCATTCCTCTGTCAACGTGGAAAAACCCAATAAAAAAACAAATTATCCAAGTGTCATTTGAGAGAGATATTGCAAGGCTTCCAAAAAAACACTCTTTACAGCCCTGGACGCCTCGTATATCAAGGGGAAACCTCAACCTTACTTTAACTACTCTCTTCAACCACAGACTTGTAATAAAAGTACTTATATGAGGCTGTTAGCACTTCCTATTCACAACTTTAATCCGCTTTGGGCTCGGAGGAACGGACGGCTAACGTGCAGGCTCTGTAATTACTTGCACAAGTCCTGGCTACACCTGCTGTGCGGTTGTCCCCACCTTGCCAGCGATCGCCGTCGCCTTCTGCTCCCAGTTTATTGGGGCAAGTTCCTCAGGCACTGCAGGGAAGCATCTGATTTGTGTTTCACTAACAACACCGCTCAAGTTCTAGCAAGAGCCGGGGAGTTTATGAATATTATTCTAACTGCACTTCACACAGCTCAAGTACTAAGAAATGGACAAAGAACTTGCGATGGGCTTTAGGGGGGATTAAACTCAAACACCGGGTAGAGTCTAATAACGCAACTTTCGGAGACTGCTCAGTGAGAGTTGTTGAAGCAATTCCAAGCCCTCTTACAACTGCCACGGTACAAAGGACTTTGATGAAAGCCAGGTATTGATACCTGAAGCAACCTTGGAATATTTTGTGATTGCCTTTTGCACTCCGCATTTTTTTTTCTAGCGCCAAATGGACTATCTTAACACACTTGTCATTAACCAGAAATGCTGCTTTGGAACTGACACTTTATTTTCTATTGCTTGATTTTACAATGTGTTTTTAATTTTTAAATCCAGTTTTAATCAAGTATCAATGTGATGTTTGTATGTTATGGTTTTAATTACCTGTACAATAAAATAATAGTCGCAAACCTGTCCGCAATTTGGTAACAAGTAGCTGAATCGCATTTTGGGTTTAGAACATACCCAAAAGCGATTTTCCGGTTGCAAAGGCTCCAATTTTGCTCATCGGAGCCTTTGTGACCACAAAATAGATTTGAACATAAGGCCCTTAGGGGCATATTCACAAGGACTTATCGCCGAGTTTTCGCCACCTTAACGCATCAAAAGTGGAGATAGATTTAACGCCCCATTCACAAGCGGGTGCAAACTGCAGACATCGCCAGTATTTCCGCGATAACTGCCGCAAAATATATCTCCACAGGTGACACCACCAACTAACCCTAATGAGATGCAGAGTAGGCGTTCCCGTGCAAAAACTCACGAAAACACCACAACACCACTTTCACAACGAACTGCCAGATCTGCGATGCGAACCAAAAACAGGCGATAAGCCGCGGTAGCAGCAGGGAATTAACACCTGCCTTCTGGTGGTGTTAAGCAGGACGACTACCTGCAGTACGAAAGGGAGCCCAGCCCAGGGCCACATCGGAAGACCCACAGATGCCATGGAGCCAATGATCATGCAGCTCGGAGACCCAAGAGGGCCACAACACCCACCGCCACCACTCCCAGCACCCCCCCGCCGGACCCGCCCCGGACAAACACATACCGTGCACGACACAAGAGCCACAAAAAGCGCATGATGTCGCACAATGACAAAAAGAAACACACATGTGTGGTCAGAAGAACGAGAAACAGTCACTCATCATTGAAGTAACAACCAAAAACTTTATTGAAATACAACCCAAAACACCAATGCGGAAGACTCCTGTCGGGTCCGTCCGGGACAATCTTGATGTCACAGCCTGGAAAATAAAGCACAGATTCAGAACGTGTGTCATGCGCACATCAAAGGAGCGAGACACAGAGAAACAGAGAATGAAAGAAAGGCAGAGAGAGAAAGAAAGAAAGAAAGGGAGAGAGAGGGAGAAGAAAAGGAAGGGAGAGAGAGAGAGAGAGAGAAGGAAAGGAAGGGAGAGAGAGAGAGAGAGAGAGAAGGAAAGGAAGGGAGAGAGAGAAGGAAAGGAAGAAAGAGAGAGAGAGACAGAGAGAAGGAAAGGAAGGGAGAGAGAGAGAGAGAGAAGGAAAGGAAGAGAGAGAGAGAGAGAAGGAAAGGAAGGGAGAGAGAGAGAGAGAGAGAGAGACACTGCCACCCGCGCACCCAGGCACCACTGCTCACCTGCTGCCACCGGTGTGTCTCCAACCACGAGCCGGTATACACTGCAAGCCACCAGGTCTGCAATCTGTAATCGAGGCCAGAGTCAATCATTGCAGAGTCCATCTCACTGCACATGGCAACAACGCCCGTCTGTCCCTGCGCACACATGCAGCCGCCCCCTACCCCTTCCTGCCAGCCAGCGCTGGCTGACCGCCCTTGTGCACCCAGGCCCCACTGCTCACCTGCCGCCAACGGTGTGTCCACCAGTGGGCACACCATGTGCCCGTGCAAGCTCCAGGCCCCGGTCACGCCCCAATGGCATGCTCCACATCATGCGGACCCGCACCGCGGCCCAGCAGGTCCCACACATGACGCTGAGTCCTGAGGCATCAATGGCAGAGACCACATCAGTGCACACGTCATCATCGCAGGCTGCACACCCGCTCAGCAATTTCGGTGCCACTAACCCTGTGCAACCCCAGTCAGCGCCATGTGGTGGTAGGCCCGTGACGGCCGCAAGGCTTTGGGTGCCACTAACCCTGTGCAACCCCAGTCAGCACCACGTGGTGGTAGGCCCATGACGCCTGCATGGCTTCGGGTGCGACTAACCCTGTGCGCAACAACTCATGGGCCCTTTATGATTGAGAATCGTGGAACTTCCGTCATCCAGTCACCTCCGGCAGTGGGGAATGTGACGTTGTCGGCCCCTTATGTTGGCGGGGTCACATGGCCTGTGACGCCTGTGCCGGATGGGTGTGGTGTGTGTGCAAACCTTCCCTCTGGGAGTGGCCATGACATGCTGACAACTAGACCAGTGACCTGCAGACCACTAGTGTGTAAACCTGTGACATGTAGCTATGTGGCCCCCCCTCGGAGCGTAAGCGTAGTGGTCTGGCCTGGCGTACGCCGGACCATCGCAGGGCGTGCAACAATGACTCGGGGGCTCTGGGCGTTGTTCAGTCCATGTCCGGACAAGGAAGTGACTAATGTGTGTGTCCCTGTTGTAGTGTCTACGGCACCCGGAACACAATCAGCAATGTAGCACACTGTGACTGGAATCCCACTAGATGAGCATCATTGACGTTAGGGGGAGTCACTGACCCTACATTCATCCACACATTCATACTTGAATGATGAAAGACATGACACAGCAGTGTGTTTCTGAATGTTCAATGCACATCTAGTGGAGTTTTGCAGCTGGAGCAGTACAGGGCCATGCCAACCCCACTTCACAATATGGGCCTGTGGAGGGCCAGCCAGAGTCCATCGGGGAATGACAAGTACAGCGGAAGAGGAAGAGTACAGTCCGCAGTCTGGTCGCCGTGTCATTGGTCACCAAACAGGATATGGCAGTCCATGTCGCGGTCCAAGGTGAGTGCAGCAGAGTGTATCGGGGGTCAGTGGAAGGTCATGGGGCCATGTGCGGCACCAAGCAGCAATAGGCCAGGTGGCGGAAATGAATGCTAGTGCCTCCTTCTGATCTCAATCCCATCCACGTCCTCGTCCTCGGATGTGTGCTCTGCCTCACCTGTGGGTGGTGCAGGTCCGGCTGCAGCACTGTGTGGCAGTGACACATCAGGTGCCGGAGTGGAAATGTCTGCCGCACTGTGAGGCACTGACACACCAGGGGGCGGAGATGTTGATGGTGTAGGAGCAGCAGCATTCATCTGCGCCACGCCTTGTGGCAGCAATGCCATGATGATGATCTGCAGGGCATGGTAGATCCCAGCTGCATTTTGCTGATGTGCAGCGGTGGCTGCCATCCTTTCCGCCTCCATCTGCACCATGTCCTCCATGAGCCTCCGCATGTGTGCCAGCTCACGGCTGAGATCGCCGGAGCCACTCTGAGCGGACAGGTGTTCTTGTCTCCGAGTCATGACTCCAGCGATGTCAGCCAGGGCTCATTGGAGACCATAGAGCAGCCTGTGGGTGTCCGTTAGGGACTGGAGGTGGTCCCTGATGGGACTTAGACACCCATGGATGGCGTCAAGTTTGGTAGCCATGAGGTCGAACCCCACCCGCACCTGCTCAGCCATCTCCCTCTGGCCCTCCAACACATGGCATTGGAAGGCCATGTGTTGTTCGTGGGGGTCCTGGGAGACAGTCGGGGTTGTGGGTGCCTCCTGCTGGGTGGTTTGTGGAGTAGGTGGGGTCTCCTCGATGCAGCTGGGCTGCCCTGATCCTGGAGGTGATTGGCGGATGAGTTCAATGATGTCTTGGAGGGCTTGGGTGTCGATGCTGGGGGTGTCCTCCTCGTCATCAGTGAAGAGTGGCTGGGACTGCTCTGCAGGAGGTGTTGACAGTGCCTCTGCAATGTGAAGGGGAGATGCTGTATTACAATGTGTCCACATGTATGTAGCCGCATGGTACATGTTCACATTCAGACAGCATGGCAATGTACATTGTGACAGTCTGTAGATCAGGGCCATGATCCAGAGTCATTGTGGGTGTGCACTGTGCTCTGTTTGATTGTGCATGTGTGCCATTGTGGCCATCTCCCCCCGTCCCCCCAGTACCTGGTGGTTACTCACCCTGTTGCTGTTGTGTTGTGTCATGTCGAGCAGTGTCCGCTCCCCCAACTCCTGCTACGGTCTCCACACTGATGACTGTCGACACCAGCTCCTCCATGTCATCCAGCTCTAGCTGTGGCGCTGGGCTCCCACCTCCAGTCTGCATTGCTGCCTTCTGGTTGCCTGCGAGTTTCTCCTTGGTTTTGCGATTGATGTCAATCCATCGCCTCTTGACCTCGTCCATTGACCTCTTGTGCTCTCCGACGGCATTCACCTTGTCCACGATGGACCGCCATATTCCATTTTTGGTGCCCAATGACATGTTGGAGGTGACGAACAGTTCTTGATGGTGTTCCATCACCTCCGTGACCAGGATCCTATTCTCCTGCGGACCAAACCGCCTCTTCCTCTTCTTCTTGTCCTTGCCCTTCCCTGTCCCCGAGGTCCCAGGCTGGTCGTCCGGGGTGCTTGTGGGGTTCCGCTCGTCCTTTGCGCTTGCTCCGGCTGCCTCCATGGTGCTTCGGTGTTGGTTATTTTGTGTTTGTGTGTTTTTTCTACTTTTGTAGTGATTTTCCCGTCTGCCGTGTGTGTATTGCAGGCCTGGCGCTGCTTATCGCTGATTTCCTCATCGCGGTTTGGCCCATCGCACGTTTTTGCGTTGGGGTTTGTGTTTTTATCTCCGTCGCGGTGGTTGTATCGCGGACATTGGCAGCGTTTTCGGCAAACTATCGCATGGTACCGCCGTGTTGTGAATTCCACGTTAACACAGGGTTATTTTCCACAATAGACTGCGATGTGTAAAGTTGCGTTAACCTTTTTGGAGATGTTTAGCGCACGTTCTTGTGAATATACCCCTTAGTCCACTAATTTTTGGAAAAAGATCGTTGTTAAAACAATTTATAATTTATATGTTGTTTCAATCTATGTAGTCAAAATGCATTTATTACTCTTTTTTGAGTACTAATGCTTTACTCTCTAAATAATAGTGTAAATTCAGTATAAACATAACTTAATATAAATATACATCTCTGAGGTTTAGTTATCATTAAAAAACAATGTACCTTTAGACTGAGGTTTCTTCATAAATGTGTCTATTTAAGACAAGAGTCTCTTAAACCAAACATACAACAATTCAATAAAAAATACTTTCTACTGAAAACATCAAATTTTCAAATCCTTTAAAAGCATTAAAGATCTTACCAGTGCAAAATAAAGTCCAGAAACTGCATCGAAAATACAAATTTCATTGCCACCATTCTAGAAGTTAAATTATTCTTCAAAAGAACTGGCTTTAAAAACATACATCATTCTCCTAAAAAAGGAAGGCAATCTAAAAGAATATGAACATTAGAAAGATGCACAGTGGGGAGGACTATTTTGAAGTTTTTGACATTAAAAAGTATTTTCTTAGCACTTTAGCCCATCAGCTCACTTGAGATTATTTCATGTTCACAAAGGCACACCACTTCGGGCTGTTAAGAGGATATCAATTGAATCCAGAAAAATAAGATTTGGAAGCTAGCTAGTGAGGATCATGATCGGAGGTCAGTTTCTATTCTAATAGCTGGTATCAAAGAACATTTAGGTAAAGATAACAGATTTTTCAAACATTGTCATTCCACCTTTTCCAAGTCTACATGTCCACTCATTGCTAATATCTGTACCCCAGTTAAAAAAATGAGGAGGTATCACAGTTAATGTCGGTTGTAGCATTGAACTATTTTACATTTTTTAGACCACCTATAGATGATTATGATGCCGTGGATGCTAAAGTAGGCTTATAAGGCCTACTTTAGGGTTGAATTATAATTGTTAAAAAAGAAGGTTTAGCCTGATAAAGGGTTTATTTTGCCAGGTCAAAATGGCAATTTAAAACGGCGCATCCAGGCTGCAGTGGTCAGCCTGCAGACATGTTTTACAGTGCTACGTTTATAGATGGTACAATGACTGCTGCAGCCCACTAGTCACATTTAATTTGCAGACCTTGAGAACAGGCGGTACCATGTACTAGGGACTTACAGAGAAAATGAAATGTGCTAATCCTGTGCATGCCAATGTTAACAGGTTTGAAAGGAAAAGCACTCCACCTCTGGCTAGCAGGGGTAAAGAGCACAGAGCCTGATGGCCAACAGAAATGGGTTCAGCAAACATCTGGGGGGATACAATGCAGAAGATGGACCTCTTCAGCATAGTGTATTTGTGTGCCATGTGCAGATGAGACACAGCTCATCATCTAATAGTGTTAGCTGGTTTACATTTAAAAATGACTCACGTAATGCGCTTTCTGTTCTGGGGACTACTTGCCCCATCTGTCAAGCACCTGGAGGCGCCACCGTCCTGTTGCATCTATGAGGGAAGGAGTTACCCCTAAGCACTTATAGCACCATTGGCTGCCCCACTAGGTGCTGGAAGAGCTTTCTGTTTGGGGTACTACCTGTCCCAGCTGTCTTATGTCTGGAGGCACCACTATCCTGTTGCACCTGCGAGGGGAGGAGTTGCCCCTAAGCACTTATAGCGCCAACGCCTGCTCCGCTGCATGGTTTGTGCCCGGACCAAGCGCTGGCCAAGCCCGGGCCAGTCCATGCCTGTCATCACCTGGGAGAGGCTGGGCTGGGTCACCCCTTCTTGTCTACTGCAGGTATTATGACTGTTTATTTTCACCCCCTTTGACATTTAGTGACCCATATCCTTGACTGTTTTGATCTATGATGGGTAAGCGGCAGGCACTGGACAGTGGCCCAAAACCTCCACCTAGCTCTACCCTTGACGGTTTTCCGCAGCGAGCCATAGGTATAGTCTGTAAGGAATTTGAGCTAGTGGAGCGCCACTTGTCACTCTCTTCTCCACCATTTTTCTGTACTCCCTGTGTTCCTGGGTCTCCCTTGGGAACATCGGAACCAGTAACTATAGCTGCAAGAACCATTGTTGCTAGTCCAAACCCAAGTGGATGTGCAGAAAATCTAAATGGTGTTGCCCCAGCAATAGAGTAAGAAGCTATAGGAACACAACCAAACAACACCTATGCAGTGGGGTGGTAAAGGGTGTAACAAGGGGTGTAGCAGGCAAAAGGAACAGAACTGATCAAGGCACCAAATCTAAAAGACTGTGTGTTTCAGCGCCCATGGGCCCGAGGCCCCCGAAGTAGAAAAAATGGGCAAGTTGCATTAAACAGTTAAGGACCTGTGCAACAATCTTATTAGAGCTGTGATGGGCAATTTGGAGCCCATTTACGAACGTTTGGTTGCCATAGAAACAGAGCAACAGAAGGTTAATGCCCCACTAGTGGCAAAGTGCCTGGTAACTGAACATTGCACTATGCTCCAAATCTATAAGGACAACCTTTCTCGGGCAGGGTCTACTTTGGGCGAGCCAGCAAAAACTCAGACTCTGTCTATTGCACCAACCACCCAACCCATTGTGTCTATGTGTGCGCTGGGGTAAAAGAAATCACAACCTTTGAGTTCGGTAGGAGGAGCAAGGGGGTGGTAGTAGTAAGGGAGGGGCACAGGCTTCTGCAGGTAAGGGTCAGGCTCCTGGTTCCAAATCGAACTGTTTGAATCTGCCACCTGATGCTGCCCCATATGTGATTGTGTTATCAAATGTGCCCCACCTAGCAAAGGATGCAGAGGATTTATTCACCGAATTGAAAAATAAAATTTTACATTGGCTTTGCACCCATACTGGTTTGACACACCAGATGCCCACCACATTTTGATGCTCAGGAGTGTGGGCTAGGTTGGGCCTTTGACCAAGTGTCTGGTGGGTGATCATATTGTCATAAACTTCAGGCACTCCAATATTGTTTGCAACCTACTAGCCAATCGTTTGCAATGGTAATTTTCAGGCTCCAACATGTCTCTTCTCCTATTGGGTTTCTCTTATCGCCATCTGAGGGATGGAAGTATTTTTGTACCCCATCCTCAAGTAATGCCTTACTATGGTTATAGCAGGGGAGGAAACCCCTTGCTACAGTAAAAATCTCCTCTCCCCTTACCCAAGTTGATTGCTTCTTGCTAAAATGAATCCTATTCTATACAGAGAGAATAAGCCACTATTACTAGTGTTGGGTCAAGTGTACCACCATGTCCAGAAAATCCAATTGCCCCAACTTGTGAGATTAAATCCCCTATTGTAAGCACCAGCACACTGAGTGATTACAGCTTAAGTAAAGAAATAGTAGTAACCGAAATACCAGAATGCCCCCAGAAGTTGCAGGCAATAGTGCCCCGCCTCCTAGTTGCCCATTTTCACAGACAGTTCTTCTGTGTTGAAATATTGCATGCATTATTAGCAAAATTTCTCGAATCGGATTCTGGCAGGTTCTTTGATGGTCACGAAATCTGCCATTCCAAGAAACATGGGCGATTGATCAAGTCCACAGGGCAGGGTATATAAAAGCTATAGTGTGCCTGCTATCAAATCTACTGCTGGGCACCCCTCTGGTGGGCTTCTCATACTGGTATGGACCACTTAATTGTACTCCATTTTCGTACTCGAAACAGGTTCACCAGACATCCAAGGGCTAAATTTTTCCAGGTCAGAACCCAAAGCCATCTTGTTAATTAATATATACAATAGGAGGAATCCCAAATCCTGCATATACTGGACAGAAGTTTGGTGGCACACTCTCAATCCCACCACATTCTTGTAGCTGGTTATTTCACTCTTACCTTTGAATCAATGGCTTAGTCCAAGACCTGTACAGCATGGAGGATTAGACATGGGAGTTTCCCAATCTTACAGCCCCAACAAGAAGAAGTCTTTCTAAGGTCTCCCTTCAAGTGGTGGAACTCACTTTGTCTCATGGGTTGCAAGCTTGTAATGGTCGGTCACCCTCAGGTAAATTATGTGCACCCACATTTAGAAGAGGACTGTATTGCAGTACTATTTACTACATCTTTCTGGACATGAGATTATGGAGCAATTTTGGAGCCAAGTCAGTGGTAGAGTGAGCAGAGAGTGACTACAAAAACGTAATATTAAAATTGAAGCAGTCAGCGACATTGCCCCCGCCCCTGAAGCAGACGGTTGCCAGATTGCGTTAGAAGTGACAAACAACAGGAGGGACGTCATTAATTCTAACCGAGCACAACATAGTATTCCAAAAGTTCAGGGCTACCTTTATTAAGGAAGCTTCGGGGCAAACCAAATCAATTGTCTCTAAGGGTTGGTTCAACAGGCCCTGTAAAATTGCCAAGACGAAGCTGCTGGAACTATTAAAAAAGGGAGTTATCCAGGACATTAGGAAAAACAGGGAGACCTAAAGGCCCACCTTAGAGGAAGCCAGAGCAAATATGGAAAATAGTATCTGGCTGGATCTCCTGGATGCTGCCACAGCCTACGACCAGAAGAAATTCTGGTCGTTGCTTAGTTTAGGCAACGGGAGAACATGCAAACCACCTGAGTCTTCAGTCCTACCATGTAAATGGGTCACTCACTTTGGAACTCTGTATTCAACATCTCGAGAAATAGAGAAAATGACTGTTCCTAGGGATGCCAGCTCAACCCCAGTTTGCCGTCAATAGTGGAGGAAATTGCTCCTGCATTGGCTGTAGCCTGCAGGCTGTATAAGATCCCTGTTCATCTTTTTAAATCAAATCAAGCTGTCTGGGTACCTTAGATAACTTTTGTATCCAATGCAATTATAAAAGAGGAGGCCATCCTTTCATCTTGAAAAGGGTGCAGAGATTGTGCCAATTTTTAAAAAGGGGAATCCCAGCATCCCCTCCAACTACTGCCCAATCAGCCTCTTAGACAACTTGCAAAAGGTTTTTTGCAAACAGGTTTTTGAGCGGCTCTTAGATTGGTGTGAAGAGAAAACCTATCCTATTGTACCTGCAGGCAGGCTTAAGGCCCAAGACTAGCACCATTACCCAGGCCTTCTGTTACCTCCTTGTCAAATAGAGGACGGTGGACCTGGCCAAGGGTGAACTCTATGCAGTGTTTAACGATCTTCATGCCGCATTTGATTTAGTGCCCATGGGTAATTGTGGGGTGCTCCGAGAGATGGGGGTTCCTCCTAATTTACTGCACATAATCATCCTATTCCACGAGGGGAATTTTGCCAGAGTTAGGTGTGGCACGTGTGGGGAAGTGACCGATTCTATCCCAGTCAACCAAGGTGTGTGCCAAGGTTGTGTTCTTGCTCCAACACTTTTTCTCCTATACATTAACAACTGTGTTAGCTATTTGCAGAATTGCATTAATGACTCCCCTCCCTGGCAGGAGAAAAAATCCCGGCGCTCCTCTTTGAGGATGACACACTTTTGTTGTCCAAAACTAAGAGGGGCCTGCAAAACCTGATTGACAGATTCAATCAGTTTTGTGCGGAGTATGGTCTAAAAATTAACACTTCTAAACATATATTCATGACCAACGCAAGGAGAGGCAGGGTGAGGGGGGTGTAGTAGTGGAGGGTTTGGCGGAACACACTGTAGTGGTTTGTATTGCGTATTTCTTTATTACATTCAAGAGGAGCAAAAGAATAAGGCACAAAGGAGGAAGTCTCAATCAGTCTTTCAGGGGCTTAGTTGTTAGTGATTGGTCTCCTTTTCCTCAGGAAGCGTCACGTCATCCAGGACCCCCAAGTTGAGTAAAAAAAGAACAAAGAAAAAACAATCCAAAGAAACAAGGAATTACAAAGTGGTTACTCTTTCTAGGAGTTTCACCAGAGTGCCACCTTCACCAGTAATGGGGTGTTTGTGCAGGGTGGGAAGCTGTGGCTACAACCTTTGTCGTGAGGGGTTCTCTCTCTCCTCTCCCCTTTCCGCTCACATGCACTCCCACATTCACTGGTCTCTGTTCCCCAGGTGCCTGCTATAACCCAGCACCCCACCAGCTCCCCCAGAAGCCCTGGGTGTTCTTTAGTTCTTGCCTTTGACCATGACCCGTCTCCTGGGCCGTAGTGTGGGCATCTAAAGCATTCCTCTCGTCCCTTGAGGTGCTGGGGCTGTATCCTACACAACACAGCCATCCATCTTCGATCCCCTCTGCTCCGGCGTCTCCGGGACTCTCGGCCTCTCCTGAAGTTCTGTCTTCAGCTTTGCGCACTGCGACCTGTACACCTTCCTCGGGAACCGCGGTCATCCCTTCTGGTCTCCCGCCGTCTGCTTCATCTTCATCCTCTACGTTCTGCTTGTCCGTCCTCTGTTCCTGGTTCTCCCCGATCCCATTTCGATCCTCGCGCCCTTTGTTTCGTCCTTCCCAGGAGCATGGCGGGTCTCCCAGCCCAGATTCAGTGAGAGCTGGATCGTTCTCGGTTGTTAAAACGTGGCCTAAGCTGTTGGCCATGTTGAATTCCTCGTCTCCTCACAGGGGGGTTATTAAAGTGGATAACGAGCCACTAGAAAGAGTGTAGGGTTTTGACTATCTAGGCATCAGATTAGCTGAAACTGGGTCCTGGGAACTGCAGATTCTAAAAAGCACCATTACGGTGAAGCATAGAGCGGGGGCAATTTGCAAAATTGCGAAGAAGGCCAAATGGACCCCTATTCTGCCAATAGTAGAAATTTATAAGGCTCAAGTCAGGGAGGCATCTCTCTATAGTGCAGAACTTTGGGGCCGTTACAATGTATACTCTTTGAGCATGGCAGAAAACAACTTCCTTAGAGCTCACACTGGTCTAGGGAGGGGAACACAACTTGAACTGCTGCGTTTGGACTTAGGAATCCATGATATTGCATTGTTGCCTGCGTTAAGACCCTTGCTATATTGGATGCGCATCTGGAGCAACAAATATGTGATTGTAGAGAGGGTTATCAGATATCTTAAGAATGAATTTGGAGGTAAAAATTAAATGGTTGGGGTCCATAAAAGAGGCGCTGTCTGAGCCATGCTCCAAAAACGTTGGAAAGAACTGCGGGGCATATTATCAACGAGGCGATAAACAATTATCGCCGCTTTGCGTCCGTTTTCGGACGAAAGCGGCGATAATTTTATCGCCTAATCAGCAGAGTCACGCTATCGCGTGAATCCTTGCATTATCGCCCTTTCCCCCAACGCCCATCTTTGCATCTCTAATGAGATGCAAAGTGGGCGTTACTAGGCGTACCCGGATGGACTACGTTGCAAATATCGCTGATGTTCACATCGCGATATTTACAAGGCAGCCCACATGATTTTAGCAGAGGTTAGATTTTGGCGAAAGCGGCCGTTTCGCCAAAATCTAACGTCTGCTAAAATCCTGACTTAACCATCCCTAACATAGGGGGTGGATTCTGCTGATACGACCACAGGGTCGTATCAGCAAGGATATCGCCGTTTTGCAGGGAACATCACTGGAAAACCAGCGATGTTCCCTGCAAAACGGCGATAACCTCGCTATCTCTGGAATTTTTATCGCCCTGGAGAAACGCGTTGTTAATAACGCGCTACCAGGGCGATACATTCCAGAGATAGCCTGCGAAAGGGAATTCGTCGCTACGCACGGCCAGCGATAATTATCGCTGGCCGTTGATAATATGCCCCTGCATTCTATCTGACCACGTCATGCAAAACTAGCAAAAAAAAGGGGTCTATGAGAAAGTTGCCACTAGCCGGGATCATCGAATCACCATAGGCAGTTTAACAGTGCTTTCCTGCTTCACAAATCTATAAGCAGGGTTGAGGAGTTTTTTAGAATTGTAATTTCCGAGCTCTTACATGATCAGTGTTCCTACAGTTTAGATATGGGACACTCTCAGTAGCTGTTTTTAATGCTACCTAGGGAGGCTCACATCAGGGGTCATGCTATGGATTTATTGTAAAACCACAAAAAATGAGAGAGGGGTCCTCCTTTGCCAAAGGGACAGGACACCAAATCGACAATAAGTCAAAGCAGCAATTTTCCCTTTGGATTATTAGAAGCACACTGTTTGTAATTCATGCTACATACATGCCAAGCACACTACTATCACCAGAGAGTGTCACCAAGTTTCCAAAGCTAATACATAAATGTTTTATTCAAATGAATTCCATTAAAAAAACATAAAAATACATTAAAAAACAGGTCAAATATTGCACCATAATTTGACTACTAATGTGAAAATTCACATACACAAATTCATACATATAGGTTCAATACCGGAGAATATAATAGACATTAGAATTTTGACATTTAAGGCACTAATCCGATAAAAAGTCCATGATCAAAACATCATTATGTACAGTTCTTTTTTGACCAAGACCAGTTTGATTTAGTGCTTTTATTGTAGCTGTGCGACGTGTTTCAGTGGTTTATACTGTTCCAACCACCTTCTTCAGGCAGAAATACTTTATATCTCCCAAAAATATATCGAAATTGGTGACGTAATTATAATCAGTTCTTTTGGGATCAGGCTCCTCAAAATAAATGGACCACAGGCAGCATGTCCCTTAATTTTATTAAAAAGGACTCTCAGTGAGCATGTAGATTAGTGGTGCAGGAGAAAAGTACAATTCAATTAATCTGTAATGATGGGACAGGATAGTCTCCAGATTTTCGAATCTCCTTACTGTACCCACTCTTCTTGAAATTAAAACCAGTTGCCTGTTGCTGGGACTAAACAGTCTCCGACGTGCAATGGTTCGATTTCCTTAATGTATACTTTCAAAAATCTAAAATTCAGCATGTTTTATACTTGTGTATATTTTAGCTTGTTTTAGAAGTGATTGATTTATGTGCTTTGATGAGGAAATACTTTATCTCGAACTATCAATAATAAACTTGACTCACTTAACCTTCTACACGTATTTAAAATAATCATGCTCCCCAATGCTTCAGATGTCTTATAAAGATCTGCCTTGCATGCATGCATGCATGCATGCATGCATCCATTCACTTGTTGCTGCTATCTGTATAATACGTTTTGGGGATTCTTGTAGATAGTTACAATATTAATCCACCTGAGAAACAGTTGGGAGGGTAATTCTTGTTCCGCATTTAGAATCGATTTTTTTCACTACCAGTAAGAGAAGCATAACCCTTGTAACTTCTCAAGGTGAACTACCGTTTGTGAAGCCAACCTGCTTTAGATTACTGGAGGCCAGATCTCCATCTGCAGGACATTTTTGGATATCCCAAGTAGTTTGACCTATTTTATGGTCTCACTTTTCTCCCTTTCTCTGCCTCTTTCTTCAGATCAAAATATAAAACTTGGGAGTCATCACACATGTCTAGCATTGAATGGAGTATATCTCTCTTACCAAGTGCTTCATTTTTCTCTAGCTTCCACTCTGACTTGCACCACGCTTTATGATCACTCATTTTCCACCACTGACTTTTGTCTGTCATAACATTAATTGGGGGCTCCATCTTTTTATGACTATCTCTCTTATGTGATGATGTGTTACCCCTCCCTCTTTCTCTTCATTCTTGACTGGGGCTAGACCTTTTTGAGCACTTAACATCCTACTTTGATTTTTACCTGAGATATGTTTAAGCTAAGGACCTTCTATGGATTTGAGATCTGAAGATTTTCTTACATTTCCCTACCTTGCTTACACCGAGTTTGTTTCAGTTTCACTTATTTATATGATATTTTATTTGATTTCCCTTCCTTATGGATTTGTTTACTCCTCTTGGAGAGCAGGGTGAATTTCCAGTAGAATATACGGTCTCCTTCCTTTTTAATATACGTTGGGACGCATGATAGGTAGACATGATGTACTTCAGCCTCCCTCCTTCTATCTTCCAGTGCATCTACTTCTACCTCGCTCAAATTGATATCTTCTACAAGTTGAACCAATGTGGGCATGCATGCCCTAATAGATTTTAACTGTTCTGATACATCTCTTAATAGACCGGATTGTTTTCTTGATTCATTTTCGTTTAACACCACTGATTCTAAAATCCCATGTAGGACTTTTATCATTAAAAGGAGAACAGCCACCATTGAAGATGCAGGAGTGGCTGAGGTTTCCCGGTTCAAATAAAATAAATGGCTTGTTTGATTGATAATATGGTTCTCATTTGTTTTTTTACCCCCTTCAAAGTTCCCACTCAATGAATCTGTTGGAATCAGAGGATGGTCCCCTTCATCTACCATAATCTCCTCTGAGTTCACTGTTATCCGATAGACTGAAAAAAACAATTCTGGGGGACAAGAACAGTTTGGGTTTGAGTGTCTGTCCAGTTCCTTGATTAAAGAAAGGGGCATCCATGTCAAAGGAGGTGATTGACTCCATCCCACTCTTCTTGTTTCATTTTTGACACACTGACATTGATAGATAGTCCTGACTATCTTTTTTTCCAGAAGTACTTGAATCCTGTTACTGAGGAAACCAATGGGGCAATCTCTTTCACAGCCAGTAATTTTCATATACCACTAATAATACAGTGTGAGTAGTTATCTTTGGGCCCCACGAAGAGAGGACACCTTAAAATCATCTGGACCAAATTTGCATTTGGGCAGGCCTTTGACTCTGCCCTCTGGATCGTTTTCTTTTGCATATGTCCTTTGGAGATTTTTTATGATGCTTCCTCTTTGTTAAACTTTTATAGGATAAACTGTGTAACTCTACGCACCACTCTCTTGATTCCTCAGTAGCGGCCGGCTTTTCTGTCTGATTGTGGTTAGTAGTATGGATCCTATATAGTTGCTGCTACTGCATCGTGATTTCTTCTTGGCACTATTGTATCCTTTCCTAGGCTGACACCTGATGAGGGTTACAGAAGTTCTGGTTACAGAAGTTTCTGAGTGTGGAACAACACTCAGAAACTGGCTCCCCAAGTCCTTGAGAGTGTGATAGCACCGGGAACTTAGCTGTATCTATATGAGTGGTTTCCGTCTATTTGAGATTCCTTGTAAGAAATAATCCTTGTTCAAAATAATCATTTGTATCCGCTCACATTTAGCTGCAATGGATTAAGAGGCCCCACATGCTTCGACAGATGATGAGTAACAGTCATTTAAAACACTTCTGCTGGCTCCCTGCAGCAGCCCGCAGCCCGTAGCCCGTAGCCTGCAGCTCGCAACCCGCTATGTCTGTGATATACACACACACTCATTTAATTGTGTATATATATATATGTGTATATCTATATGTGTGTAGATATAAATATATATATATAATATATATATTATCTACTGGCGGTCGCCAGTAGATAGTTATAGTTAGGACCTATTATCCATAGGAAATCCGCGACATTCTATTTGAAATAACTCTTGCGCCGGTTGACGAATCTTCGCAAAGCTTCCAACTTGTTGGGCGCTCCGCTCCGCTCCTACCCTGAAAGTCTCGGGTTGATTCGTCAAGCGGGGGCCGAGAAAAAAGGGGGGTCCCAAAACGCGTTTTCCCCATTCATTTTCCATAGGAACCTTTAGTCGCAGCTACAGCCCGAACTGCTGAACGGAATGACACCAAATTTGGCAAAGAGGTAGCCCTTGGTTCAGTGTCATGCCTTTTGCTTAAATGGTGTAAATCCGTTCAGTAGTTCCTGAGAAAATCAAAAGTAAAGTCACATATATATCTATGGGCGAGTAGGGTCCGCGTATCCTGAGCGCACCCTGCGCGCACCGTCCCGATCACGAGCTGCATGCTAATTGGCTGTCAAGTGGCTGTCAACACTCCAAATCAGGAAGTGTTGGCAGCCATTTTGTCCCTCGGTAGAACCGAGGGACAGAAACAAGTGCGCAAAGCGCAAAAGGGGGCAGGGTAGAAACACCCTGACCCCTAGGTCTGCTCAGGGGGTCCCACAAGGACCCCTGGGCAGAAAACAGCATTTTTTTTTAAACGGCGGGATGCGCTTAGGGTGCGCGGATCCCGCCGATTAAAAAAAAAAGCACAAGAAACAAGTGCGCAAAACGCACAAAGGGGGCAGGGTAGAAACACCCTGACCCCCTAGGTCTGCTCAGGGGTCCCACAAGGACCCCTGGGCAGAAAAAAGCATTTTTTTTCCCAAAATCGGCGGGATGCGCTTAGGGTGCGCGGATGCCACTGATTAAAAAAACCCCACAAGAAACAAGTGCGCAAACGCACAAAGGGGGCAGGGTAGAAACACCCTGACCCCTAGGTCTGCTCAGGGGTCCCACAAGGACCCCCTGGGCAGAAAAAAGCAACAAAAAACAAAAACAAAAAAAAGACCGGCATCGTGCCGAGGCCCTGCCCCCTCCCTGCAGCAGTCTGCAAACGCGCCCCTGGCGCGTTTTAAGAAAGGGAAGTAATTCCCCTTGAATACTGGGGGTCCCTGGGGCCAACTAGCCCACCAGGAACCTCCGGTATGCGCCAGGGGGCTGCGTTGCAGAGAGGTGTACAGAGGCCACACCCTTTTACACCTCTCTGCAACGCAGCTCTGTGGCGCTTTTGGAGGTACATGGTGGGCTACTTGGACTCCAGGGACCCTCAGTATTCAAGGGGACTTAATCCCCCAACTTAAAACGCGCCACGGCACGTTTGCACAGTGGTGAAGGGAGGGGGTGGGCTCAGGTGACATGTGTGCAAACAGGCCCCATGGCGCATTTTAAGATGGGGAATGAAATCCCCTTCAATCCTGAGGGTCCCTGGGGCGAACTAGCCCACCAGGTACGTCCAGAAAGCGCCACAAAGCTGCGTTGCAGAGAGGTGCAAAAGGGGCGTGGCCTCTGAACACCTCTCTGCAACGCAGCTCCCTGGCGCATACTGGAGGTACAGGGTGGGCTAGTTGGACCCCAGGGACCCTCATGATTCAAGGGGACTTAATCCCCCAACTTAAAACGCGCCACGGTGCGCGTTTGCACAGATGTCACCTCATGCCCCTCCCCCTCCCTTCACCATTGTGCAAATATTCCTCTAAAATCAGCCGAACTACGAATTCCGATTTACTCACCTGTTATCAGGAGAGACCTCAGTCCTGCATCTTTCAGCCCAGTACTGATCCTGAAAAGTAATTTTAACCGTACTTACCAGTAACTTGAATTTCCTTCCATAGGATATCATTGACTGGTTTCACTTGGAAATACTTCTAAGTGTGGAGTTTTGGAACTTTATAATATTCCTCTAAAATCAGCCGAAATACGAATTCCGATTTACTCACCTGTTATCAGGAGAGACCTCAGTGCTGCATCTTTCAGCCCAGTACTGATCCTGAAAAGTAATTTTAACCGTACTTACCAGTAACTTGAATTTCCTTCCATAGGATATCATTGACTGGTTTCACTTGGAAATTCTTCTAAGTGTGGAGTTTTGGAACTTTATAATATTCCTCTAAAATCAGCCGAAATACGAATTCCGATTTACTCACCTGTTATCAGGAGAGACCTCAGTGCTGCATCTTTCAGCCCAGTACTGATCCTGAAAAGTAATTTTAACCGTACTTACCAGTAACTTATATTTCCTTCCGTAGGAATCCATTGTCTGGTTTTCAGCAGAAAAGTTTCAAAGTGTTGATTTTCACAAACTACAAATATTCCTTAAAAATCGCCTGTATGACTTAAACGCATTCTTTCAACTGTTTACAGGAGATGCACCAGTGCTGGATACAGGATCCACCACTGAGTAAGAAAAAGTAACGATAACACTACTTACCTGCTAAGTGAATTTCCTCCCATAGGATAACATTGGTGATTCTATGTGAAAAAGTTTCTAAGTGTCAACTTTTAAAATACAATAATATTCCTTAAAAATCACTACTGTAACCAAAACACTTTTACTCAACTGTTTACAGGAGATGTCCCAGGACTGAATCTAGGATCCAGTCCTGTGGTTAGAAAAGTAGTCCATAAAGTAACTAATTGCATTTAGCTAGAAATTCACATTGAGCTCAATGTTGCATTGTGTTTGAAATTGTGTTGCCCATTGCAACAACTGTAACTACTGTACTTAAAAGTCTATTGCCTATTTGCAAAGTATTTAAACTAAAGTAATTCATTCTGAGAAAGTATATTTTGTAATGTAATGTATAATGTAATTACAATGTAATTTAAAAAATAAAACATCTAAAAATAAATAGTTTAAAAAATGTAGTAAATCAGTATCAAAAAAATAAATATAACAATTAATACATTTAAAAATTGTCATTTACATAACCTTTGAAATTCACTGAAAAAAACCATAGGTTTCAGACATGTTATAGTTAGGAATTAGCATTTAAAAAACCTTTGAAATTCACTGAAAAAACCATAGGTTTCAGGCCTGTTATAGTTAGGGTTTAGCATTTAAAAACCTTTGAAATTCACTGAAAAAACCATAGGTTTTAGGGAAAGTTATAGTTAGTTGGACATTGCACTCGTACAAAACCCGTGAAATTCCCCCGTTATAGTTAGTTCAGCTAACTATAACTCGCGCCCGCAATGCACTGCTGATGACGTCACATATTACATCACTCATGACATGGTCAGTGACATCACTGATGACATCACTGATGACATCTCAAATGACTTCACTGATGACATCATCCATGTGAGAATTTAATGCATCTTCTCACACCCTAATATAACTTTTGATACACCCACTCTAAATTACAGACTGCCATTCTCAAAACCATACACACTCCAATACCAATAAGTACATACCCACTCACTGATTCTTAGGTCTACACACACACATCTACTCACTCACCCGTACAGTCACTCATACTTACAGTCACTCAGTACAGGACTATCATATGCACTCATACACCTATATAAACACTCACACAACGCAACTCATCCATAGAGGTACTCACACACCTAGTCAGTCATGCTAATAATTAATCACACTCCCATTTACTCACCTATACAGTTATACACACCAGCTCACTTTCTCATAAAAATACTAGCACATTCTTACGCTCCTATGCAATCACTGATGCAAGCACACACTCATCCATATAGCCACTCTCACAATCACACACTCTCACTTATAGCCATTTATATACTCCAAAACACATATATACTGCCTTTCACATATGTAGTTACTCACACATGTACCACTGAGATATACATTCAATCACTAACACACCCATACACACACTCACCCACCCATACAGTCCATCACAGACGCACTCTTGAAACCATGCACCCAGTGAATCACCCACTCACACATCTATGCACAGAGTCACACACACCCCACCCACACAAACACTGAGGCACCCATACAGATACTCAGAGAACCAATCCATAACCCATATAGACACTCATTTAGCTAGTCAGAAACCCATGCAGCTGCTTACACAACAACAGACAGACGGATACAGACATTCACACAGTTTAGTCACTCACCCATGCATCCAGTAAGATACGTTTAATCACTCACTTATAGACTCAGTCACGCACCTACTAAATCATCCATTCAGACGCTTATACACCCACTCATTCTTCAATATGCCTTTCCCTATATATATTAAACATATTTAAACTTTACACAAACACACAGTCACTGGATGATGTCATCAGTGATGTCATCAGTGATGTCATTTGAGATGTCATCAGTGATGTCATCAGTGATGTCACTGACCATGTCATGAGTGATGTAATATGTGACGTCATCAGCAGTGCATTGCGGGGCACGAGTTATAGTTAGCTGAACTAACTATAACGGGGGAATTTCACGGGTTTTGTACGAGTGCAATGTCCAACTAACTATAACTTTCCCTAAAACCTATGGTTTTTTCAGTGAATTTCAAAGGTTTTAAAATGCTAATTCCTAACTATAACAAGCCTGAAAACCTATGGTTTTTTCAGTGAATATATATATATATATATATATATATATAATATATATCGCCATACTCCGCTTTACACTTCTCCTTGCTTGGAAAAAAGACGGACGACGAACCCAGATTTGGTGCATTCAGGTGTTTATTTTCAGTGCGCCACCATAACTGCCATGACGCGTTTCGGCCAAACTCGGCCTTGATCACATGACGCGTCTCTAGAGCCTACATGAGGTTTTTAAAATCACGGTACCAGGCACTCGTGATGCAGCAAATTAGTAGACATGGACAACATACTTAATCAAGTGATCCTTGTAGTCCATGTTTGTACAAACCAACAGCAATGAATATTATAAATACATATAATTGTAAACATGTTACTATAAATACTAATAAATGTAAAATACATTTAAAAACAGTTCATATATATATATAGTAGTAAAAACATTGCAGCACAGTTAAATGTTCAATACGAAAAAAATCATCATCATTTTTGTCAAACACTGCCCATTGTTGTTGTGTTTAAAGTCATAGGTAACTTGACAGAATATCAATATAACTATGAATGGATAAATCCATTCCTTATATTTGAGGTATTCTGATAAAGAAATCAATATATGTATTATTGCTGTTAATATATGGAATAGAATATAAAACGTCTCCCCATGACTAATAATGCTGCCGATTTTATAAAGAAGTGTATGAATATAAAGTGCAAAGTGCCAAACAAGTGCTAGTGCATATATAATCTAAAAACCATGGATAAAATACAAAAAGACCTCCTAAAAAATCCTCTGTACATATACCATAATACCTAGATTAAAGGATATAAGTGAATAAAAATGATGTACTAAAAACATAATGCAAGACGCAGAGTGCTGAATAGAATAATTCAAGGAAAAAGAGAAAAAGAAAAATTTCTTGAATATGAGAAAGCCATAGATGTCATTATTTACATTACTGATACGTTGGTAAAGCACTTAATCAGATCTGATCCCAGATTGATTATAACCAGGTATGAAAGTCCTCACTCGAATTGTGACCATTAGGATTCTTAGTATCCAGATCGAGGATATATCTTGTTTCAAGGCGTCGGAGTTTGGTTTCCCGATCACCTCCCAGTCTGGATAATGGTATACAATCGATTAAAAAATATCTAAAATCCTGGAGGTTGTTTGCATGCCTTTCCTTAAAATGCCGTGCAAGCGGGTACGTATGATCACTATTAGTGATTGCCCTCATGTGCTGCAGTATACGTTTGTGGGCTTGTAATTTGGTACTTCCCACATACTGCAGCCCACAAGGGCAAGTCAATACGTAGACCACATACTCCGTTTTGCATGTCAGAAATTTAGTTATTTTAATGGGGTCCTTAGTAAATGGGGAAATATAAGATGTTGTATTTACCCCATACTTGCAAGCCCGACAACTGTTGCATTTAAAGAATCCTTTCCTGACCATTAGCCAATTTTTGTCGATTCTTACCTCTGGACTGCTCTTGACTATAGAGTCTCTCATGGATTTGGATTTTCTGACGGTAATGCTAGGCTTTTTGGGTAAAACATGTCCAATAATGGGATCACTACGTACAACAGGCCAATTTTTATTGATGATTCTGCGTAGGGTATTTTGCTGCTTACTATATGTTAGGATTAATCTAGTTTCATTGGGATTATCCTGTCTATCAGAGATAGTAAGTGTCTTATTGTTAAGTAAATCGATTCTATCTCTGGCATTCGCTTTGGAAATAGCTTGATCAATAGTCTCAGCTTTGTACCCTATTTGTAGAAATCTCGTCTTACTGAGTTGTTGTGCTGCTTTCAAGTCCTGGTCATTGCTGCATGTACGCCGTATCCTCAGCATCTCCCCAAATGGTATACTATGGATGAGATGCTGAGGATGGTGGCTAGTGGCATGCAGCAGACTATTGCCTGCTGTGGGTTTGCGAAAGTGTTTTGTTTCAATTTTGTTATTTTTGATGTATATTTCCACATCCAGGAAACATACAGATTGGTCACTGATGGTAGCTGTGAAATGCAAGTTGATATTATTGTTGTTCAACTTTTGCACAAAATCATGAGCTGACTCTGCTGTCCCACGCCATATCACGAACAAGTCGTCGATATAGCGGAGCCAGATTATTATCTGAGTATCTCTGACAGTTTTAAACTCTTTTCCCAGGATTACCTCTTCCCACCAGCCCATATGTAGGCAGGAGTAGCTAGGGGAGAAACAAGCTCCCATAGCTACTCCCCTTATCTGCTGCAGGACCTGGTTTTGGAATAAAAAATAGTTGTTATTTAAGCAGTACGTAATCATTGTAATTAGCATTTTGTTGTGTTGGACCAGATGTAAAGGTCTATTGTCCAAATAGTATTGTATAGCTCTAATACCATCTTTATGATGTATACTTGTATATAAAGAGGTAACATCCAAACACATTAATAAGCAATCAGGCTCCCATATTATATCCATCAGGTGTCTAAGGAAGTCCCCCTATGCTTCACAAGGATGGTAGATTTTTAACAAAGTCCTGTAAAAAGAAATCAATGTACTTTGTAGTATTTTCCCAAAAAACCCTATAGCTGAAATTATAGGTCTCCCCGGTGGGGTGGTGGCATTTTTGTGTAGTTTGGGAATAAAGTACATTGTTGGCATTACTGGGTGTTCGGTCTTTAAAAATCTATATTCATCCATACTGATGAGTCCCATGCTTCTCCAGGCACTGAGTTTAGAGTAGTATTCAATCCAAGATGCTCTTACTGTCTGGATGTTGGTCCTTTTATAACAATTTGCATCCTCCAATTGTTGTATAGCCTCTTTCATATATTCATCCCTTGACCACACAACAATGTTTCCACCCTTGTCAGAGTTCCTGATTACAATTTGATCGTTCTTTTGTAATTTCTCCATTAGTCGATTGTATGCCCTTTGCTGATAATCTTGTCTTTGTACTTTTCTAGAGGTTTGAATTTTCAGTTTCTTTATCTCTGTAGTGACCAGTTTGGTAAATATATCTAGTGAATCTCTGAGAGTTATGGGTTGGAATGTAGATTTTGGCTTAAACTTTGTTGGAACTGTACCAAATGTGTTGAGACCGTTATCCTCATCTCTGCTATTCCCATTGCTGTTTTCACGTTCCAGCTCCTGTAAGTTGTTTAGTAGCTCTGCATCCGCAGCTGTTAGATTACTGCTTCCATTTTTATCATTCGCGTTGCTGTTGCTACTTTGTATGGGTTTACTTGAGTGGTATTTTTGAGTTTAAGTTTCCGTACAAACTTGTAAACATCCACTCGAGTTTGGGCATAGTCAAAATTATTTGATGGACAAAATGACAACCCCAGTTCCAATAATTTGATCTCTGATGCGTTTAAACTCACTGTAGATAGGTTGACGACAGTTTGATGGTTATCTATACCGTTTATTGTTATTTGCGATTCCATCTTTTCTTGTTGTATTGTGGTTTTTTGTTGTTGGCGCCACTTGTTACTTTTGCGCCTTTCTCTGCGTTTGCGGTTAAGTCTGATTGTTTGCGAGGGCGCAGTGTGTCTTTGCGATCCTGCCTGAGACAGTTTAACTCCTCTGCTAAGGTAAATTTGCGAAACCCCAAATTGGACCTTGCTTTTTGTTGTTCAGTGTCTGAGTCACTTCCCATGCATGAGCTTAAATCCGAAACTGATGTAGATGATGCCATAGCTAGTTGTTCACATGTTTGTCGGTCTTCATGAACCACAAGTTTATTAGCTGTTTTGATGGAATCGAATTTTCTGGCAAACGTGAAGATTTGTCCTTGTTCGTAATCTTGCTTATCCCTCTGGAATTTATATGTTTTCCGTTTTTTAATCACGTCTTCATCTTTTGCCAGTCTAATCAACATGTCTTCACGGTATTTTGTTATTTGTGATGTAATTGCCAATTTTGTTATTTCACTTTCCAAGTCGTCAATTTGTTTCTGTAATTTCCCTCGGTCACTTTCTGCATACTTAACAAGTATTGTCACCAGTCTTCTGGAGGATTCCAGATTACATTCTGCCCACTCACTTAACATCTGAGGATCTGGGTTTTCATAGCTTGGGGCAATCATTATGCGTAGCCCTCTTGGGATCCGCCCAACTTGTAAATATCTTTCCAGTGATCGATGTTCCCACCACTTAGCTTGCTCCATACGCATGGCTTTCTCAAGTTTCTTAAATAGTTCCTTTACGTTTGTGTGCCCTTCCGTATTCTGGCTACTATGAGTCAATACTTGTTGTGGTGTACTCGGGGCATCATCAAATATTGTTTCAGCCGCTGCCTCGTGGCTCCTGAGCGCGTCCGCAGTCATGGCGGCAACACTGTATCAATATAGACGCTGAGATCGTTTACAGCGTTCTACACGAGCACAATAGCGAAATTGCCGTGCTCTATTACTACACTCCTCCTCTACCGGAGAATTCACTCACGCTTCCTACCTTGTGCCATGCTGACGGTCTGCGCGTCCTCCGACTCGTATCCCGCTGCTTACACAATCGGCGGGAAGCACTTTCGGATATCCGGGGGCTGGTTGTAACGTTCTCATTCAGAGATTTCCAAAATCTTTCCGGCAAAGCCAGAAGCAGCTTCTTGTCACTCCGCCCAAAACGAGGAGGGGGTTCGCCAGTACCGAGGAAGCTATCTCAGTATAAATATCGCCATACTCCACTTTACACTTCTCCTTGCTTGGAAAAAAGACGGACGACAAACCCAGATTTGGTGCATTCAGGTGTTTATTTTCAGTGCGCCACCATAACTGCCATGACGCGTTTTGGCCAAACTCGACCTTGATCACATGACGCGTCTCTAGAGCCTACGTGAGGTTTTTAAAATCACGGTACCAGGCACTCGTGATGCAGCAAATTAGTAGACATGGACAACATACTTAATAAAGTGATCCTTGTAGTCCATGTTTGTACAAACCAACAGCAATGAATATTATAAATACATATAATTGTAAACATGTTACTATAAATACTAATAAATGTAAAATACATTTAAAAACAGTTCATATATATATATATAGTAGTAAAAACATTGCAGCACAGTTAAATGTTCAATACGGAAAAAATCATCATCATTTTTTTCAAACACTGCCCATTGTTGTTGTGTTTAAAGTCATAGGTAAATTGACAGAATATCAATATAACTATGAATGGATAAATCCATTCCTTCCTTCATATTTGAGGTATTCTGATAAAGAAATCAATATATGTATTGTTGCTGTTAATATATGGAATAGAATATAAAACTTCTCCCCATGACTAATAATGCTACCGATTTTATAAAGAAGTGTATGAATATAAAGTGCAAAGTGCCAAACAAGTGCTAGTGCATATATAATCTAAAAACCATGGATAAAATACAAAAAGACCTCCTAAAAATCCTCTGTACATATACCATAATACCTAGATTAAAGGATATAGGTGAATAAAAATGATGTACTAAAAACATAATGCAAGACGCAGAGTGCTGAATAGAATAATTCAAGGAAAAAGAGAAAAAGAAAAATTTCTTGAATATGAGAAAGCCATAGATGTCATTATTTACATTACTGATACGTTGGTAAAGCACTTAATCAGATCTGATCCCAGATTGATTATAACCAGGTATGAAAGTCCTCACTCGAATTGTGACCATTAGGATTCTTTGTATCCAGATCGAGGATATATCTTGTTTCAAGGCGTCGGAGTTTGGTTTCCCGATCACCTCCCCGTCTGGATAATGGTATACAATCGATTAAAAAATATCTAAAATCCTGGATGTTGTTTGCATGCCTTTCCTTAAAATGCTGTGCAAGCGGGTACGTATGATCACTATTAGTGATTGCCCTCATGTGCTGCAGTATACGTTTGTGGGCTTGTAATTTGGTACTTCCCACATACTGCAGCCCACAAGGGCAAGTCAATACGTAGACCACATACTCCGTTTTGCATGTCAGAAATTTAGTTATTTTAATGGGGTCCTTAGTAAATGGGGAAATATAAGATGTTGTATTTACCCCATACTTGCAAGCCCGACAACTGTTGCATTTAAAGAATCCTTTCCTGACCATTAGCCAATTTTTGGAGATTCTTACCTCTGGACTGCTCTTGACTATAGAGTCTCTCATGGATTTGGATTTTCTGACGGTAATGCTAGGCTTTTTGGGTAAAACATGTCCAATAATGGGGTCACTACGTACAACAGGCCAATTTTTATTGATGATTCTGCGTAGGGTATTTTGCTGTTTACTATATGTTAGGATTAATCTAGTTTCATTGGGATTATCCTGTCTATCAGAGATAGTAAGTGTCTTATTGTTAAGTAAATCGATTCTATCTCTGGCATTCGCTTTGGAAATAGCTTGATCAATAGTCTCAGCTTTGTACCCTCTTTGTAGAAATCTCATCTTACTGAGTTGTTGTGCTGCTTTCAAGTCCTGGTCATTGCTGCATGTACGCCGTATCCTCAGCATCTCCCCAAATGGTATACTATGGATGAGATGCTGAGGATGGTGGCTAGTGGCATGCAGCAGACTATTGCCTGCTGTGGGTTTGCGAAAGTGTTTTGTTTCAATTTTGTTATTTTTGATGTATATTTCCACATCCAGGAAACATACAGATTGGTCACTGATGGTAGCTGTGAAATGCAAGTTGATATTATTGTTGTTCAACTTTTGCACAAAATCATGAGCTGACTCTGCTGTCCCACGCCATATCACGAACAAGTCGTCGATATAGCGGAGCCAGATTATTATCTGAGTATCTCTGACAGTTTTAAACTCTTTTCCCAGGATTACCTCTTCCCACCAGCCCATATGTAGGCAGGAGTAGCTAGGGGAGAAACAAGCTCCCATAGCTACTCCCCTTATCTGCTGCAGGACCTGGTTTTGGAATAAAAAATAGTTGTTATTTAAGCAGTACGTAATCATTGTAATTAGCATTTTGTTGTGTTGGACCAGATGTAAAGGTCTATTGTCCAAATAGTATTGTATAGCTCTAATACCATCTTTGTGATGTATACTTGTATATAAAGAGGTAACATCCAAACACATTAATAAGCAATCAGGCTCCCATATTATATCCATCAGGTGTCTAAGGAAGTCCCCCGTATCTTGCTCAAAGGATGGTAGATTTTTAACAAAGTCCTGTAAAAAGAAATCAATGTACTTTGTAGTATTTTCCAAAAAAACCCTATAGCTGAAATTATAGGTCTCCCCGGTGGGGTGGTGGCATTTTTGTGTAGTTTGGGAATAAAGTACATTGTTGGCATTACTGGGTGTTCGGTCTTTAAAAATCTATATTCATCCATACTGATGAGTCCCATGCTTCTCCAGGCACTGAGTTTAGAGTAGTATTCAATCCAAGATGCTCTTACTGTCTGGATGTTGGTCCTTTTGTAACAATTTGCATCCTCCAATTGTTGTATAGCCTCTTTCATATATTCATCCCTTGACCACACAACAATGTTTCCACCCTTGTCAGAGTTCCTGATTACAATTTGATCGTTCTTTTGTAATTTCTCCATTAGTCGATTGTATGCCCTTTGCTGATAATCTTGTCTTTGTACTTTTCTAGAGGTTTGAATTTTCAGTTTCTTTATCTCTGTAGTGACCAGTTCGGTAAATTATATCTAGTGAATCTCTGAGAGTTATGGGTTGGAATGTAGATTTTGGCTTAAACTTTGTTGGAACTGTACCAAATGTGTTGAGACCGTTATCCTCATCTCTGCTATTCCCATTGCTGTTTTCACGTTCCAGCTCCTGTAAGTTGTTTAGTAGCTCTGCATCCGCAGCTGTTAGATTACTGCTTCCATTTTTATCAGTCGCGTTGCTGTTGCTACTTTGTATGGGTTTACTTGAGTGGTATTTTTGAGTTTAAGTTTCCGTACAAACTTGTAAACATCCACTCGAGTTTGGGCATAGTCAAAATTATTTGATGGACAAAATGACAACCCCAGTTCCAATAATTTGATCTCTGATGCGTTTAAACTCACTGTAGATAGGTTGACGACAGTTTGATGGTTATCTATACCGTTTATTGTTATTTGCGATTCCATCTTTTCTTGTTGTATTGTGGTTTTTTGTTGTTGGCGCCACTTGTTACTTTTGCGCCTTTCTCTGCGTTTGCGGTTAAGTCTGATTGTTTGCGAGGGCGCAGTGTGTCTTTGCGATCCTGCCTGAGACAGTTTAACTCCTCTGCTAAGGTAAATTTGCGAAACCCCAAATTGGACCTTGCTTTTAATTGTTCAGTGTCTGAGTCACTTCCCATGCATGAGCTTAAATCCGAAACTGATGTAGATGATGCCATAGCTAGTTGTTCACATGTTTGTCGGTCTTCATGAACCACAAGTTTATTAGCTGTTTTGATGGAATCGAATTTTCTGGCAAACGTGAAGATTTGTCCTTGTTCGTAATCTTGCTTATCCCTCTGGAATTTATATGTTTTCCGTTTTTTAATCACGTCTTCATCTTTTGCCAGTCTAATCAACATGTCTTCACGGTATTTTGTTATTTGTGATGTAATTGCCAATTTTGTTATTTCACTTTCCAAGTCGTCAATTTGTTTCTGTAATTTCCTCGGTCACTTTCTGCATACTTAACAAGTATTGTCACCAGTCTTCTGGAGGATTCCAGATTACATTCTGCCCACTCACTTAACATCTGAGGAGCTGGGTTTTCATAGCTTGGGGCAATCATTATGCGTAGCCCTCTTGGGATCCGCCCAACTTGTAAATATCTTTCCAGTGATCGATGTTCCCACCACTTAGCTTGCTCCATACGCATGGCTTTCTCAAGTTTCTTAAATAGTTCCTTTACGTTTGTGTGCCCTTCCGTATTCTGGCTACTATGAGTCAATACTTGTTGTGGTGTACTCGGGGCATCATCAAACATTGTTTCAGCCGCTGCCTCGTGGCTCCTGAGCGCGTCCGCAGTCATGGCGGCAACACTGTATCAATATAGACGCTGAGATCATTTACAGCGTTCTACACGAGCACAATAGCGAAATTGCCGTGCTCTATTACTACACACCTCCTCTACCGGAGAATTCACTCACGCTTCCTACCTTGTGCCATGCTGACGGTCTGCGTGTCCTCCGACTCGTATCCCGCTGCTTACACAATCGGCGGGAAGCACTTTCGGATAGCCGGGGGCTGGTTGTAACATTCTCGTTCAGAGATTTCCAAAATCTTTCCGGCAAAGCCAGAAGCAGCTTCTTGTCACTCCGCCCAAAACGAGGAGGGGGTTCGCCAGTACCGAGGAAGCTATCTCAGTATAAATATCGCCATACTCCGCTTTACACTTCTCCTTGCTTGGAAAAAAGACGGACGACGAACCCAGATTTGGTGCATTCAGGTGTTTATTTTCAGTGCGCCACCATAACTGCCATGACGCGTTTCGGCCAAACTCGGCCTTGATCACATGACGCGTCTCTAGCGCCTACGTGAGGTTTTTAAAATCACGGTACCAGGCACTCATGATGCAGCAAATTAGTAGACATGGACAACATACTTAATCAAGTGATCCTTGTAGTCCATGTTTGTACAAACCAACAGCAATGAATATTATAAATACATATAATTGTAAACATGTTACTATAAATACTAATAAATGTAAAATACATTTAAAAACAGTTCATATATATATATAGTAGTAAAAACATTGCAGCACAGTTAAATGTTCAATACGGAAAAAATCATCATCATTTTTTTCAAACACTGCCCATTGTTGTTGTGTTTAAAGTCATAGGTAACTTGACAGAATATCAATATAACTATGAATGGATAAATCCATTCCTTATATTTGAGGTATTCTGATAAAGAAATCAATATATGTATTATTGCTGTTAATATATGGAATAGAATATAAAACTTCTCTCCAAGACTAATAATGCTACCGATTTTATAAAGAAGTGTATGAATATAAAGTGCAAAGTGCCAAACAAGTGCTAGTGCATATATAATCTAAAAACCATGGATAAAATACAAAAAGACCTCCTAAAAAATCCTCTGTACATATACCATAATACCTAGATTAAAGGATATAAGTGAATAAAAATGATGTACTAAAAACATAATGCAAGACGCAGAGTGCTGAATAGAATAATTCAAGGAAAAAGAGAAAAAGAAAAATTTCTTGAATATGAGAAAGCCATAGATGTCATTATTTACATTACTGATACGTTGGTAAAGCACTTAATCAGATCTGATCCCAGATTGATTATAACCAGGTATGAAAGTCCTCACTCGAATTGTGACCATTAGGATTCTTAGTATCCAGATCGAGGATATATCTTGTTTCAAGGCGTCGGAGTTTGGTTTCCCGATCACCTCCCCGACTGGATAATGGTATACAATCGATTAAAAAATAACTAAAATCCTGGAGGTTGTTTGCATGCCTTTCCTTAAAATGCTGTGCAAGCGGGTACGTATGATCACTATTAGTGATTGCCCTCATGTGCTGCAGTATACGTTTGTGGGCTTGTAATTTGGTACTTCCCACATACTGCAGCCAACAAGGGCAAGTCAATACGTGGACCACATACTCCGTTTTGCATGTCAAAAATTTAGTTATTTTAATGGGGTCCTTAGTAAATATATATATATACAGCACAGCGAGCCAAATGTTAAATGCACTCTCCTTTTCTTACCGGAAAGTGCAGGAGAATGCTGTTGGTAATCCGGTGGGAAGTCAAGCTGTCGAGTGCCCTCCTAAGCTTTCGGGCATTTGTTTGAACACATTAAGGCACGGCCGCCTGAGCCGTGGGGAGATGGCACCATCCTATTGATATTGAAAAGGAGGCTGGGATCTGGAAACTGTTTCCTAATTGAATACAGCACACGAGCCAAATGTTAAATGCACTCACATTGACTGGACCTTACTAAAGGAAAATATATAATTGAAATGTCGCAAATGGGAAGTACACCAACTTATGGAATAATGTGAACTCTCCTTTTTTTTAGGACTACTGAGCCCAAAATGCGCATCGGTTATCAACGCGGGAGTAAGGCCCACCAGGGGGCCTCATTTGCAATAAAAGAGCATCGTAAAGGCAAAAAGGAATTTGTGCTTCATTTGTGAAAAGCCCAAGAAGAAGAGTCGTTCTGACTTGAAACGCGTCGGCATATGCAAATTCTTACCGGAAAGTGCAGGAGAATGCTGTTGGTAATCCGGAGGGAAGGCAAGCTGTCGAGTGCCCTCCTAAGCTTTCAGGCATTTGTTTGGACACATTAAGGCATGGCCGCCTGAGCCGTGGGGAGATGTCATCATCCTATTGATATTGAAAAGGAGGCTGGGATCTGGAAACTGTTTGCTAATTGAATACAGCACAGCGAGCCAAATGTTAAATGCACTCTCCTGACATTGACTGGACCTTACTAAAGGAAAATATATAATTGAAATGTCGCAAATGGAAAGTACACCAACTTATGGAATAATGTAAACTCTCCTTTTTTTTAGGACTACTGAGCCCAAAATGCACAGCGGTTATCAACGCGGGAGTAAGGCCCACCAGGGGGCCTCATTTGCAATAAAAGAGCATCGTAAAGGCAAAAAGGAGTTTGTGCTTCATTTGTAAAAAGCCCAGGAAGAAGAGTCGTTCCGACTCGAAACGCGTCGGCATATGCAAATTCTTACCGGAAAGTGCAGGAGAATGCTGTTGGAAATCCGGAGGGAAGGCAAGCTGTCGAGGGCCCTCCTAAGGTTTCGGGCATTTGTTTGGACACATTAAGGCACAGCGGCCTGAGCCGTGGGGAGATGGCACCATCCTATTGATATTGAAGAGGAGGCTGGGATCTGGAAACTGTTTGCTAATTGAATACAGCACTGCGAGCCAAATGTTAAATGCACTCTCCTGACATTGACTGGACCTTACTAAAGGAAAATATATAATTGAAATGTCGCAAATGGAAAGTACACCAACTCATGGAATAATGTGAACTCTCCTTTTTTTAGGACAACTGAGCCCAAAATGCACAGCGGTTATCAACGCAGGAGTAAGGCCCACCAGGGGGCCTCATTTGCAATAAAAGAGCATCGTAAAGGCAAAAAGGAGTTTGTGCTTCATTTGTGAAGAGCCCAGGAAGAAGAGTCGTTCCGAATCGAAACGTGCCGGCATATGCAAATTTTACCGGAAAGTGCAGGAGAATGCTGTTGGTAATGCGGAGGGAAGGCAAGCTGTCGAGTGCCCTCCTAAGCTTTCGGGCATTTGTTTGGACACATATATATATATAGCTGAAAGTGACTTATGCAAACGGATGACCAATACTGTATAGCAGAATTCACCTTACATCTTAATATGGATGAGGTTTTGAAAAGTACATAATCATTATCAATGTATTAACATGATATTATCGTTGACTTTTTATTTTTTGTCTGCTAGATATGGACTTGGTTTTATAAATACGCCAATTAAGGCGATTTTTAAAAAAATGAAAACATTTTTAGGCATAACCTTGTTTACATATTTATATGTTTTTAAGGATATTTTAGCAATTTATGCCTGGTAATTTTGTATCCGTTGCACAAAATCTAATTATGGCTGCTATCACCTTGATTACGACCGTAAAAAACAGACTAAAATGTATATATTTCTTCTATGTTTATACATCATGTGACAGGTCATGAGTGATTGCACTAGCACTTTTAAGGTATGGCACTTCGCATGCGCGTTATGTGAACAAGACCTCTGGAAGGTCGAAACGCATCGTGGCGGTGGTGCAGGGCACATAAAATAAAATCCTAACAGCACCGAATTCAGGGTCCGTTTTCGTCATTTCCCTTGGGAGTGGATGTTTTGTGGCGAACTCTTTTCGATATATATATATATATATATATATATATATATATATATATATATTCTATATATATATATCTATATGTGTGTGTAGATATAAATATATGTAAATATATGTATATCTATATGTGTATATATATATATATATATATATATATATATCACGTCCAAGGCCCCCCGCAAAGAAAGACCAGGCACACACAGTGGATCGTTAGGACCGGCTGATTTAATGGAATGGCATGATGCATTTCGGATTTATTTCCTTCCTCAGATGCCTTCCTAGACAGAACAGTGCCGTCGGTATCCATCATTTAATGGCCCCTGCTTCACTCTGATAGGCGAAGATGACACAGTGGGCGTAGCAGACATTGGGACGCTCGGTAAGTACCTGCCCCCATGTGGGTGGCGTTCTCAATCCTGCCAGTTCCACCAATCACACAGGCATGTTAAGCAGCACAAGACATCGTGAGTAAATAAGCCCACTATGAAATATAATGCATGTATGAAAAAATCGAACTTTTCACTGAAAAAGCATATGGATGTAATCAGACTCCATGCATTACTTCACAACCACCAAGTAACATGCATTATGGGGACTGTATTTTTCAAAGACTGTCATGTGACTTTTTAAATAAATAGGCGCGCACAAATGCACTTTGCACTTTAAACTCCACCTGTGATCAAGACATTGCTGTCGAAACGCGTAAGGAAAAGGAGAAACTTACTGCGCTGCTGAGCCTGCAATTAAAATGCTTTGACTCCGGTATTGGGCCTCATCGTGTTTTTTGGAAAGTCAATTGATGGGCTGCTCCGGACCCATTGTTCTGAGGCCGCCCTGTAGGGTCGGGGGCCCCTTTGCCTGGAGACTGTTTGTGGATTTAAATCTGGGGCATGACCCACTCGCCTGCACAAGCCCACGAGAGGAAATGCTAATTAGCAAAGTTGTGATGGCGCAGGAAGGGATTCAGAAAGGGATGATTCCCTGTTCTGATCGTGCCGGAGGACAGGCATTGTTGTAAGGCCACAAAGAAAAATGAGCACCTGGCATGTTAAGCAGCACAAGACATCGTGAGTAAATAAGCCCACTATGAAATATAATGCATGTATGAAAAAATCGAACTTTTCACTGAAAAAGCATATGGATGTAATCAGACTCCATGCATTACTTCACAACCACCAAGTAACATGCACGAAGAAAAATGAGCACCTGGCATGTTAAGCAGCACAAGACATCGTGAGTAAATAAGCCCACTATGAAATATAATGCATGTATGAAAAAATCAGAACTTTTCACTGAAAAAGCATATGGATGTAATCAGACTCCATGCATTACTTCACAACCACCAAGTAACATGCAGTATGGGGACTGTATTTTTCAAAGACTGTCATGTGACTTTTTAAATAAATAGGCGCGCACAAATGCACTTTGCACTTTAAACTCCACCTGTGATCAAGACATTGCTGTCGAAATGCGGAGGAAAAGGAGAAACTTACTGCGCTGCTGAGCCTGCAATTAAAATGCTTTGACTCCGGTATTGGGCCTCATCGTGTTTTTTGGAAAGTCAATTGATGGGCTGCTCCGGACCCATTGTTCTGAGGCCGCCCTGTAGGGTCGGGGGCCCCTTTGCCTGGAGACTGTTTGTGGATATATATATATATATATATAGCACGTCCAAGGCCCCCCGCAAAGAAAGACCAGGCACACACAGTGGATCGTTAGGACCGGCTGATTTAATGGAATGGCATGATGCATTTCGGATTTATTTCCTTCCTCAGATGCCTTCCTAGACAGAACAGTGCCGTCGGTATCCATCATTTAATGGCCCCTGCTTCACTCTGATAGGCGAAGATGACACAGTGGGCGTAGCAGACATTGGGACGCTCGGTAAGTACCTTCCCCCATGTGGGTGGCGTTCTCAATCCTGCCAGTTCCACCAATCACACAGGCGCCACTCTGCCGGTCCCACAATCCAACATCCAGCCGCTTTTCTGACACTGGAAGTCCCGACCTGGAATCTTGGACTGAAGTCAGTCCCAACGATTGCTGCTGTAATTATCAGATAGCGGCGGTGCGGCAGTTTTCCAAAAGTCTTGAAAGAGTCCAAAATGCCACTTAACCTGCCGCACTGCTTGTGGATGGGGTGCCCAAGGTGCTTAGTGGCCATGCACCGCAATATCACGTCCAAGGCCCCCCGCAAATTAAGACCAGGCACACACAGTGGATCGTTAGGACCGGCTGATTTACTGGAATGGCGTGATGCATTTCGGATTTATTTCCTTCCTCAGATGCCTTCCTAGACAGAACAGTGCCGTAGGTATCCATCATTTAATGGCCCCTGCTTCACTCTGATAGGCGAAGATGACACAGTGGGCGTAGCAGACATTGGGACGCTCGGTAAGTACCTTCCCCCATGTGGGTGGCGTTCTCAATCCTGCCAGTTCCACCAATCACACAGGCGCCACTCTGCCGGTCCCACAATCCAACATCCAGCCGCTTTTCTGACAAGGGAAGTCCCGACCTGGAATCTTGGACTGAAGTCAGTCCCAACGATTGCTGCTGTAATTATCAGATAGCGGCGGTGCAGCAGTTTTCCAAAAGTCTTGAAAGAGTCCAAAATGCCACTTAACCTGCCGCACTGCTTGTGGATGGGGTGCCCAAGGTGCTTAGTGGCCATGCACTGCAATATCACTTCCAAGGCCCCCCGCAAAGAAAGACCAGGCACACACAGTGGATCGTTAGGACCGGCTGATTTAATGGAATGGCATGATGTATTTCGGATTTATTTCCTTCCTCAGATGCCTTCCTAGACAGAACAGTGCGGTATCCATCATTTAATGGCCCCTGCGGTTGCCAGTAGATAGTTATAGTTAGCACCTAGTTTCCATAGGAAAAGCATTTTTTGATTTGCCAATATCTTTGGCACCGGTTGACGAATCTTCGCGAAATTTTCAAAACTAATGGGACGCTCCGGTCAGCTCCTGTCTGGAAAGATTTGGGGTGATTCATCAAGCAGGGGCTGAGAAAAAGGGGGATCCCAAAACGCGTTTTCTCCATGTTAATTTGCATAGGAAACTTTAGACAAAGCTACAGCCCGAACTGCTGAACGTAATTACACCAACTTTGGCAAAAAGGTAGGTCTTGGTCTAGAAAGCATGCTTTCTTTTAAATGGTGTAAATCTGTTCAGTAGTTCCTGAGAAATTCAAAAAATAAAAATATCGATATCTGAGCACTGAGGAGGATGCGCGAACCCTCCCGGGCACGAGCTTCACTCTGATTGGCTGTCAACACTCCAAACCAGGAAGTGTTGGCAGCCATCTTGTGACTCGGTAACCGAGTCACAAGAAAAAGGTAAAACAAAGATAAAAAACAAGAAAAGGGGGCAAGGTAGAAACACCCTGACCCCCTAGGCCTGCTCAGGGGGTCCCACAAGGACCCCCAGGTCCAAAAGAAGCATTTTATTTTCTTTTTAAAACAGCCGAATTTGCGCTGGGTGCGCGAATCCGGCCAAACCTTTTGTTTTTAAATGAATCGCGGGCTCCCGCGCTTCGTTTTCTATAAGCCCTTGGGTGGGCCAGGCCCCGGGGGTAATGGCCAATTAATTAGCGGGCCCCCAGCCCCGGGCACCACTACCTCCCAGGGGCTTAGATAATTATATGCGGGGTCACATGGCCCCCCCGCAGTCCCAGGGACCGCCACCTCCCCGGGGCTTTTTTTTGTCGCTTCCCCGATCCCCTTACCACTGTGAGTGAGAACTTTGCAGCATAACACGGCTCAAAATGAAATCACTAAAAAATATATGTTTTCTGCCTTTACAGCCCGCCATTCCCTTATACAACACCATGCAGCTTTATAGATAGGCCGGTGCAGCATAATTTTAATTGAATCCGTTAATAGCATGAAAACGGCGATCACGTTAACAAAGCAGTTCGAAGCCTTACTAGCGGTAGAAGGCACTATGCAGATAAACATAACATACTGCAGCTACCTACAGCTCTTTCAGCCTGAACTGAGTGATCTCTCCCGTATGTTTTACATAGTACTTCAGGCTATAGCTTGGCAGATTTCTAAGCACTAAGGAGTGATTTGCCCAGGATCACTAAGTTATGGGCAGTTACAGGCGCCGGGAGTAGAGAACCCACGTTCTCTTTTTCAAACTCGGCAACGTATCCATGCCACTACCTCCTCAAAATGTAGAATGCTATATATGCACGTCTGCGTTGTTCCAAGGCGCTGCGAAGTCAACCCAAAGCAACCATTTGGCAATATAAAACGTACACATTCACATAAAAGCTCAGTCCAAGCCTTACCCTTTTGTGCCATGTTCCTCTTCCGTAGTACAGGGCTAAAAAATGGTACACAGTACTGTGGGATGCCCTGTGTAACATCTCAGATTGTAGGCAAGTTTCCTTTCTTTGCTTCTTTTCAGCCAAAGACGCTTTAAGGCATGGTAAAGTGAGCAACTGCCCAGGGCCCCCATATTCCAGTGGGTCCCCTGGGAATGTGAGCTTTCTCTCTCACCTCTGTCTTTCCCCCTCTCGCCTTCAATCTGCCTGCCTCCACCTCTGGCTCTCCCTGGAGCCCCAGGCAAGACATATTTCTTTTCTTTTTTTTTCTAAATAAACATATTCTTGGATTTAACATTTACAAGACACAGTAGATATTTTCATCTTTATACAGGCAAGGAATATTTAAACTGTTTTTGAGTGACCCCATTCTGAAAGTTTGTTTGGCATTATGCAGGCTTGATTTGGCAGAAAATTGATAACACAATTCAAAGTTGTTCCGAACAGGAAGGATCCCCCAAAATATGTCTTGCCCGGGGCCGATACATCTTTAAGACAACACTGCTTTCAACAATGCTGTGCCTTTGACCTTGTTGTACCAATGTCTGCAGCTCACTTCTTTCTGCCGCACCAAACACATCACCATTCTTTCAACACCAACACTCATTCTTGGAGACCAAAGCTTATTTTTTTATCATGAGCCTGACCAGAGCAAGAGAGAGAAAGGCAGAAAAGGAGGGGAACAGAGTGATAGGAAAGCAATAACAAAGGGAGAAAGGGGAATGAAAAAGAACCTGTAAGAGTGAGAACAAGAGACAAGAAGCATAAGGTGGTGGAAGAAAAAGGATAAGGTAAAACCAAGACAAGGATGCCTTGGTATAGAGTAGCCCTGCATTCAACAACGCCGACCAAGAGTTTCTAGTTTCACTACATTTATGTTTGTTCCACTGCAGAGCCAGTGATAAGAGCCTGTCCTTCCAGCCTTTTGTCCATGCTGAAAGTTTTATCCCCTGCAATCAACACTCACAATGAATTTCTGTCTCTTCATTCCTTTTATCCATGGTAAGAGCCTGTGTCTTTGTTTTATATAAAAATCTGGTAGCATTTGAATCTAGAGAATATACAGACACTTAAATCTAATTTTGATATTGATCCTTCTCTCATCATTACTTCTCAATTGATGATGTAATCCCGCCAATTTCAATTTTGTTAATACCTATCATACCCTCATTTATTGAAAGGAAGGTAATCACTGATATTGTCTCATCTTTATTGCTTCTTAAACAAATATAATCCATATAAATTTAAGACAGTTACTTGTTGTTTACATTTACATTATCTTTTTCTGTCAAGTAACTGTGAGTACATGGCATATTAATAAAAATATTGCAAAAATTAAACTACATTCCTTCTCTTTCACATAAATCTACTTAGTAAATCCTGGTAGGGGGATAACAAGAAACACAAAGCAATATGAATTTTATCCAGTAGTCCCCACTCCTCTCCAGCAGCTTTTCTGACACTTATCAACTTTAACTTTGTAAACAAAGTTTTGGCTCATCCTTTGTTGCCTTCAACAGGACATGCGTACATTCTGACAGTTACTAATGATCATGTCTTATATTTCAGAGTGTATATATATATATATATATATATATATTCACTGAAAAAACCATAGGTTTCAGACACGTTATAGTTACAAATTAGCATTTAAAAAACCTTTGAAATTCACTGAAAAAACCATAGGTTTTAGGGACAGTTTTAGTTACTTGGACATTGCACTCGTACAAAACCCGTGAAATTCCCCCGTTATAGTTAGTTCAGATTACTATAACTCGCGCCCCCGCAATGCACTGCTGATGACGTCACATATTACATCACTCATGACATGGTCAGTGACATCACTGATGACATCACTGATGACATCTCAAATGACATCACTGATGACATCATCCAGTGACTGTGTGTTTCTGTAAAGTTTAAATATTTTTAATATATATAGGAAAAGACGTATTGAAGAATGAGTGGGTGTGTAAGTGTCTGTATGGATGATTTAGTAGGTGCGTGACTGACTCTATAAGTGAGTGATTTAACGTATCTTACTGAATGCATGGGTTAGTGACTAAACTGGGTGAATGTCTGTATCCGTCTGTCTGTTGCTGTGTAAGTGGCTGCATGTGTTTGTGAATAGCTAAATGAGTGTCTATATGAGTTATTGAATGCTTGTCTGAGTATCTGTATGGGTGCCTGAGTGTTTGTGTGGGAGGGGTGTGTGCAACTCTGTGCATAGATGTGTGAGTGGGTGATTCACTGGGTGGATGGTTTCAAGAGTGCATCTGTGATAGACTGTATGGGTGGGTAAGTGTGTGTAAGAGTGTGTTAGTGAGTGAATGTATGTCCCAGTGGTACATGTGTGAGTAACTACATATGTGAAAGGCAGTATATATGTGTGTTGGAGTATATAAATAGCTATAAGCAAGAGTGAGTGATTGTGATAGTGGCTGTATGGATGAGTGTGTGCTTGTATCTGTGATTGTATAAGAGCGTAACAATGTGCTACTATTTGTATGAGTAAGTGAGCTGGTGTGTGTATAACTGTATAGGTGAGTAAATGGCAGTGTGTTTAATTATTTGCATGACTGACTAGGTGTGTGAGTATCTCTATGGATGAGTGGCGTTGTTTGAGTGTCTATATAGGAGTAAGAGTGCATATGATAGTCCTGTACTGAGTGACCGTAAGTATGAGTGACTGTACGGGTGAGTGAGTGGATGTGTGTGTGTAGACCTAAGAATCAGTGAGTGGGTATGTAGTTATTGGTGTTGGAGTGTCTATGGTTTTGCGAATGGCAGTCTGTAATTTAGAGTGGGTGTATCAAAGGTTATATTAGGGTGTGAGGAGGTGCATCAGATTATCACGTGGATGATGTCATCAGTGATGTCATTTGAGATGTCATCAGTGATGTCATCAGTGATGTCACTGACCATGTCATGAGTGATGTAATATGTGACGTCATCAGCAGTGCATTGCGGGGCGCGAGTTATAGTTAGCTGAACTAACTATAACGGGGAATTTCACGGGTTTTGTACGAGTGCAATGTCCAAGTAACTAAAACTGTCCCTAAAACCTATGGTTTTTTCAGTGAATTTCAAAGGTTTTTTAAATGCTAATTTGTAACTATAACGTGTCTGAAACCTATGGTTTTTTCAGTGAATTTCAAAGGTTTTTAAATGCTAATTTGTAACTATAACGTGTCTGAAACCTATGGTTTTTTCAGTGAATTTCAAAGGTTTTTTAAATGCTAATTTCTAACTATAACGTGCCTGAAACCTACGGTTTTTTCAGTGAATTTCAAAGGTTTTGTAAATGACAATTTTTAAATGTATTAATTGTTATATTAATTTTTTTCATACTGATTTACTACATTTTTAGAAACAATTTTTTTTTACATATTTTATTTTTTAAATTACATTGTAATTACATTATACATTACATTACTAAAAATACTTTCTCAGAATGAATTACTTTAGTTTAAATACTTTGCAGATAGGCAATAGACTTTTAAGTACAGTAGTTACAGTTGTTGCAATGGGCAACACATTTTCAAACACAATGCAACATTCAGCTCAATGTGAATTTCTAGTTAAATGCAATTAGTTACTTTATGGATTACTTTTGTAACCACAGGACTGGATCCTAGATTCAGTCCTGGTACATCTCCTGTAAACAGTTGAGTAAAAGCGTTTTGGTTACAGTCGTGATTTTTAAGGAATATTATTGTATTTTAAAAGTTGACACTTAGAAACTTTTTCTCATAGAATCACCAATGTTATCCTATGGAAGGAAATTCACTTAGCAGGTAAAAACTGTTATCGTTACTTTTTCTTACTCAGTGTTGGATCCTGGATCCAGCACTGGTGCATCTCCTGTAAACAGTTGAAAAAATGCGTTTAAGTCATACAGGCGATTTTTAAGGAATATTTGTAGTTTGTGAAAATCAACACTTTGAAACTTTTTTGCTGAAAACCAGTCAATCTTAGCCTATGAAGGAAATTCAAGTTACCGGTAAGTACGGTTAAAATTACTTTTGAGGATCAGTACTGGGCTGAAAGATGCAGCACTGAAGTCTCTCCTGATAACAGGTGAGTAAATCGGAATTCGTATTTCGGCTGATTTTAGAGGAATATTTTAAAGTTCCAAAACTCCACACTTAGAAGAATTTCCAAGTGAAACCAGTCAATGTTAGCCTATGGAAGGAAATTCAAGTTACTGGTAAGTACGGTTAAAATTACTTTTCAGGACCAGTACTGGGCTGAAAGATGCAGCACTGAGGTCTCTCCTGATAACAGGTGAGTAAATCAGAATTTGGATTTCGGCTGATTTTAGAGGAATATTTGTATGTTTCAAAAATCAACACTTAGAAACTTTTTCAGCAAAAAGCAGGCAATGATATCCTATGGAAGGAATTTCAAGTTACTGGTAAGTACGGTTAAAATTACTTTTGAGGATCAGTACTGGGCTGAAAGATGCAGCACTGAGGTCTCTCCTGATAACAGGTGAGTAAATCGGAATTCGTATTTCGGCTGATTTTAGAGGAATATTTTAAAGTTCCAAAACTCCACACTTAGAAGAATTTCCAAGTGAAACCAGTCAATGTTAGCCTATGAAGGAAATTCAAGTTACCGGTAAGTACGGTTAAAATTACTTTTCAGGATCAGTACTGGGCTGAAAGATGCAGCACTGAGGTCTCTCCTGATAACAGGTGAGTAAATCGGAATTCGTATTTCGGCTGATTTTAGAGGAATATTTTAAAGTTCCAAAACTCCACACTTAGAAGAATTTCCAAGTGAAACCAGTCAATGTTAGCCTATGAAGGAAATTCAAGTTACCGGTAAGTACGGTTAAAATTACTTTTCAGGACCAGTACTGGGCTGAAAGATGGAGCACTGAGGTCTCTCCTGATAACAGGTGAGTAAATCGGAATTCGTATATTTCGGCTGATTTTAGAGGAATATTTTAAAGTTCCAAAACTCCACACTTAGAAGAATTTCCAAGTGAAACCAGTCAATGTTAGCCTATGGAAGGAAATTCAAGTTACTGGAAAGTACGGTTAAAATTACTTTTCAGGAACAGTACTGGGCTGAAAGATACAGCACTGAGGTCTCTCCTTATAACAGGTGAGTAAATCGGAATTCGTATTTCGGCTGATTTTAGAGGAATATTTTAAAGTTCCAAAACTCCACACTTAGAAGAATTTCCAAGTGAAACCAGTCAATGTTAGCCTATGAAGGAAATTCAAGTTACCGGTAAGTACGGCTAAAATTACTTTTCAGGACCAGTACTGGGCTGAAAGATGCAGCACTGAGGTCTCTCCTGATAACAGGTGAGTAAATCGGAATTCGTATTTCGGCTGATTTTAGAGGAATATTTTAAAGTTCCAAAACTCCACACTTAGAAGAATTTCCAAGTGAAACCAGTCAATGTTAGCCTATGGAAGGAAATTCAAGTTACTGGTAAGTATGGTTAGAATTACTTTTCAGGACCAGTACTGGGCTGAAAGATACAGCACTGAGGTCTCTCCTGATAACAGGTGAGTAAATCGGAATTCGTATTTCGGCTGATTTTAGAGGAATATTTGCACAATGGTGAAGGGAGGGGCGGGGCCTGAGGTTACATCTGTGCAAACGCGCCCCGTGGCGCGTTTTAAGTTGGGGGATTAAGTCCCCTTGAATCCTGAGGGTCCCTAGGGGCCAACTAGCCCACCAGGAACCTCCAATATGCGCCAGGGGCTGCGTTGCAGAGACGTGTAGAGAGGCCACACCCCTTTTTACACCTCTCTGCAACGCAGCTCTGTGGCGCTTTCTGGATGTACCTGTTGGGCTAGTTGGCCCCAGGGACCCTCAGGATTGAAGGGGATTTAATTCCCCATCTTAAAATGCGCCACGGGGCCTGTTTGCACACATGTCACCTGAAGCCCCGCCCCTCCCTTCACCACTGTGCAAACGCGCCCGTGGCGCGTTTTACGTTGGGGGATTAAGTCCCCTTGAATCCTGAGGGTCCCCGGAGTCCAACTAGCCCACCATATACCTCCAAAAAGCGCCACAGAGCTGCGTTGCAGAGAGGTGTAAAAGGGGCGTGGCCTCTGTACACCTCTCTGCAAGGCAGCCCCTGGCGCATACTGGAGGTTCCTGGTGGGCTAGTTGGCCCCAGGGACCCCCAGTATTCAAGGGGTCGTTCCCCTCTGCAAACGCGCCAGGGGGCGCGTTTGCAGAGTGGTGAAGGAAGGGGGCGGGGCCTGCGGGCCCGATCGTTTTTTTGTTTTTGTTTTTTTTTGTCCCCTGAAGGGGGGCTGTGTGGCCCCCCTTCCTTTTTTCTGTTTTTGGGCCCTGGGGACCCCATCCCCCAGGGCCTTACCCCTTTTTTTAAATTTCAAAATAAAAAAAAAAACGGGAAGGGGGCCGCGTGGCCCCCCTTCCCCGGGCCTGTATTGGCCCCGGGGACCCCATCTCCCGGGGCATGGCCTCTATTTTTATTTTTAATATTTTGAGGGGGGCTGCGTGGCCCCCCTCCTCTGGCCATTTTAAGGCCCGGGGACCCCATCCCCCGGGCCGGCCATACCCTTTTTTTTTTTTTTATTATTTTTCAAAACTTTGGGGAGGGGGGCCGCGTGGCCCCCCTCCCGGGCCCGTACTTGCCCCCGGGACCCCATCCCCCGGGGCCTGGCCTCTCGTTGGGGACTGTGGGGGGGTCCCCAAACCCCCCACAGTCCCGCCTGCTCCCCACGTCCCTTGGGAGCCGGCATTGCTGTTCCACATGGGGAGCAGCTGACATGCTGCTCCCCATGTGGAAAAGCAATCGGCTTTGGATATTGGAAGAGAGAGCAGGTTTCCTGCTCTCTCTTCCAATATCCAAAGCAGTTTGCTATGACAGGACGGGAGCCGCGAGGCTCCCGTCCCTGCCATAGCAAACAGCAGTGTCCCGGGGGTAGGCACCCCGGGACACTGCAGGAGCCGGCCCTGGGGGTGGCGGTCCCCAGGGCCATCAAGGGCTCCAGGAGGGGGCCGCGCAGCCCCCTCCCATCGTGTGCACAGCCCCGGGGAGGTGGTGGTCCCCGGGGCTCTGGGGTCCGTAACGGACCCCCATATTTAAATGTTTAGTGCCCCGGGGAGGTGGCGGTCCCCGGGACGTGTGGGGGGCTGGAGCCCCCCACACAGGTTTTTCATTTAAAAAAGAAGCCCCGGGGAGGTGGTGGTCCCCGGGGCTGCGGGAGGGCTCAGAGCCCTCCCGCACCATTATGCATAAAGCCCCGGGGGTGGTGGTCCCCGGGGCTTGGGGGCCCTTAGAGGCCCTCCACACATAAAATTAACCCCCCAGCATGCCCCCGGGACTTGGCCCACCCGGGGGCCAGTGACATCGAAGCGCGAGAGACCGCGCTTCGATTTTTTTTTTTCGGCAGGATTCGCGCACCCTGAGCGCATCCTGCCGATTTTATTTTTTTTTTAAATTCTTTTTTTTGCACAGGGGGTCCTTGTGGGACCCCCTGAGCAGGCCTAGGGGGTTAGGGTGTTTCTACCCTGCCCCCTTTGTGCGTTTTGCGCACTTGTTTCTTTTTTTCTCGGCGGGATACGCGCACCCTAAGCGCATCCCGCTGATTTTAAAAAAAAAAAATCTTTTTCTGCCCAGGGGGTCCTTGTGGGACCCCTGAGCAGACCTAGGGGGTCAGGGTGTTTCTACCCTGCCCCCTTTTGTGCTTTGCACACTTGTTTCTGTCCCTCGGTTCTACCGAGGGACAAAATGACTGCCAACACTTCTTGATTTGGAGTGTTGACAGCCAATTAGCATGCAGCTCGTGATCGGGAGGGTACGCGGATCCGACGCGCCCATAGATATATATGTGATTTTAATTGTGAATTTCTCAGGAACTACTGAACGGATTTACACTATTTTAGCAAAAGGCACCAGTCTGAACCAAGGGCTACCTCTTTGCCAAATTTGGGGTAATTCCGTTCAGCAGTTCGGGCTGTAGCTGCGACTAAAGGTTCCTATGGAAAAATGAATGGGGAAAACGCGTTTTGGGACCCCCCTTTTTTCTCGGCCCCCGCTTGACGTATCACCCCGAGACTTTCAGGGTAGGAGCGGACCGGAGCGCCCCAACAAGTTGGAAGCTTTCGCGAAGATTCGTCAACCGACGCCAACGTTATTGCAAATAGAATGTCGCGGATTTCCTATGGATAATAGGTTGTAACTATAACTATCTACTGGCGACCGCCAGTAGATAATATATATATATATATTCACTGAAAAAAAACATAGGTTTCAGGGACGTTATAGTTAGAAATTAGCATTTAAAAAACCTTAGAAATTCACTGAAAAAACCACAGGTTTCAGGGAGGTTATAGTTAGTTGGACATTTCACTCTTACAAAACCAGAGAAATTCCCCCGTTATAGTTAGTTCAGCTAACTATAACTCGCGCCCCGCAATGCACTGCTGATGACGTCACATATTACATCATTCATGACATGGTCAGTGACATCACTGATGACATCACTGATGACATCTCAAATGACATCACTGATGACATCACTGATGACATCATCCAGTCACTGTGTGTTTCTGTAAAGTTTAAATATGTTTTATATATATGCCAAGGTGTATTGAAGAATGAGTGGGTGTATAAGTGTCTGGATGGATGATTTAGTAGGTGCGTGACTGACTGTATAAGTGAGTGATTAAATGTGTCTTACTGAATGCATGGGTTGGTGAGTAGCTACATGAGTGTGTATATCGGTTATTGATTGGTTGCTTGAGAATTTGTATGGGAGACTGAGTGTGTGTGTGGGTGGGTGTGAGGTGTGTGACTCTGTGCATAGATGTGTGAGTGGTTGATTCACTGGGTGTATGGGTTCAAGAGTGCATGTGAAAACAGCTGTATGGGCGGGTGAGTGTGTGTATGGGTGTGTTGGTGAGTGAATGGATGTCTCAGTGGTACATGTCCAAGTAACAACATAGGGAAAAGGCTGTATGTGAGAGTTGGAGTATAAATGACTATACGTGAGAGTCAGTGATTGTGAGAGTGGCTGTATGGATGAGTGTGTACTTGTATCAGTGATTATATAAGAGAGAAAGTATGCGTTAGTATCTGTATAGGTGAGTAAATGGGAGTGTGATTGATTATTTGCATGACTGACTAGGTGTGTGAGTAACTCCATGGATGAGTGGCGGTGTGTGAGTGTCTGTATAGGTGTATGAGTGCATATGATAGTGTTGTATTGATGAGTGACTGCATGTATGAGTGATTGTATGGGTGAATGAGTGGATGTGTGTATAGACCTAGGAATCAGTGAGTGCGCATGTAGTAACTGGTATTGGTGTGTCGATGGTTTCGAAAATCGTAGTCTGTATTTTACAATGGGTGTATCAAAGGTTATATTAGAGTGTGAGGAGGTGCATCAGATTTTCACGTGGAGGATGTCATCAGTGATGTCATTTGAGATGTCATCAGTGATGTCATCAGTGATGTCACTGACCATGTCATGAATGATGTAATATGTGACGTCATCAGCAGTGCATTGCGGGGGCGCGAGTTATAGTTAGCTGAACTAACTATAACGGGGAATTTCTCTGGTTTTGTACGAGTGAAATGTCCAACTAACTATAATCTCCCTGAAACCTGTGGTTTTTTCAGTGAATTTCTAAGGTTTTTTAAATGCTAATTTCTAACTATAACGTCCCTGAAACCTATGGTTTTTTCTGTGAATTTCAAAGGTTTTTTAAATGCTAATTTCTAACTATAACGTCCCTGAAACCTATGGTTTTTTCAGTGAATTTCAAAGGTTTTTTAAATGCTAATTTCTAACTATGGCTACAAAGGTAGGACATGTGAAGAAAGAGGAAGACAAGCGCACAAAGAAGCAAGACATGCAGAAAGAGGCAACAGAAGTCCAGAAAGACGAAGAAAAGTGCAAGAAGAAGCAAGAGATGTGCAGAAAGAACCAACAGAGGAGCAGAAAGTCCTCCTGTGCCTCCAACTTTTTGCTGACGGGTACTGGTGGTAACTGACTCTGACTAACCGGCCCTAGAGCCAGTGCTATGCTAAAAGACACTTAGAATACAGTGAAAACACCTACATACACTAGGGAACACTATGCGTTGGGGTACCCCTGTGATTAGCATGACCTCCTCTGTATTTGCCATGAGTTAGTGCCTGGGTCATTGGATGAGTACATGGGTACTGACTGGATGATTAGAGTACTGCAAGGAGAGTGGATGGTGAATTTATAAGTGCTTGTGTTTTGGCGGAGTGATTGGATAAGTACATGGTGCTCGGAGGGTGATTGGAGGAGTGCATGGGTAGTGACAGGGAGATGGCTGGACTGCATCAGTAGTGCTCAGGGTATTGTAGCAGTGCATGAGTTAGTGCATGGGTCATTGCATGAGTGCATGGGTACTGACTGGATGATTAGAGTAATGCAAGGAGAGTGCACGGTGAATTTATAAGTGCTTCGGTTTTGGAGGAGTGATTGGATAAGTACATGGTGCTCGCTGGGTGATAGGAGGAGTGCATGGGTAGTGACAGGGCGATGGCTGGACTGCATCAGTAGTGCTCAGGGTATTGTAGCAGTGCATGAGTTAGTGCATGGGTCATTGCATGAGTGCATGGGTACTGACTGGATGATTAGAGTAATGCAAGGAGTGTGCACAGTGAATTTATAAGAGCTTTGGTTTTGGCGGAGTGATTGGATAAGTACTTGGTACTCGCTGGGTGATCGGAGGAGTGCATGGGTAGTGACAGGGCGATGGCTGGACTGCATCAGTAGTGCTCAGAGTATTGTAGCAGTGCATGAGTTAGTGCATGGGTCATTGCATGAGTGCATGGGTACTGACTGGATGATTAGAGTACTGCAAGGAGAGTGCATGGTGAATCTATAAGTGCTTGGATTTTGGCGGAGTGATTGGATAAGTACATAGTGCTGGCTGGGTGATTGGAGGAGTGCATGGGTAGTGACAAAGAGATGGCTGGGCTGCATCAGTAGTGCTCAGGGGATTGTAGCAGTGCATGTCTTAGTGCCTGGGTCATTGCATGAGTACATGGGTAGTGACTGGATGATTAGAGTACTGCAAGGAGAGTGCATGGTGAATTTATAAGTGCTTGTTTTTTGGCGGAGTGATTGGATAAGTACATGGTGCTCGCTGGGTGATTGGAGGAGTGCATGGGTAGTGACAGGGCGATGGCTGGACTGTATCAGTAGTGCTCAGGGTATTGTAGCAGTGCATGAGTTAGTGCATGGGTCATTGCATGAGTGCATGGGTACTGACTGGATGATTAGAGTAATACAAGGAGAGTGCACGGTGAATTTATAAGTGCTTCGGTTTTGGCGGAGTGATTGGATAAGTACATGGTGCTCGCTGGGTGATAGGAGGAGTGCATGGGTAGTGACAGGGCGGTGGCTGGACTGCATCAGTAGTGCTCAGGGTATTGTAGCAGTGCATGAGTTAGTGCATGGGTCATTGCATGAGTGCCTGGGTACTGACTGGATGATTAGAGTAATGCAAGGAGAGTGCACGGTGAATTTATAAGTGCTTCGGTTTTGGCGGAGTGATTGGATAAGTACATGGTGCTCGCTGGGTGATCAGAGGAGTGCATGGGTAGTGACAGGGCGATGGCTGGACTGCATCAGTAGTGCTCAGAGTATTGTATCAGTGCATGAGTTAGTGCATGGGTCATTGCATGAGTGCATGGGTACTGACTGGATGATTAGAGTACTGCAAGGAGAGTGCATGGTGAATCTATAAGTGCTTGGGTTTTGGCGGAGTGATTGGATAAGTACATAGTGCTGGCTGGGTGATTGGAGGAGTGCATGGGTAGTGACAAAGAGATGGCTGGGCTGCATCAGTAGTGCTCAGGGGATTGTAGCAGTGCATGAGTTAGTGCATGGGTCATTGCATGAGTGCATGGGTACTGACTGGATGATTAGAGTAATGCAAGGAGAGTGCATGGTGAATTTATAAGTGCTTAGGTTTTGGCGGAGTGATTGGATAAGTACATGGTGCTCGCTGGGTGATAGGAGGAGTGCATGGGTAGTGACAGGGCGATGGCTGGACTGCATCAGTAGTGCTCAGAGTATTGTAGCAGTGCATGAGTTAGTGCATGGGTCATTGCATGAGTGCATGGGTACTGACTGGATGATTAGAGTACTGCAAGGAGAGTGCATGGTGAATCTATAAGTGCTTGGGTTTTGGCGGAGTGATTGGATAAGTACATAGTGCTGGCTGGGTGATTGGAGGAGTGCATGGGTAGTGACAAAGAGATGGCTGGGCTGCATCAGTAGTGCTCAGGGGATTGTAGCAGTGCATGTCTTAGTGCCTGGGTCATTGCATGAGTACATGGGTAGTGACTGGATGATTAGAGTACTGCAAGGAGAGTGCATGGTGAATTTATAAGTGCTTGTTTTTTGGCGGAGTGATTGGATAAGTACATGGTGCTCGCTGGGTGATTGGAGGAGTGCATGGGTAGTGACAGGGCGATGGCTGGACTGCATCAGTAGTGCTCAGGGTATTGTAGCAGTGCATGAGTTAGTGCATGGGTCATTGCATGAGTGCATGGGTACTGACTGGATGATTAGAGTAATGCAAGGAGAGTGCACGGTGAATTTATAAGTGCTTCGGTTTTGGCAGAGTGATTGGATAAGTACATGGTGCTCGCTGGGTGATAGGAGGAGTGCATGGGTAGTGACAGGGCGATGGCTGGACTGCATCAGTAGTGCTCAGGGTATTGTAGCAGTGCATGAGTTAGTGCATGGGTCATTGCATGAGTGCATGGGTACTGACTGGATGATTAGAGTAATGCAAGGAGAGTGCACAGTGAATTTATAAGTGCTTCGGTTTTGGCGGAGTGATTGGATAAGTACATGGTGCTCGCTGGGTGATCAGAGGAGTGCATGGGTAGTGACAGGGCGATGGCTGGACTGCATCAGTAGTGCTCAGAGTATTGTAGCAGTGCATGAGTTAGTGCATGGGTCATTGCATGAGTGCATGGGTACTGACTGGATGATTAGAGTACTGCAAGGAGAGTGCATGGTGAATCTATAAGTGCTTGGGTTTTGGCGGAGTGATTGGATAAGTACATAGTGCTGGCTGGGTGATTGGAGGAGTGCATGGGTAGTGACAAAGAGATGGCTGGGCTGCATCAGTAGTGCTCAGGGGATTGTAGCAGTGCATGAGTTAGTGCATGGGTCATTGCATGAGTGTATGGGTACTGACTGGATGATTAGAGTAATGCAAGGAGAGTGCATGGTGAATTTATAAGTGCTTAGGTTTTGGCGGAGTGATTGGATAAGTACATGGTGCTCGCTGGGTGATAGGAGGAGTGCATGGGTAGTGACAGGGCGATGGCTGGACTGCATCAGTAGTGCTCAGAGTATTGTAGCAGTGCATGAGTTAGTGCCTGGGTCTTTGGATGAGTACATGGGTACTGACTGGATGATTAGAGCACTGCAAGGAGAGTGGATGGTGAATTTATAAACGCTTGTGTTTTGGCGGAGTGATTGGATAAGGACATGTTACTGGTTGGGTGATTAGAGGAGTGCATGGGTAGTGACAAAGAGATGGCTGGGCTGCATCAGTAGTGCTCAGGGGATTGTAGCAGTGCATGAGTTAGTGCATGGGTCATTGCATGAGTGCATGGGTACTGACTGGATGATTAGAGTAATGCAAGGAGCGTGCATGGTGAATTTATAAGTGCTTAGGTTTTGGCGGAGTGATTGGATAAGTACATGGTGCTCGCTGGGTGATAGGAGGAGTGCATGGGTAGTGACAGGGCGATGGCAGGACTGCATCAGTAGTGCTCAGAGTATTGTAGCAGTGCATGAGTTAGTGCCTGGGTCTTTCGATGAGTACATGGGTACTGACTGGATGATTAGAGTACTGCAAGGAGAGTGGTTGGTGAATTTATAAACGCTTGTGTTTTGGCGGAGTGATTGGATAAGGACATGTTACTGGTTGGGTGATTAGAGGAGTGCATGGGTAGTGACAAAGAGATGGCTGGGCTGCATCAGTAGTGCTCAGGGGATTGTAGCAGTGCATGTGTTAGTGCCTGAGTCATTGCATGAGTACATGGGTAGTGACTGGATGATTAGAGTACTGCAAGGAGAGTGCATGGTGAATTTATAAGTGCTTGTGTTTTGGCGGAGTGATTGGATAAGGACATGTTACTGGATGGGTGATTAGAGGAGTGCATGGGTAGTGACAAAGAGATGGCTGGGCTGCATCAGTAGTGCTCAGGATATTGTAGCAGTGCATGAGTTAGTGCATGGGTCATTGCATGAGTGCATGGGTACTGACTGGATGATTAGAGTAATGCAAGGAGAATGCATGGTGAATTTATAAGTGCTTGGGTTTGGTGGAGTGATTGGATAAGTACATGGTGCTCGCTGGGTGATAGGAGGAGTGCATGGGTAGTGACAGGGCGATGGCTGGACTGAATCAGTAGTGCTCAGAGTATTGTAGCAGTGCATGAGTTAGTGCCTGGGTCTTTCGATGAGTACATGGGTACTGACTGGATGATTAGAGTACTGCAAGGAGAGTGGTTGGTGAATTTATAAACGCTTGTGTTTTGGCGGAGTGATTGGATAAGGACATGTTACTGGTTGGGTGATTAGAGGAGTGCATGGGTAGTGACAAAGAGATGGCTGGGCTGCATCAGTAGTGCTCAGGGGATTGTAGCAGTGCATGTGTTAGTGCCTGGGTCATTGCATGAGTACATGGGTAGTGACTGGATGATTAGAGTACTGCAAGGAGAGTGCATGGTGAATTTATAAGTGCTTGTGTTTTGGCGGAGTGATTGGATAAGGACATGTTACTGGATGGGTGATTAGAGGAGTGCATGGGTAGTGACAAAGAGATGGCTGGGCTGCATCAGTAGTGCTCAGGATATTGTAGCAGTGCATGAGTTAGTGCATGGGTCATTGCATGAGTGCATGGGTACTGACTGGATGATTAGAGTAATGCAAGGAGAATGCATGGTGAATTTATAAGTGCTTGGGTTTGGTGGAGTGATTGGATAAGTACATGGTGCTCGCTGGGTGATAGGAGGAGTGCATGGGTAGTGACAGGGCGATGGCTGGACTGCATCAGTAGTGCTCAGAGTATTGTAGCAGTGCATGAGTTAGTGCATGGGTCATTGCATGAGTGCATGGGTACTGACTGGATTATTAGAATACTGCAAGGAGAGTGCATGGTGAATTTATAAGTGCTTGGGTTTTGGCTGAGTGATTGGATAAGTACACACATGTCACATCAAGCCTGCCCCCTCCCTCCACCACTGTGCAAACGCGCCTCCTGGCAGGTTTTAAGTTGGGGGATTAATTCCCCTTGAATCCTGAGGGTCCCTGGGGCCAACTAGCCCACCAGGTACCTCCAGTAAGCGCCACAGAGCTGCTTTGCAGAGAGGTGGTCCAAGGCCACTCCCCTTTTTACACCTCTCTACAACGCAGCTCTGTGGCGCTTACTGGAGGTACCTAGTGGGCTAGTTGGATGCAAGGGACCCTCAGGATTCAAGGGGACTTAATCCCCCAACTTACAACGCACCAGAGGGCCTGTTTGCACAGTGGTGAAGGGAGCGGGTGGGGTCTGATGTGACAAGTGTGCAAACGCGCCCCGTGGCGTGTTTTAAGTTGGGAGATTTACTCCCTTGAATCCTGAGGGTCCCTAAGGCCCAACTAGCCCACCAGGTACCTCCAGTAAGCACCACAGAGCTGCGTTGCAGAGAGGTGGTCCGAGACCACGCCCCTTTTACACCTCTCTGCAACGCAACTCTGTTGCACTTACTGAAGGTACCTGGTGGGCTAGTTGGCCCCCAGGGACCCTCAGGTTACAAGGGGACTTAATCCCCCAACTTAAAACCCACCACGGAGCGCGTTTGCACACTTGTCACATCAGGCCCCGCCCCCTCCCTTCACCACTGTGCAAACACGCCCCGTGGCGCGTTTTAAGTTGGGAAGTCCCCTTGAATCCTGAGGGTCCCTGGAGTCGAACTAGCCCACCAGGTACCTCCAGTAAGCGCCACAGAGCTGCGTTGCAGAGAGGTGTAAAAAGGGGGCATGGCCTCGGACCACCTCTCTGCAAGGCAGGGCTGTGGCGCTTACTGGAGGTACCTGGTGGGCTAGTTGGCCCCCAAGGTCCCTCAGGATTCAAGGGGAATTAATTCCCCAACTTAAAACGCGCCACAGGGTGTGTTTGCACACATGTCACCTGCGGCCCCGCCCCCTCCCTTCACCACTGTGCAAATGCGCCCCGTGGCACGTTTTAAGTTGGGGGATTAGGTCACCTTGAATCCTGAGGGTCCCTGGGGCCCAACTAGCCCACCAGGTACTTCCAGTAAGTGCCACAGGCCTGCATTGCAGAGAGGTGGTCCGAGGCCATGCCCCTTTTTACACCTCTCTGCAACGCAGCTCTGTGGCGCTTACTGGAGGCACCTGGTGGGGTACTTGGACCCCAAGGTCCCTCAGGATTCAAGGGGAATTAATTCCCCAACTTAAAACGCGACACAGGGCGTGTTTGCACACATGTCACCTCAGGCCCCGCCCCCTCCCTTCACCACTGTGCAAACGCGCCCCGTGGCACGTTTTAAGTTGGGGAATTAAGTCCCCTTGAATCTTGAGGGTCCCTGGGGTCCAACTAGCCCACCAGGTACCTCCAGTAAGCACCACAGAGCTGCGTTGCAGAGAGGTGGTCCGAGACCACGCCCCTTTTTACACCTCTCTGCAACGCAACTCTGTTGCACTTACTGAAGGTACCTGGTGGGCTAGTTGGCCCCCAGGGACCCTCAGGTTACAAGGGGACTTAATCCCCCAACTTAAAACGCACCACGGAGCGCGTTTGCACACTTGTCACATCAGGCCCCGCCCCCTCCCTTCACCACTGTGCAAACACGCCCCGTGGCGCGTTTTAAGTTGGGGTATTAAGTCCCCTTGAATCTTGAGGGTCCCTGGGGTCTAACTAGCCCACCAGGTACCTCCAGTAAGCGCCACAGAGCTGCGTTGCAGAGAGGTGTAAAAAGGGGCGTGGCCTGGACCACCTCTCTGCAACGCAGGCCTGTGGCGCTTACTGGAGGTACCTGGTGGGCTACTTGACCCCCAGGGACCCCCAGTATTGAAGGGGAATTCATTTCCCAACTTAAAACGCGCCACAGGGCGCGTTTGCAGAGTGTTGCTGGGAGGGGGCGGGGCCTCCGGCACGATCGCGTGTTTTTTTGGGGGGTTTTTTGGAAGGGGGGCTGTGTGGCCCCCCTTCTTTTTACTTTTTTTGGGCCCTGAGGACCCCATCCCCCAGGGCCTGAACCCTTTTTTAATAAAAAAAAAAAAAATGAACGGGAAGGGGGCCGCGTGGGCCCCCCTCCCGAGGCCAATTCCGGCCCTGGGGACCCCATCCCCTGGGGCATGGCCAGATTTTCTTTTCTTTTTTTATGGAGGGGGGCTGCGTGGTCCCCCTCCTTAGGCCTCTACTGGCCCTGGGGACCCCATCCCCCGGGGCCGGCCTTTATTTATTTATTTATTTAATTTTTTAATCATGGGGGAGGGGGGCCACGTGGCCCCCCTCCTGGGCCACTTCTAGCCCCGGGGACCCCATCCCCCGGGGCTGGCCCTCTCCGTTGGGGACCGTGGGGGGTCCCCAATGCCCCCACGGTCCCGCCGGCTCCTAGCGTCCTGCGGGAGCCGGCATTGCTTTTCCACATGGGGAGCTGCTGACATGCAGCTCCCCATGTGGAAAAGCAATCTGCTTTGCTTCATTGAAGTGAGAGCAGGTTTCCCTGCTCTTGCTTCAATGAAGCAAAGCAGTTTGCAATGACAGGACGGGAGCCGCGAGGCTCCCGCCCTGTCATTGCAAACAGCAGTGTCCCGGGGGTGGGCACCCCTGGACACTGCAGGAGCTGGCCCTGGGGGGTGGCGGTCCCCAGGGCCATCACTGGCTCCAGGAGGGGGGCCGCGCGGCCCCCCTCCCATCCAATTGCACAGCCCCGGGGAGGTGGTGGTCCCCAGGCTCATGGGGTCCGTAACGGACACCCAAATTAGCATTTTTAGTGCCCCGGGGAGTTGGCGGTCCCCGGGGCGTGTGGGGGGCTCAAGCCCCCCCACACAGGTATATTATTAAAAAAAAAGAAGCCCCGGGGGTGGCGGTCCCCGGGGCTCCGGGGGGGCAGTGTGCCCCCGCAAATATTATTAATGAGAGCCCCAGGGGGTGGCAGTCCCCGGGGCTTGGGGGGCCTTAGAGCCCCCCCAAACTTTAATAAAACAAGCCCCGGGGGTGGCGGTCCCCGGGGCTGCGGGGGGGCCGTGTGCCCCCCCACAAATATTAATGCAAAGCCCCGGGGGTGGCGGTCCCGGGGCAGTGTGGGGGAATTGGGACCCCCCACACATTTTTTACTGCCCCGGGACTTGGCCCACCCAGGGGCTTTTTGAATACGAAGCGCGGGAGGCCGCGCTTCTTTTTTTTTTTTTAATTCGCTCTGGGTGCTCGAATCTCGCCAATTTGTTTTTTAAAAAAATGCTTTTTTTGGCCCTGGGGGTCCTTGTGGGACCCCCTGAGCAGGCCTAGGGGATCAGGGTGTTTCTACCCTGCCCCCTTTCCTTTTTTTTCGCGACTGTTTTTCTCTTTTCTTGAGGCACAAGATGGCTGCCATCACTTCCTGGTTTGGAGTGTTGACAGCCAATTAGCATGCAGCTCGTGATCGGGAGGGTGCGCGGATCCTCCGCGGCCATAGATATATATGTGTTTTTACTTTTGATTTTCTCAGCAACTACTGAACGGATTTACACCATTTAACAAAAAGGGTTCTTTATGACCCAAGAACTACCTCTTTGCCAAATTTGGTGTAATTCCGTTCAGCAGTTCGGGCTGTAGCCGTGTCTAAAGTTTCCTATGGGAAATTGCATGGGGAAAACACGTTTTGGGACCCCCCTTTTTTCTCGGCCCACGCTTGATGAATCACCCCGAAACTTTCAAGATAGGAGCGGACCGGAGCGCCCCACGAGTTTTGAAAATGTTACGAAGATTCATCAACCGGCGCCAACGTTATTGGCAATAGAATGTTGTGAATTTCCTATGGAAAATAGGTCCTAACTATAACTATCTACTGGCGACCGCCAGTAGATAATATAGATATATATATATATATATACAAAGCAGATCCCTGCAGTCCTGGCAGGAAAAAACGAGCCACTCCAGTTTCAAGGCTTCAAAGTATTGCAGGTTTATTACGGCAACAGAAACGACGCGTTTCGATCTCTAGCGAGATCTTGGTCACATATATATATATACTGAAAAAACCATAGGTTTCAGGGGTTTTTTAGTTAGGAATTAGCATTTCAAAAACCTTAGAAATTCACTGAAAAAAACATAGGTTTCAGGGACGTTATAGTTAGAAATTATCATTTAAAAAACCTTTGAAATTCACTGAAAAAACAATAGTTTTCAGGGACATTAGAGTTAGAAATTAGCATTTAAAAACCGTTTGAAATTTACAGAAAAATCCATACGTTTCAGGGACGTTATAGTTGGAAATTAGCATTTAAAAAACCTTAGAAATTCACTGAAAAAACCACAGGTTTCAGGGACGTTATAGTTAGTTGGACTTTTCACTCGTACAAAACCAGAGAAATTCGGCCGTTATAGTTAGTTGAGCTAACTATAACTTGTGCCCCCGCAATGCACTGCTGATGACGTCACATATTTCATCATTCATGACATGGTCAGTGACATCACTGATGACATCTCAAATGACATCACTGATGACATCACTAATGACATCATCCAGTGACTGTGTGTTTCTGTAAAGTTTAAATATGTTTTATATATATAAATGCCAAGGTGTATTGAAGAATGAGTGGGTGTATGAGTGTCTGAATAGATGATTTAGTAGGTGCGTGACTGACTGTATAAGTGAGTGATTAAACGTGTCTTACTGAATGCAAGGGTTAGTGACTAAACTGTGTGAATGTCTGTATCAGTCTGTTAGTTGGTGTGTAAGCGGCTGCATGGGTTGGTGAGTAGCTACATGAGTGTCTATATGGGTTAATGATTGGTTGTCTGAGTATCTGTATGGGTGCCTGAGTGTCTGTGTGGGTGGGTGGGGAGTGTGTGACTCTGTGCATAAATGTGTGAGTGGGTGATTCACTGGGTGTATGGGTTCAAGACTGCATGTGTGAAGGGCTGTATTGGTGGGTGAGTGTGTGTATGGGTGTGTTGGTGAGTGAATATATGTCTCAGTGGTACATGTGTGAGTAACTACATATGTAAAAGGCAGTATATGTGAGTGTTGGAGTATATAAATGACTATACATGAGAGTGAGTGATTGTGAGAGTGGCTGTATGGATGAGTGTGTGCTTGTATCAGTGATTGTATAAGAGAGTAGGTATGTGTTAGTATCTGTATGAATAAGTGAGGTGGTGTGTGTATAACTGTATAGGTGAGTAAATGGGAGTGTGATTGATTCTTTGCATGACTGACTAGGTGTGTGAGTAACTCTATGGATGAGTGGTGGTGTGTGAGTGTCTGTATAGGTGTATGAATGCATATGATAGTGCTGTATTGATGAGTGACTGCATGTATGAGTGACTGTATGGGTGAATGAGTAGATGTGTGTGTAGACCTAGGAGTCAGTGACTGGGTATGTAGTAACTGGTGTTGGTGTGTCTATGGTTTTGAAAATGGTAGTCTGTATTTTAGAGTGGGTGCATATAAGGTTATATTAGGGTATGAGGAGGTGCATCAGATTATCATGTGGATGATGTCATCAGTGATGTCACTGACCATGTCATGAATGATGTAATATGTGACGTCATCAGCAGTGCATTGCGGGGGCGTGATTTATAGTTAGCTCAACTAACTATAACGGCCGAATTTCTATGGTTTTGTACGAGTGAAATGTCCAACTAACTATAATGTCCCTGAAACCTGTGTTTTTTTCAGTGAGAAAAAAAAATATATATATATATATATATATATATATATATTACCTACTGGCGGTCGCCAGTAGGTAGTTATAGTTAGGACCTCGTTTCTATTCAAAAAGCGTTTCGTGTTTTCCCAATAACTTTGGCGTCGTTTGATGAATCTTCGCAAAATTTTGAAAACTAGTGGGGCGCTACGGTCAGCTCCTGTCTTGAAAGTTTCAGGGTGATTCGTCAAGCGGGGGCTGAGAAAAAAGGGGGTCCCAAAACGCATTTTCCCCATGTAATTTTCCATAGGAAACTTTAGACAAAGCTACAGCCCGAACTGCTGAACGCAATTACACCAAATTTGGCAAAAAGGTATGTCTTGGTTCAGAAAGAGCCCTTTTTGTTAAATGGTGTAAATCCGTTCAGTAGTTCCTGAGAAATTAAAAAAAGACAACGTTTCGATATCTGAGCACCGAGGAGGGTTCGCGAACCCTCCCGAGCACGAGCTCATTTCTGATTGGCTGCCAACACTTCAAACCAGGAAGTGTTGGCAGCCATCTTGTGACTCGGTAACCGAGTCACAAGAAATCTGAAAAAAAAACATGAAAAAGAAGAAAAGGGGGCAGGGTAGAAACACCCTGACCCCCTAAGCCTGCTCAGGGGGTCCCACAAGGACCCCCAGGGCCAAAAAAAGCTTTTGCATTGGGGTCGCGAATCCCGCTGTGAATTTTTTTTAAAAACGAAGCGCGCGCTGCCGTGCTTCATTTTCAAAAAGCCCCCGGGTGGGCCAGGTCCCGGGGGCACTCACCAATTAATTGGCTTATTTCATTTATGCGGGGGCACTACGTCCCCCCGCAGCCCCGGAGACCGCCACTTCCATGGGGCTTTGAGAATGAAATGCGGGGGGCACGCGGCCCCCCACAGCCCCAGGGACCGCCACCTCCCCGGGGCTCAGTAAAAAATTTAAATGATGTGTGGGGGGAAAGAGCCCCCCACACGCCCCGGGGACCACCACCTCCCCGGGGCACATACTAATTAAAAATGCGGGGGTCCATAGCGGATCCCCTGGCCCCGGGGACCACCACCTCCCTGGGGCTTTAAACACATAGGAGGGGGGCCGCGCGGCTCCCCCTCCTGGAGCCCTCGAAGGCCCTGGGGACCGCCTCCCCCAGGGCCGGCTCCTGCAATGTCCCGGGGTGCCCACACCTGGTACATTGCTGTTTGCTATGGCAGGGTGGGAGCCGTGCGGCTCCGGTCCTGTCATAGCAAACTCTGCTTTGCTTCATTGAAGCGAGAGCAGGGAATCCTGTTCTCGCTTCAATGAAGCAAAGCAGAATTGCTTTTGGGCAAGGGGAGCTGCATGTCAACAGCTCCCCTTGCTCAAAAGCAATGCTGGCTCCCGCAGGAGGCGGGAAGCCGGCGGGACCGTGGGGGCATTGGGGCTCCGCCCATGGTCCCCAACGCAAAGGGCCGTCCCCGAGGGATGGGGTCCCCGGGGCCAGAAGTGGCCCGGGAGGGCGGCCACGTGGCCCCCCTCCCTCAATAAAAATGTTTTTAAAAATTTAAAAAGAGGCACAGCCATCGGGGATGGGGTCCCCGGGGCTAATAGAGGCCTCAGGAGGGGGTCCTCGCAGCCCCCCTCCTTAAAAAATATATTTTTTAAATAAATAAATATGTGGCCATGCCCCGGGGGATGGGGTCCCTGGGGCTGAAATTGGCCTCGGTAGGGGGGGCCACGCGGCCCCCTTCCCGTTTATTTTTTGATTTTTTTAAAAAAAAATAGGGATCAGGCCCTGGGGGATGGGGTCCCCAGGGCCCCAAAAATGGGAAAAGAAGGGGGGCCACGCAGCCCCTTTCTGAAAAAAGCAACAACAAAAAAAGCCGGCATCGCACCGGAGTCCCCACCCCCTCCCTGCAGCACTCTGCAAATGTGCCCCCTGGCACATTGTAAGTTGGGGAATTAATTCCCCTTGAATACTGAGGGTCCCTGGCGGCCAACTAGCCTACCAGGTACCTCCAGTATGCGCCAAGGAGCTGCATTGCAGAGAGGTGGTCCAAGGCCACGCCTCCTTTTTACACCACTCTGCAATGCAGCTCTGTGGCACTTACTGGAGGTACCTGGTGGGCTAGTTGGACCCCAGGGACCCTCAGGACTCAACAGGACTTAATCTCCAAATTTACAATGCGCCAAGGGGCGCGTTTGCACAGTGGTGCAGGGAGGGGGCGGGGCATAACATAACAAGTGTGCAAACGGGCCCCCTGGCACATTGTAAATTGGGGATTAAGTCCCTTCAATCCTGAGGTCCCTGGGGCCAACTAGCCCACCAGGTACCTCCAGTAAGCGCCACAGAGCTGCTTTGCAGAGAGCTGGTCCGAGGCCACGCCCCTTTTTACACCTTTCTGCAACGCAGCTCTGTGGCGCTTACTGGAGGCACCTGGTGGGCTAGTTGGCCCCCAGGGACCCTCAGGATTCAAGGGGACTTAATCCCCCGACCTACAATGCACCAGGGGGCGTGTTTGCACAGTGGTGCAGGGAGGGGGCGGGCCTGTCATAACAAATGTGCCCCCTGGCACGTTGTAAATTGGGGGATTAAGTCCCCTTGAATCCTTAGGGTCCCTGGGGGCCAACTAGCCCACCAGGTACCTCCAGTAAGCACCACAGAACTGCGTTGCAGAGAGGTCGTCCGAGGCCATGCCCCTTTTTACACCACTCTGCAAACACGGCTTCTGGTGCACTGCTGGTGGGGCGATGAGGTCCTCTTGTGTCCTGAGGACCTCAGGACACAAGTGGACTTCATCCTCCGAGCAGCAGTGCGCCAGAAGCCGTGTTTGCAGCGTGGTGTAAAAAGGGACGTGGCCTCGGAACACCTCTCTGCAACACAGCTCTGTAGCACTTACTGGAGGTACCTGGTGGGCTACTTGGCCCCCGGGGACCCTCAATTCAAGGGGACTTAATCCCCCAACTTACAACGCACCAGGGGGCGCCTTTTCAGAGTGGTGCAGGGAGGGGGCGGGCCTGATATAACAAGTTAGCAATCCTGCTGTGTGGGACTTACTGGAGGTTATAAAAGGGGTAGTTGGCCCCCAAGGTTGACGTTGGGGGCTAACTATCCCTCCTGTTACCGTCGCTAAATCCCACACAGTGGGATTGCTAAAAGGTGTTTGGAGGCCACCCTCACCTTTCTCCACCAGTCTGCAAATGCGACTGCTATGTTATAGTTAGAAATTAGCATTTAAAAAACCTTTGAAATTCACTGAAAAAACCATAGGTTTCAGGCACGTTATAGTTAGAAATTAGCATAAAAAAAACCTTTGAAATTCACTGAAAAAACCATAGGTTTCAGGCACGATATAGTTAGTTGGACATTTCACTCATACAAAACCAGTGAAATTCCACCGTTATAGTTAGTTCAGCTAACTATAACTAGCGCCCCCACAATGCACTGCTGATGACGTCACATATTACATCATTCATGACATGGTCAGTGACATCATTGATGACATCACTGATGACATCTCAAATGACATCACTGATGACATCACTGATGACTTCATCCACGTGAAAATCTGATACACCTCCTCAAACCCTAATATAACCTTTGATACACCCACTCTAAAATACAGACTACCATTTTCGAAACCATAGACATACCAATACCAGTTACTACATACGCACTCACTGATTCCTAGGTCTACACACACATCCACTCATTCACCCATACAGTCACTCATACTTATGGTCACTCAGTACAGGACTATCATATGCACTCATACTCCTATATAGACACTCAAACACCGCCACTCATCCAGAGTTACTCACACACCTAGTCAGTCATGCAAAGAATCAATCACACTTCCATTTACTCACCTATACAGTTATACACAAACCACCTCACTTATTCATACAGATACTAACGCATACTTACTCTCTTATACAATCACTGATACAAGTACACACTCATCCATACAGCCACTCTCACAATCACTGACTCTCACGTATAGTCATTTATATACTCCAACTCTCACATACACTGCCTTTTAGATATGTAGTTACTTGGACATGTACCACTGAGACATCCATTCACTCACCAACACACCCATACACACACTCACCCACCCATACAGCTGTTTCCACATGCACTCTTGAACCCATACACCCAGTGAATCAACCACTCACACATCTATGCACAGAGTTACACACCTCCCACCCACGCACACATACACTCAGGCACCCATACAAATACTCAGGCAACCAATCAATAACCCATATAGACACTCATGTAGCTACTCACCAACCCATGCAGCAGCTTACACAACAACAGACAGACTAATACAGACATTCATACAGTTTAGTCACTAACCCATGCATTCAGTAAGACACATTTAATCACTCACTTATACAGTCAGTCACGCACCTACTAAATCTTCCATCCAGACACTTATACACCCACTCATTCTTCAATACACCTTGGCATATATATAAAACATATTTAAACTTTATAGAAACACACAGTCACTGGATGATGTCATCAGTGATGTCATTTGAGATGTCATCAGTGATGTCATCAGTGATGTCACTGACCATGTCATGAATGATGTAATATGTGATGTCATCAGCAGTGCATTGCGGGGGCGCGAGTTATAGTTAGTTGAACTAACTATAACGGCGGAATTTTACTGGTTTTGTACGAGTGAAATGTCCAACTAACTATAACGTCTCTGAAACCTTTGGTTTTTTCAGTGAATATATATATATATATATATATATATATATATATATATATATTCCTTAAAAAACCAAAGGTTACAGTTACATTATAGTTAGGGGCAGATTTTACTCATACAAAACCAGAGAAATTCAGCTGTTATAGTTAGCTGAGTTATCTATAACTCACGCCCTCAATGCACTGCTTATGACCTCACATATTACATTACTCATGAAATGGTCAGTAACATCACTGATGACATCTGAAATGACATCACTGATGACATCAGTGATGACATCATCCAGTGACTGTGAGTGTTTTTAAAAAGTTTATGTTATAGGTTGTTATGTTATAGGTCATTTATATAGCGCACATTCACTGAAAGGTCTCTTGGCGCTGGTATAAGAGCCATCATCAGATCAGGTATTTAGCTACTATATGCCTGAGAAAAAAGCCAAGTTTTCAGCATTCTTCTAAAGCTCATGTAGTTGTCTGCTAGTTGAATTGCAGTGGGGAATGACTTCCAGACCTGAGGACTTTGAACCAAGAAGTGAAGCCCTTCCAGTCTCCTTTGTTTGAACCTCAGGATCCTTAGAAGGTTCATTTGGGAAGACCTAAGATTGCGTTTCGGAGAATATTTTTGGATTTTGGTAGTTATGAACTTGGGCCATTTGTTATGAAGAGCTTTGAATATGATACAACCTGTTTTGAATATGGTACGTTGGGTCACTGGGAACCAGTGTAACTTCTTCATTAATGGTTTGATGTGGCAGTGTCACGGTTGTTCAAAAATGATTCTTGCTGCTTGGTTTTGCGCCAGTTGGAGTCTATAATTTAGTTTTTTTGGAAGCCCCAAGTATAGAGCGTTTGCATAGTCAATTCTAGACTAGATTAACGCAATGACGATTTGGATACTAGCCTCCATTGAGAAAAATCTCCTCATTTTCCTGATTTTCCTACATTGGAGGAAACAGGAGGACGTCACTGTGCCTATTTGAGGTTTCATGGATAAGTTATTATCAATCTGGCTGCCTAAGCTTTTTACCGCAGTCCTAGGGGCAGGGGAGGGGGCCATATCTGTTGGCCAATAGGTGGGGTTCCAATGGTTTACTTTGTTGTTGGTTAAGACTATCTCTGTTTTATCAGGGTTGAGCTTTAACTGATTGCCGTTCATCTAGTCTCTGATGTACATCATAGTGTTTTGAAAAAACTCCCTTGAGTCCCGTGTCACAATGATGGTGAAAATCGGTTGCATGTCATCAGCATAATTATATATTTTCACCTTTTTCCTGCTGGAGAGTGTTATCAATGGACAGATATAAAGGTTAAAGAGGTGAGGGGATAAGTAGGAACCCTGAGGTACTCCGCAGTTCACGTGGACTTTAGATGAGCAATATGGGGAGAGACGGACAGACTGGGTGCGGTCCTTCAGGAAGGATTTCATCCATTGTAGGGCCGGGCCTTTTAAGCCTGCTTCGGCAATTCAGTCCATCAGAATACTATGATCCACGGTGTCAAATGCCGCAGATAGATCCAGCAGGACCAGAGCATGAGTACTGCATTCATCAGCCCCATTCCTCATATCATCTACAACTGAAAGAATGACTGATTCTGTAGAGTGGGAAGGGAGAAAACCTGCCTGGTGGGGGTGGAGGTAATTTGTCTCTTCTAAAAAAGAACAGAGGTGTTTTGCTACATGTGCTTCTAAGATTTTAGCTGGGTAGGGGAGGAGGGATCTAGGTCTATAATTTTTTAGCAGCTGTGGGTCCTCTCCATATGTTTTTTGTAGTGGGATTATTACGGCTTCTTTGAACGATTGGGGAACATAGCCTTGCATGAAAGATGAATTTAAAAGTGAAAGTATCACTTCCGGGAAGGATGAATGAAGGATTATTTGTATTTGAGGTGGGCATACGTCTTTGGGGGAACCAAATTTAATTTTTATTATTAGTTCTGCTAGGTGTTCTTTGCTGATGCAGGGAAAGGTAGAAATGAAAGTGTTGTTCCTATTTCCTGAGGGGGTTTTGTGTATGATTTGCTAGGGGGAATAATAGCTTGTATTTTCTTTATTTTGTCTACAAAGAAGTGGTTTAAGTCATCACATAATTTCTGTGTTGAAATGACCGGTAGTATTACTCGGTCTGGGGCAGATAATTCTCCCACTAATTTGAATATGTCTTTTGTTTTATTGTTGGAGTTTAACACTTTGTTTGAGAAGAAAGTTATTTTGGTTTGAAGGATAGCGTCTTTATATTCTTTCATACTTTGTATGAAGAGTTCTTTTTTTTCTGGCAAGAAAGAGCTTTGCCATTTCCTTTCTGACTGTCCCGTTTTTAGTTTAGCTGTCTTTAGCTCTTCGGAGAACCATAATTGATGCCTTGTGCTGGCAGGAGGATCTGATTTTTTAAAAGTGGCGTGAGTATTACTGCCCATTCTTTGCTATTGTGACATTTCTTCCTCAAATTTAGCCAGGTTCTCTGTCATGGAGGGTAAGTTAAATGCTAATGTGTCGCAGAAGGAAGTTGTGTTTATTCGGTTTCAATTTTTAGTCATGGTCCTTGGGAGAATAATGGGTTTAGGTAGAGTGATTTTACCAAGGGTGAACTTTATTAAGTGGTGGTCAGACCATACACATGGATAGATGAAAATATTGGCTATAGTAAGGTTAATGGACCAAACTTGGTCCAGTGTGTGTCCTTTGATATGTGTGGGCCCCTTTATATGTGGTTCGAAATTGAGACTATAAAGCATTTCAGTCATATCCTTGGAATCTTTGCACTCAGTTTCCTCATTTGCCCAGTAGTTCATGTCTCCAATGAGTAAAGTTTAGCATGGTCAATAGATAGTGAGGACATGAAATCTGCTAGGCCTTTTGGAAATTCCTGCATAGGCTTTGGTGGTCTATAGAGGAGTACACTCCCCCACCCTTTTTCCCAGTGGTTCTATTGGCATTCAGGAGATAGTAGTTTCCTGATAGTGCCGCTAGTATGTCAGGCATGGAATCATCCATGAGCCATGTCTCTGTCACAAGCAATAAGTCTGGGCTGTCTGTGTTCAATAAATGAAATATTTCTAGCTGATGTTTGACCAGAGAGCGTGTGTTAAGCTAAATAATATTTAGGTTGTTCGTTTTTTGACTCATAAAGGTAGAGGTTGCCTTTTGAGAAGCAACAGGAGGTTGGGCTAGGTTCTGTGTGGATGTGTTCATCTCGGGGTTCTGCTTGAGTAGTCATAGCATCTTACGTTTATATTTAACCCAAGGTTCTAGCTGCTTACCTAATGGGGAAAGCAGTTTCAGTTCATGTGATGTATAGGTTAACTTTTGGGCATAGTGCCTGGCCCCTGGACCCGTCCGGACGCGGATGGGCGCAGACAGGCTTGCCTTTGGCGCGCCCGCTGCACGCGTTTGCTGTGCGTCCACGCTGCCGCCAGTCTTTTGAGGCTACGGAGCTCCTGCTAGCTCCGCCCCTCTGTGAGTGGATTGGATCCTCAAATCCAATCAGCTTCAGCATAGCAGTGTCTGAGTGCCACCCGGAAATGCAGCAATGTTAGTGAAATTATGAGTGTTAAATATACATATCAAAGTGTATTGGTGAATCAGTGGGTGTATGAGTGTCTGTATGGATGACTCAGTGAGTGCGTGACTGACTGTATAAGTGAGTAATTAGGTGTCTCAGTAAATGTATGGGTGAGTGACTGGTTGTGTGAATGTGTGTATCTGTCAGTTGATGTCTAAGTGGGTATATGAGTGTGTTAGTGGGTACATGAACGGCTATATGAGTGAATGATTGGTTGTCTGACTACCTCTATGGTTGTCTGGGTGTCTGTGTGTGTGGGTGAGGAGGTGTGTGACTGCCCGTATGGATGACTAAGTGGGTGAGTCAGTGGCTGTATGGGGTATTGTGTGCACATGTGAGAAGCTGTATGGGTGAATGAGTGTCTGTAAGGCTGTGTTGGTTATTGAGTGCATGTGTTAGTATGGGTGAGTAACTGGGTATGTGCAAGGCAGTATAGGTGAGTAACGGGGTATATAAATGACTGTATGCATGAGTGAGTGTGAGAGTGGCTATATGGATGAGTGCATGCTTCTGTCAGTGACTGTATAGGTGAGTGAGTATGTGTTACTATTTGTATGAGTAAGTAAATGGTGGTGTGTGTTACTGTTTGGGTGAGTGAGTGGCTGTGTGATTGACTGTGTGGGTGAGTGTCTAGGTGTGCGAGTTGTTCTATGGGTGACTCACTCAGTGTGTGAGTGCCTGTATGGGTATGTGAGTGGATATGTCAATGGATGTATTAGTGAGTGAATGGGTGTATGAGTGGCAGTATGGATGAGCGAGTGGATGTGTGTGTAGATCTATGAATCAGTGAGTGGGTGTATAAGTACTGGTATGGCTCTGTGAATGGGTTTGTGAATGGTTGTGTGGGAGTGGCAGTGGATGTATGAAAGATTCTATAGGGGTGTGAGTGGGTGTGTCAGAGATGCTATGGATGATGCCATCACTGATGTCATCAGTGATGTCATTTGAGATGTCATCAGTGATGTAATATGTGAGGTCATAAGCAGTGCATTGCGGGGGTGCAAGTTATAGTTAACTCAGCTAACTATAATGGCTGAATTTCCCTGGTTTTGTATGAGGAAAATCTGCCCCTTACTATAATGTCCCAGTAACCTTTAGTTTTTTAGTGAATTTTTAAGGTTTTTTAAATGATAATTCCTAACTATAACATCCCTGTAACCTTTGTTTTTTTCAGTGAATTTATAAGGTTTTTTAACCCCTTCGCTGCTAGGCCTTTTCCCCCCTTGTGCTAAGCCTTTTTTTTGGCTATTTGGGGTAGTTCGCACTTAGGCCCCTGTAACTTTTTGACCACATAAGCTATCCACGCCAAATTTGCGTCCTTTTTTTCCAACATCATGGGGATTTTAAAGGTACCCAGGGTTTGTGGATTCCCCTGGAAGGGACCCAGAAATTAGCCAAAATACAGCTACATTTTGTTTTTTGGGGGAAAAATGGGAAAAAGGGCTACAGATGAAAGCGTCTGGTTTTTTCCCTGCAAATGGTATGAAAAAGGGGTTGTGGTGCTGAAATAACCATCTTCCCAGCTTTCAGGGACAAGCAGACTTTTGTCAGAAAACCAATATTTTTTACACAGTTTTGGCATTTTTCTGGGACATAGCCTATTTTTGCAATTTTTTGTGCTTTCAACCTCTTTCCAGTTAATGGTAGAAATGGCTATAAAAGCAATAATGAATCCTGGAAAGCTATACATTTTAGAAAAGTAGACAAAATTCTGAATTCAGCAAGGGGTCATTTGTGTAGATCCTTCAAGGTTTCTTTATAGAAACTAACTGTTGAATATAGGAAAAATTGAAAATTAGTTGAAAAAAACAGCCATTTGTGTCAACGTTTTCACCTGTAACTTCTTCTAATTATGACAGATGTTTGAAAGCAATATACCGTTACATCCGCTGGATCTTCCTGGTTGTGGGGATATATAGGACTTGTAGGTTCACCAAGAACCCAACGAACCCAGAGCCAATAACTGAGCAGCGTCTTGCAATGGTTTTTTATTATGTACCGGGTATATAGCAATTAATTTGGGAAAATATATACAAGGAAAAATCGGTATGAAAGACACCTATGTATTTCTGAAATTGGAACAAAATATAGAGTTTAGAAACAGTAGATATTTGCACATTTTCGAAATTGTGAGAACCCATAATAGCATGAGAATTATAGGTCATTATAGGTGACTTATTTTTTACACATTGTCTTTCATTTGGAAGGCAGAAATGCATCGAAAGTCAATAGGTAATAACAGTTGCTCTACAATTATGTGTTACCCTAAGTCTCCCGATAAAAATGGTACCTCACTTGTGTGGGTAGGCCTAGTGTCCGCAACAGGAAACAGCTCAAAACGCAACGTGGACAGTGAAAACTGACCGTTTTTTTATAGAGTGCCTAGCTGTAGATTTTGAACCCTAGCTCTGCCGGCACATAGGGAAACCTAGCAAACCTATACATTTTTTAAAACTAGACACCCAGGGGAATCCAGGATGGGGTGACTTGACTGGCTCTCACCAGGTTCTATTACCCAGAATCCCTAGCAAACCTAAACATTAGTAAAAACAAAACACATTTTCCTCACATTTCTGTGGTGGAAAGTTCTGGAATCTGTGTGGATCCACAAAATTCCCCGATCCCGCGTTCCCCAAAGTCTTCTGAGAAAAATGGTACCTCACTTGTGTGGGTAGGCCTAGTGCCCGCGACAGGAAACGGCCCAAAACGCAACATGGACACACCACATTTTCACAGTGAAATCAAATCCTTTTTTTTGCAAAGTGCCTAGCTGTAGATTTTGAACCCTAGCTCTGCCAGAACCTAGGGAAACCTAGCAAACCTATACATTGTTTAACACTAGACACCCAGGGGAATCCAGGATGGGGTGACTTGACTGGCTCTCACCAGGTTCTGTTACCCAGAATCCCATGCAAACCTAAAAATGTGTCCAAAAAAACACATTTTCCTCACATTTCTGTGGTGGGAAGTTCTGGAATCTGCGTGGATCCACAAAATTCCACAAACCCCCCATTCCCCAAAGTCTTCCAAGAAAAGTGGTACCTCACTTGTGTGGGTAGGCCTAGTGCCCGTGACAGGAAACGGCCCAAAACACAACGTGGACACACCACATTTTCACAGTGAAAACTGGCCCTTTTTTTGCAAAGTGCCTAGCTGTAGATTTTGAATCCAAGCTCTGCCGGCACCTAGGGAAACTTAGCAAACCTATACATTTTTGAAAACTAGACACCCAGGGGATTCCAGGGAGGTATAGCTTGCGTGGATCCCCCAACGTATTTTTACCCAGAATCCCCTGCAAACCTCAACTTTAGCTGAAAAAAATCACTTTTTCCACACATTTTTGTGTGGGAAAGTTGTGGCATCACCGGGCTGACACAAATTTCCTACCACCCAGCATTCCCGCAGGTGTCCCAATAAAAATGGTGCCTCACTCGTGTGGGAGGCCCAAGTACCCGCGACAGGCAAGGGCCCAAAACGTATTGAGGCGACATCAAAATTGCCTATCACAAAACGACCTGGTTTTGCAAGGGGGGTCACCTGGGTTTTTGGCCCCGTGCTCGGCGGCCAGCTAGGGAAACCTACCAAACCCACACATTTCTGAAAACTAGACACCCAGGGGATTCCAGGGAGGTATGGCTTGTGTGGTTCCCCAACGTTTTCTTACCCAGAATCCCCTGCAAACCTCAAATTAAGCTAAAAAATCACTTTTTCCACACATTTTTGTGTGGGAAAGATGTGGCATCACCGGGCTGACACAAATTTCTTACCACCCAGCGTTCCCCAGGTCTCCCGATAAAAATGGTGCCTCGCTCGTGTGGGAGGCCCAAGTACCCGCGACAGGCAAGGGCCAAAAAAGGTATTGAGGCGACATCAAAATTGCCTATCACAAAACGACCTGGTTTTGCAAGGGGGGTCACTTGGATTTTTGGCCCCGTGCTCGGCGGGCCACCTAGGGAAACCTACCAAACCCACACATTTCTGAAAACTAGACACCCAGGGGATTCCAGGGAGGTATGGCTTGCGTGGATCCCCCAACTTTTTCTTACCCAGAATCTACTGCAAACCTCAAATGTAGCTGAAAAAAAATCACTTTTTCCACACATTTCTGTGTGGGAAAGTTGTGGCATCACCGGGCTGACACAAACTTCCTACCACCCAGCAATCCCCCAGGTCTCCCCATAAAAATGGTGCCTCACTCGTGTGGGAGGCCCAAGTACCCGCGACAGGCAAGGGCCCAAAAGGTATTGAGGCAACATCAAAATTGCCTATCACAAAGAGACCTGGTTTTGTAAGGGGTCACCTGGATTTTTGGCCCCGTGCTCGGCAGCCAGCTAGGGAAACCTACCAAACCCACACATTTCTGAAAACTAGACACTCGCGGGATTCCAGCGAGGTATGGCTTGAGTGAATCTCCCAATGTTTTCTTACCCAGAATCCCCATCAAACCTCAAATTTAGCTGAAAAAATCACTTTTTCCACACATTTTTGTGTGGGAAAGTTGTGGCATCACCGGGCTGACACAAACTTCCTACCACCCAGCAATCCCCCAGGTCTCCCCATAAAAATGGTGCCTCGCTCGTGTGGGAGGCCCAAGTACCCGCGACAGGCAAGGGCCCAAAACGTATTGAGGCAACATCAAAATTGCCTATTACAAAACGACCTGGTTTTGCAAGGGGGGTCACCTGGGTTTTTGGCCCTGTGCTCGGCAGCCAGCTAGGGAAACCTACCAAACCCACACATTTCTGAAAACTAGACACCCAGGGGATTCAAGGGAGGTATGGCTTACATGGATCCCCCAACTATTTCTTACCCAGAATCTACTGCAAACCTCAAATTTAGCTGAAACAAATCACTTTTTCCACACATTTCTGTGTGGGAAAGTTGTGGCATCACCGGGCTGACACAAATTTCCTACCACCCAGCGTTCTCCCAGGTATCCTGATAAAAATGGTGCCTCACTCGTGTGGGAGGCCCAAGTACACGTGACAGGCAAGGGCCCAAAACGTATTGAGGCGACATCAAAATTGCCTATCACAAAACGACCTGGTTTTGCAAGGGTGTTCACCTGGGTTTTTGGCCCCGTGCTCGGCAGCCAGCTAAGGAAACCTACCAAACCCACACATTTCTGAAAAATAGACACCTGGGGGATTCCAGGGAGGTATGGCTTGAGTGGATCTCCCAATGTTTTCTTACCCAGAATCCCCAGCAAACCTCAAATTTTGCTGAAAAAATCACTTTTTCCACACATTTTTGTGTGGGAAAGTTGTGGCATCACCGGGCTGACACAAATTTCCTACCACCCAGCAATCCCCCAGGCCTCCCCATAAAAATGGCACCTCACTTGTGCGGGAGGCCCAAGTACCCGCGACAGGCAAGGGCCCAAAACGTATTGAGGCGACATCAAAATTGCCTATCACAAAACGACCTGGTTTTGCAAGGGGGGTCACCTGGGTTTTTGGCCCCGTGCTCGGCGGCCAGCTAGGGAAACCTACCAAACCCACACATTTCTGAAAACTAGACACCCAGGGGATTCCAGGGAGGTATGGCTTGCGTGGTTCCCCAATGTTTTCTTACCCCGAATCCCCTGCAAACCTCAAATTTAGCTGAAAAAATCACTTTTTCCACACATTTTTGTGTGGGAAAGTTGTGGCATCACCGGGCTGACACAAATTTCCTACCACCCAGCAATCCCCATAAAAATGGCACCTCACTTGTGCGGGAGGCCCAAGTACCCGCGACAGGCAAGGGCCCAAAACGTATTGAGGCGACATCAAAATTGCCTATCACAAAACGACCTGGTTTTGCAAGGGGGGGTCACCTGGGTTTTTGGCCCCGTGCTCGGCGGCCAGCTAGGGAAACCTACCAAACCCACACATTTCTGAAAACTAGACACCCAGGGGAGGCGAGGGAGGTATGGCTTGCGTGGATCCCCCAACTTTTTCTTGCCCAGAATCTACTGCAAACCTCAAATTTAGCTGAAAAAAAATCACTTTTTCCAAACATTTCTGTGTGGGAAAGTTGTGGCATCACCGGGCTGACACAAATTTCCTAACACGAAGCGTTCCCCCAGGTCTCCCGATAAAAATGGTGCCTCACTCGCGTGGGAGGCCCAAGTACCCGCGACAGACAAGGGCCCAAAACGTATTGAGGCGACATCAAAATTGCCTATCACAAAATGACCTGGTTTTGTAAGGGGGATCACCTGGGTTTAAGGCCCCGTGCTCGGCGGCCAGCTAGGGAAACCTACCAAACCCACACATTTCTGAAAACTAGACACCTGTGGGATTCCAGGGAGGTATGGCTTGAGTAGATCTCCCAATGTTTTCTTACCCAGAATCCCCAGCAAACCTCAAATTTAGCTGAAAAAATCACTTTTTCCACACATTTTTGTGTGGGAAAGTTGTGGCATCACCGGGCTGACACAAAATTCCTACCACCCAGCAATCCCCCAGGTCTCCCCATAAAAATGGTGCCTCGCTCGTGTGGGAGGCCCAAGTACCCGCGACAGGCAAGGACCCAAAACGTATTGAGGCAACATCAAAATTGCCTATCACAAAACGACCTGGTTTTGCAAGGGGGGTCACCTGGGTTTTTGGCCCTGTGCTCGGCAGCCAGCTATGGAAACCTACCAAACCCACACATTTCTGAAAACTAGACACCCAGGGGATTCCAGGGTGGTATGGCTTGCGTGGTTCCCGAACGTTTTCTTACCCCGAATCCCCTGCAAACCTCAAATTTAGCTGAAAAAATCACTTTTTCTACACATTTCTGTGTGGGAAAGTTGTGGCATCACTGGCCTGACACAAATTTCCTACCACCCAGCGTTCTCCCAGGTCTCCTGATAAAAATGGTGCCTCACTCGTGTGGGAGGCCCAAGTACACGCGACAGGCAAGGGCCCAAAACGTATTGAGGCGACATCAAAATTGCCTATCACAAAACGACCTGGTTTTGCAAGGGTGTTCACCTGGGTTTTTGGCCCCGTGCTCGGCAGCCAGCTAGGGAAACCTACCAAACCCACACATTTCTGAAAAATAGACACCTGGGGATTCCAGGGAGGTATGGCTTGAGTGGATCTCCCAATGTTTTCTTACCCAGAATCCCCAGCAAACCTCAAATTTTGCTGAAAAATCACTTTTCCACACATTTTTGTGTGGGAAAGTTGTGGCATCACCGGGCTGACACAAATTTCCTACCACCCAGCAATCCCCAGGTCTCCCCATAAAAATGGCACCTCACTCGTGCGGGAGGCCCAAGTACCCGCGACAGGCAAGGTCCCAAAACGTATTGAGGCGACATCAAAATTGCCTATCACAAAACGACCTGGTTTTGCAAGGGGGGTCACCTGGGTTGTTGGCCCCGTGCTCGGCGGCCAGCTAGGGAAACCTACCAAACCCACACATTTCTGAAAACTAGACACCCAGGGGATTCCAGGGAGGTATGGCTTGCGTGGATCCCTCAACATTTTCTTACCCAGAATCCCCTGCAAACCTCAAATTTAGCTGAAAAAATCACTTTTTCCACACATTTTTGTGTGGGAACGTTGTGGCATTACCGGGCTGACACAAATTTCTTATCACCCAGCGTTCCCCCAGGTCTCCCGATAAAAATGGTGCTTCACTCGTGTGGGAGGCCCAAGTACCCGCGACAGGCAAGGGCCCAAAACCTATTGAGACAACATCAAAATTGCCTATCACAAAACGACCTGGTTTTGCAAGGGGGGTCACCTGGGTTTTTGGCCCCGTGCTCGGCGGCCAGCTAGGGAAACCTACCAAACCCACACATTTCTGAAAACTAGACACCCAGGAGATTCCAGGGAGGTATGGCTTGCGTGGATCCCCAACGTTTTCTTACCCAGAATCCCCTGCAAACCTCAAATTTAGCTGAAAATATCACTTTTTCCACACATTTTTGTGTGGGAAAGTTGTGGCATCACCGGCTGACACAAATTTCCTACCACCCAGCGTTCCCCCAGGTCTCCCGATAGAAATGGTGCCTCACTCGTGTGGGAGGCCAAAGTACCCACGACAGACAAGGGCCCAAAACGTATTGAGGCGACATCAAAATTGCCTATCACAAAACGACCTAGTTTTGCAAGGGGGGTCACCTGGGTTTTTGGCCCCGTGCTCGGCGGCCAGCTAGGGAAACCTACCAAACCCACATATTTCTAAAAACTAGACACCCGGGGAATTCCATGGAGGTATGGTTTGGTGGAGCCCCCAACATTTTCCTAGCCAGAATCCCCTGCAAACCTCAAATTTAGCTGAAGAAATCACTTTTTCCACACATTTTTGTGTGGGAAAGTTGTGGCATCACCGGGCTGACACAAATTTCCTACCACCCAGCGTTCCCCCAGGTCTCCCGATAAAAATGGTGTCTCACTCGTGTGGGAGGCCCAAGTGCCCGTGATAGGCAAGGGCCCAAAACCTATTGAGGCGAAATCAAAGTTGCCTATCAAAAAACGAACTGGTTTTGCAAGGGGGGTCACCTGGGTTTTTGGCCCATTGCTCGGCGGCCAGCTAGGGAAACCTACCAAACCCACACATTTCTGAAAACTAGACACCTGGGGGATTCCAGAGAGGTATGGCTTGCGTGGATCCCCCAATGTTTTCTTACCCGGAATCCCCTGCAAACCTCAAATTTAGCTGAAAAATCACTTTTCCACACATTTTTGTGTGGGAAAGTTGGGGCATCACTGGGCTGACACAAATTTCCTACCACCCAGCATTCCCCAGGTCTCCCAATAAAAATGGTGTCTCACTGTGTGGAAGGCCCAAGTGCCCGCGACAGGCAAGGGCCCAAAACTATTGAGGCGAAATCAAGTTGCCTATCAAAAACGAACTGGTTTTGCAAGGGGGTCACCTGGCTTTTGGCCCTGTGCTCGGCGGCCAGCTAGGGAAACTTACCAAACCCACACATTTCTGAAAACTAGACACCTGGGGGATTCCAGGGAGGTATGGCTTGCGTCGATCCGCCAATGTTTTCTTACCCGGAATCCCCTGCAAACCTCAAATTTAGCTGAAAAAATCACTTTTTCCTCTCATTTTTGTGTGGGAAAGTTGGGGCATCACTGGGCTGACATCAAATTTGCTACCAACCAGCGTTCCCCAGGTCTCCCAATAAAAATGGTGCCTCACTCGTGCGGGAGGCCCAAGTACCCGCGGACAGGCAAGGGCTCAAAATGTATTGAGGCGACATCAAAATTGCCTATCACAAAACGACCTGGTTTTGCAAGTGGGTCACCTGGGTTTTTGGCCCTGTGCTTGGGCGGTGAGCTAGGGAAACCTACCAAACCCACACATTTCTGAAAACTAGACACCCAGGGATTCCAGGAGGTATGGCTCGTGGATCCCCTAACGTTTTCTTACCCAGAATCCCCTGCAAACCTCAAATTTAGCTGAAAATCACTTTTTCCACACATTTTTGTGTGGGAAAGTTGTGGCATCACCGGGGTGACACAAATTTCCTACCACCCAGAGTACCCCCAGGTCTCCCAATAAAAATGGTGCCTCACTCGTGCGGGAGGCCCAAGTACCCGCGACAGGCAAGGGCCCAAAACGTATGTGTGGAAAAAGTGATTTTTTCAGCTAAATTTGAGGTTTGCAGGGGATTCTGGGTAAGAAAACGTTGGGGGAACCACGCAAGCCATACCTCCCTATAATTCCCCGGGTGTCTAGTTTTCAGAAATGTGTGGGTTTGGTAGGTTTCGCTAGCTGGCCGGCGAGCACGGGGCCAAAAACCCTGGTGACCCCCCTTGCAAAAGCAGGTCGTTTTGTGATAGGCAATTTTGATGTCCCCTCAATACGTTTTGGGCCCTTGCCTGTCGCGGGTACTTGGGCCTCCCACACGAGTGAGGCACCATTTTTATCGGGAGACCTGGGGGAATGCTGGGTTGTAGGAAATTTGTGTCAGCCCGGTGTTGCCACAACTTTCTCCCACAAAAATGTGTGAAAAGTGATTTTTTCAGCTAAATTTGAGGTGTGCAGGGGATTCTGGGTAAGAAAACTTTGGGGATCGGAAGCAAGCCATACCTCCCTGGAATCCACCGGGTGTCTAGTTTTAACAGAAATGTGTGGGTTTTGTAGGTTTCCCTAGCTGGCCGCCGAGCACGGGGCCAAAAACCCAGGTGACCCCTCTTGCAAAACCAGGTTGTTTTGTGATAGGCAATTTTAATGTTGCCTCAATCACGTTTTGGGCCCTTGCCTGTCGCTGGTACTTGGGCCTCCCACACGAGTGAGGCACCATTTTTATCGGGAGACCTGGGGGAATGCTGGTGGTAGGAAATTTGTGTCAGCCTGGTGATGCCACAACTTTCCCACACAAAAATGTGTGGAAAAAGTGATTTTTTTCAGCTAAATTTGATGTTTGCAGGGGATTCTGGGTAAGAAAATGTTGGGGGATCCATGTAAGCCATCCCTCCCTGTCATCCCCCGGGTGTCTAGTTTTCAGAAATGTGTGGGTTTGGTAGGTTTCCCTAGCTGGCCGCCGAACACGGGGCCAAAAACCAGGTGACCCCCCTTGCAAAACCATGTCGTTTTGTGATAGGCAATTTTGATGTCACCTCAATACGTTTTGGGCCCTTGCCTGTCGCGGGTACTTGGGCCTCACACTCGAGTGAGGCACCGTTTTTATCGGGAGACCTGGGGGAACACTGGGTGGTAGGAAATTTGTGTCAGCCCGGTGATGCCACAACTTTCCCACACAAAAATGTGTGGGAAAAGTGATTTTTTCAGCTAAATTTGATGTGTGCAGGGGATTCTGGGTAAGAAACCTTTGGGGGATCCAAGCAAGCCATACCTCCCTGCAATACACCGGGTGTCTAGTTTTCAGAAATATGTGGGTTTTGTAGGTTTCCCTAGCTGGCCACCGAGCACGGGCCAAAAACCCAGGTGACCCCTCTTGCAAAACAAGGTCGTTTTGTGATAGGCAATTTTGATGTTGCCTCAATACGTTTTGGGCCCTTGCCTGTTGCGGGTACTTGGGCCTCCCACACGAGTGAGGCACCATTTTTATCGGGAGACCTGGGGGAACGCTGGTGGTAGGAAATCTGTGTCAGCCCGGTGATGCCACAACTTTCCCACACAAAAATGTGTGGAAAAAGTGATTTTTTCAGCTAAATTTGAGGTTTGCAGGGGTTCTGGGTAAGAAAAGTTGGGGGATCCGTGCAAGCCATACCTCCCTATAATCCCCCGGGTGTCTAGTTTTCAGAAATGTGTGGTTTGGCAGGGTTTCCCTAGCTAGCCGCCGTGCACGGGGCCAAAATCCAGGTGACCCCCCTTGCAAAACCAGGTCGTTTTGTGATAGGCAATTTTGATGTCGCCTCAATACGTTTTGGGCCCTTGCCTGTCGTGGGTACTTGGGCCTCCCACACAACTGAGGCACCATTTTTATCGGGAGACCTGGGGGAACGCTGGGTGGTAGGAAATTTGTGTCAGCCCGGTGATGCCACAACTTTCCCACACAAAAATATGTGGAAAAAGTGATTTTTTCAGCTAAATTTGATGTTTGCAGGGGATTCTGGGTAAGAAAACGCTGGGGATCCACACAAGCCATATCTCCCTGTCATCCCCCGGGTGTCTAGTTTTCAGACATGTGTGGGTTTGGTAGGTTTCCCTAGCTAGCCACCGAGCACGGGGCCAAAAACCCAGGTGACCCCCCTTGCAAAACCAGGTTGTTTTGTTATAGGCAATTTTGATGTCGCCTCAATACGTTTTGGGCCCTTGCCTGTCGTGGGTACTTGGGCCTCCCACTCGAGTGAGGCACCATTTTTATCGGGAGACCTGGGGGAACGTTGGGTGGTAGGAACTTTGTGTCAGCCCGGTGATGCCACAACTTTCCCACACAAAAATATGTGGAAAAAGTGATTTTTTCAGCTAAATTTGATGTTTGCAGGGGATTCTGGGTAAGAAAACGTTGGGGGATCCACGTAAGCCATACCTCCCTGTCATCCCCCGGGTGTCTAGTTTTCAGAAATGTGTGGATTTGGTAGGTTTCCCTAGCTGGCCGCCAAGCACGGGGCCATAAACCCAGGTGACCTCCCTTGCAAAACCAGGTCGTTTTGTGATAGGCAATTTTGATGTCGCCTCAATACGTTTTGGGCCCTTGCCTGTCACGGGTACTTGGGCCTCCCACTCGAGTGAGGCACCATTTTTATCGGGAGACCTGGGGGAACGCTGGGTGGTAGGAAATTTGTGTCAGCCCGGTGATGCCACAACTTTCCCACACAAAAATGTGTGGAAAAAGTGATTTTTTCAGCTAAATTTGAGGTGTGCAGGGGATTCTGGGTAAGAAAACTTTGGGGGATCCAAGCAAGTCATACCTCCCTGGAATCCACCGGGTGTCTAGTTTTCAGAAATGTGTGGGTTTTGTAGGTTTCCCTAGCTGGCCGCCGAGCACGGGGCCAAAATCCCAGGTGACCCCTCTTGCAAAACCAGGTCGTTTTGTGATAGGCAATTTTGATGTTGCCTCAATACGTTTTGGGCCCTTGCCTGTCGCAGGTACTTGGGCCTCCCACACAACTGAGGCACCATTTTTATCGGGAGACCTGGGGGAACGCTGGGTGGTAGGAAATTTGTGTCAGCCCAGTGATGCCACAACTTTCCCACACAAAAATGTGTGGAAAAAGTGATTTTTTCAGCTAAATTTGAGGTTTGCAGGGGATTCTGGTTAAGAAAACGTTGGGGGATCCATGCAAGCCATACCTCCCTGGAATCCCCTGAGTGTCTAGTTTTCAGAAATGTGTGGGTTTGGTAGGTTTCCCTAGCTGGCCACCGAGCACGGGGCCAAAACCCAGGTGACCCCCCCTGCAAAACCAGGTCGTTTTTTAATAGGCAATTTTGTTGTCGCCTCAATACGTTTTGGGCCCTTGCCTGTCGCGGGTACTTGGGCCTCCCACACGAGTGGGGCACCATTTTTATCGGGAGACCTGGGGGAACGCTGGGTGGTAGGAAATTTGTGTCAGCTCAGTGATGCCACAACTTTCCCACACAAAAATGTGTGGAAAAAGTGATTTTTTCAGCTAAATTTGAGGTTTGCAGGGGATTCTTGGTAAGAAAATGTTGGGGGATACATGCAATCCATACCTCTCTGGAATCCCCCGGGTGTCTAGTTTTCAGAAATGTGTGGGTTTGGTAGGTTTCCCTAGATGGCTGCTGAGCTCGGGGCCAAAAACTCATGGGACCCCCCTTGAAAACCAGGTTGGTTTGTGATAGGTAATTTTGATGTCGCCTCACTAGGTTTTGGGCCCTTGCCTTTCGTGGGTACTTGACTCACCCATGCGAGTGAGGTACCATTTTTATCAGGAGACCTAGGGCAATGCTGTGTAGAAGGAAATTTGTGGATCCACGCAGATTCCAGAACTTTCCCACCACAAAATTGTGAGGAAAATGTGTATTTTTTACAAAGTTTGAGATTTGCAAGGGATTCTGTGTAACAGAACCTGATGAGAGGCACACAAGTCACCCCATCCCGGATTCCCCATGGTGTCTAGTTTTTAAAAATGTACAGGTTTGCTAGGTTTCCCTATGTGCCGGCTGCGCTAGGGCCCAAAATCCACAGGAAGGCACATTGCTAAAAATAAGTCTGTGCCTTGTGGGCTTTCTGCCGCCCTGAGGGGAATCGGGGGGGAGTTTGCCCCGATATTGCCCCAAGGAGGGCATAAAGACTGTGGCTATTTTTTTGGGGGTAGGAGCATTGGTATGCCCATTCTGGGCGCCCCCACCCCATGCATAAAAAAAATCCAGCGTAATCACTGGTGCCTAGTGGGCTCTTTGCCCCCCCGGCGGGCAGATCAGGGGCCTCAGGCCCCATCTGCCCCCCCCGGGGGGCAGAAAGACTGGAATTTCTCTGGGGGGTATTGTCATGCCCATTTTGGGTGGCCCCCACCCTTACATGAATACAAAAAAAAATCCCTGGTTTCTAGTGGGCTTTCTGCCCCCCCGGGGGCAGAAAGACTTACATTTCTCTGGGGGGGCATGCCCTTTTTGGGTAGCCCCCACCCCAACGTCAATAAAAAAAATAATCCCTGGTTTCTAGTGGGCTTTACGCCCCCCCGGGGGGGCAGAAAGACTGACATTTCTCTGGGGGGGGGGGCATTGCCATGTAAATGTAAAAATGTAAATCCGTATTTGTAAAGCGCGAACTACTCACCCTTACGGGTCTCAAGGCGCTGGGGGCCATCGTGGAAATTAAGTGAGCTGTTGCCCAGAGTCACATGGTGCTGAGCTGAGCTGCCGCCGGAGCCGCGGATCGAACCGTGAGCCCTGTGCTCCGAAGTCAGCTGCCCTGGCCGCTGCACCACACTTCTCCATGCCCTTTTTGGGCAGCCCCACCCTAACATCAATAAAATAAAAAAAATCCCTGGTTCCTAGTGGGCTTTCTGCCCTCTCGGGGGGCAGAAAGACTTACATTTCTCGGGGCGGGGGCATTGCCATGCCCTTTTTGGGCAGCCCCCACCCCAACGTCAATAAAAAAAATAATCCCTGGTTTCTAGCGGGCTTTCCACCCTCCAGGGGGGGCAGAAAGACTGCCATTTCTCAGGGGAAGGGGTGGGGGCATTGCCATGCCCTCTTTGGGCAGCCCCACCCCGTCAATAAAAAATAAAAATCCCTGGTTCCTAGTGGGCTTTCTGCCCCCCGGGGGGGCCAAATTGGGGGCTACTGACCCATCTTCCCCCCAGGGGGGCAGAAAGACTTACATTTCTCTGGGGGAGGTTGGGGGCATTGCCATGCCCTTTTTGGGCAGCCCCCACCCCAACGTCAATAAATAAAATAATCCCTGGTTTCTAGTGGGCTTTCCGCCCCCCCGGGGGGGCAGAAAGACTGTTGCCAACAAGCAAATATGGGGGGAGCAAAGGCCCTTGCCCAAGGGGCCGCTCCCCCCCTCCCTGGTGGCTAGTGGGTGGATCCCTGCTTGGGGATCCCCCTCCTGGGTTGATCCCCAAGCAGGGATCCACTAGGGAAGGGTACCATTGGAAAGGGGAGATTCTCCCCTTTCCAACGATACCTCTCCCATCTTTTTCGGTGCTTGGGGGGCTGAGATAGCCCCACAAGCACCGAAACTGAGAATGTTTTCGTTGCAATGACGATAGTGCGCCATTGCAACGAAAATCAAAAATATGCCTGGGGAGGTTGGGAAAGCTCTTCCCCACCTCCCCAGGCAAAAAAAAAAAAAAAGGGAAATCCCTCTGCTGTCTGCAGCAGAGGGATTTCCTGAGCATATGCTCATGACGGAATGGTTCCATCATGAGCACACTAGAACTTGTGCTCATGACGGAACCATTCCGTCATGAGCATAGAAGGGGTTAAATGATAATTCCTAACTATAACGTCCCTGTAACCTTTGTTTTTATCAGTGCATTTCTAAGGTTTTTTAATTGCTAATTCCTAACTATAACGTCCCTGTAACCTTTGTTTTTATCAGTGAATTTCTAAGGCTTTTTTAAATGCTAATTCCTAACTACAACATCCCTGTAACTTTTGTTTTTTTCAGTGAATTTCTATGGTTTTTAAAGCAGTAGTCATGTTCGCAGAGAAGTGGAGAAAGGGGGCAGGGCCTCCGACCAGCTCACAGCGATTCCGCTTTATAGGACTTACAGGAGGTTCCATGAGGGCGTCTTGGCCCCCAAGGTCCCTCTGGAGCCAATGGGACTTCATCCCTCAACTAGTAGTGTGCCAGGAGGCACATTTGCAGAGTGGTGGAGAAAGTGGGCATGCCTCTGATAACTTCTCAGCAATCCTGCTGTGTGGAACTTACTGGAGATAACAGGAGGGGTAGTTGACCCCCAAGGATGTCCTTGGAGGCCAACTACCCTTCCTATTACCTCCAGTAAGTCCCATAGAACAGGATAGCTGAGATCTGATAGCAGGCCACGCCCCTTTTCTTCCCCACTCTGCAAACGCGCCTCCTGGTGCACTACTAGTAGTGGGATGAAGTCTCCTTGGCTCTTGAGGGTCCTTGGGGGCCAACTAGCCCTCCTGTTACCTCCAGTAAGGCCCACACAGCTGGATTGCTGAGAGGTGGTCGGCCCTGTTGCTAATACCCCCAGTGAACACGGCCTTTGCTCCAAACGCTCATTTTCTTTTTTTTCTTTTTTTCGGACCCCGCACAGCGAGGTGGAGGTCTGGCCACCTGCTGAGGTTAGGTTTGGTAATAAAATCTTACTTTACATTTGAAAAAAAAACAGAATTTCACTGCAAATAAATCAAAGGTGAAAGGGAGTGATTAGTTAGGTATGGTAATAATATCTAACTTTACATTAAAACAAACCGTAGATAATCACTGAAAAATTAAAGGTTTATGTGAAATTATAGTTACGTAAAAATGTCATTCATAATGTCAAGTTTTAAGCACATAAAAACTGAAGTTCACAAGATTTAATTTACTAATCTAACTATAACTTGTGCCACTGTCATGCCCTACTTATGACAGTGAAGGGTTTCAGATATGAAACTAGTTGGTGCAGAATCATGTAAACCATAAATTACCATTCACACGCACAGGCTCCCTTAGTTGAACCAAGGTCCTCCTTTGCCATGTACCGAGCACTTTGTGGATAGCCGAACTCATGTGGCAATTTACCAGAAACGGATTGTAAAGCCCATGCTGGAGTCAATCTTGGCCCTGTGATATGTGAGGTTTTAGGCAGGATATAGTGGGGCGCAAGATATAGTTAATGCTATAAACTATAACTGGTGAATTTTAGTGCATTATGACTGATATTTGCACCTAACAATAATGTGAATTTAACCTTTATTTTCTAAGTTTATATATACATATACATATATATGTATACACACACACATATATACATATACACACACACATATATATTATCTGCAAATGATACTGGCAAAATAAAGCACAGCAAACTAATCTAAATGGAAACCTCGTACATAGTTAGCGAGTTTGTCATTAATTAATCCCTCCTGTAGCTATACGATCCTCCATTGTCTTGATGAGATGGAAAAGTTCTCTAGTGTATTATTCGGCGCGTAGTTCCAGTGTCTCTAACACCAGCTATACTTTAACTGGATGTTAATTCTAGTAGGGTTAGCATTGTTTTATGACTGACTGCATTACCTCTGAATGAGACTCTTTTAATTTCCAAAACATAATGATCTTCTCATGTTAGATTGCAATGTCTGGCTTTTGCCTTCAGAAACAACTGAAGACTTTGAGTTCATATGAAGGTGCTAACAGAATTACTAGATACAAGGTTTTATTTGCGATCGCGATTTACCCAAATATATATCACTTTCATCTAAAGCATAATCATAATTAGCTTATTTTTAATTTGTAATTTCTGTGGTCTTGAGAGATATCTTTTTCAATTTTGTTAATTGAAGACAACTCACAGAAATGCAGCACTGAACCTCACGTGTTGGCATATGGTAAGGTGGAAGAAAGTTCATCAAATTGAAAAGTTGCCATCTTCTGCTTTGCTGGCACAAAAGGAAAGTTGAATTGAAATCAGAAATGATATGAATACCCAATTTACAAGAACATATTTTGGGATGCAGTTGGCAATATAAATCACTACTCTTTAACATTTCAGATTTTTTGTAGGTGAAAGAAAGATTGAGTAGAATCCATTTTGAGATAAAAAAAGACTATACCATAAACAGTAGGAGTCGAATCACAAAACATATTTGGCTGACCCTATTACATATTCTTGTTGTAAGTAAGGCGATGCTTGGTACTGTAATTGGCTGTATGTTGTTATTGCGTTATGTTCTGTTGTTTACTTCTCAGATGTCAACAAATGATACTGCATTACCAGCCAAACGCCCCATATACCTTTGAAAATCCAACGAGAAGCAACAATTTACCACTTTTTAAGGTGGTAAAATAGAGCTGTTGCAGCTCTTCAACTATTTAAAGCAACAGTAGGCTGAAAACGATGGCAGGAATCGTATATAACATATAACATAAAGCAACTACTGGGAGTGCTAAACTGAGAAACTGAGACTGGAGCAGTGTTGTTTTGTCACCTTACACAGTGGTGATTGGTTTCTTGTCAACTGTCAGGGCATGAGCTGATTTTGGCTGGAAATATAGCAGCTTTTATTGACATATCTAAAGTAGAAACCGTGAAATATGGATTTAATCAATGCAACGACAGGCCCCAAACTACTCTGTAGTGCTATTGGCAATATATGCAAATTATGTGGCCCATTCCCCGGCACTATTGTTTTCATCCACTTTAGTTAGAAACAATTTTGAAAATCTGTAAATTCTGCAACTCTGCAAACTATGTGGCAAATGCTGTAAATCCATAAGTATATGATAAAGACTGCAGGCTCATCATCGCTTAGTTATCTGATCACTGCTTGTCTTTCTCCCACTGAAAACTGAATATCATTGCATTTCCTAAAATTCCACCCCAAAATAAATGAGATTTTCTTTTTAACTGCCTCTTTAGCTATAATTTGTCTTGCCCCATTCATTTTTATCTACTCCTATTCTATTTCTTTACTCAGCTATGAATCTAGTAGAGTCTAGTAACACATTTTAATTCTTCATTGACTTTCTATAAACAACTTATGTAAGTTATGAAGACCTGTCAACTGCATTGTCCTAACTTCTGAAAAAAAATATTTTCTATTCTCACTCAAACTGCTTCTTTCACGCTTCTTTTTTCTCACGACATACTGTTCCTCACTAAATATCGATCTTTCAAAATGTCTGTTCACTTCGCTTCAATCTATTCAAAACTCCTGTGTTAGTCAGTTCCTTTCTCTTGACTACCATAATAAAATGTCTTCTTATTGAGCGCAGGCTCTATGACTCTCCTCTTACATCTTAGTTCAGATTCCGGTATCCCTATTTAATTTTAAGTGCCTTTATTCACTTGTGCTATGACTTGATTTACCATACCTATCTACCCTATTGCTCTATTTGCCCTTACTCGCTTCCTTTGTTGTGGCTCCCAATTTCTTGTTTCTGTTTCTTGAACTCTGTGTGCCTCTTCACGGTTTCGTTCGTTTACATTACACTCTTTTCTCTTTTTCTCTGAAATAACCTCCCTATTTCTAATCCCTCTGCTGCTTCTCTTTCTGTTTTGAGGAATCAATTGAATTGTTGACCATAGGAGAGTAAGTGTACCTACCTAAATACTTATTTTTCTCTTCTTCTTGTATTGTGCCATTTGTTGTTTTTTTGCTTTGTAAAGTGCAATGGATAACGGCGCTATAATAATCAAATAAATAACAGGTGTGATTTTCACGCCTAAATGTCTGCGCTTGTTAATTAGTCAAAATAACTAAATTTGGGTCAGGAGGCATCAATATTATTATATACTGTGTGTCTCTGAACAAGATTAAACATAATATTCCGCATGTGCTTAACTTACGAAGATTGACATTTTTTCTCTGCCTGTGGTAGTTTGGCATATTTATCAAAACATTTGTTGTCTAAACTCACGAAACAGGATGGTTTCTATGATCGGTGTGGTGTCTAGTTCAACCGAGCAGCCATATGTGCTTCATAGCTTTTAAGGATGCTCCAAAACTTCTGTGTGCATTTAATGGAGTTAACACTTTAAAAATGCACTACAATATTAACTTTGTAATAGGAAGTACAATACCAGTTAGTTCATGTAGTAAATATTACATTTTGAAGAAGCTAATATTATAACTTCTGTCCGGGATCCCAGGGTACCCATAAGTGCCAGGAGTATCACCCCTGCTCTCCCTCTGAGAGTTTATAGCTTAGTAGAGCGTACACCCTTATCTATGTCTTCACATGGCTTCTGGTCCGTATTATGACATCAACATAATTGTGTCCTCTTGTCAAAGTCATTTCAAGGGATGGTCAAGTAATTAAGAATGGCGCACCAGGCATGAACAACAATTAGAATATTCACATAATTTCTATGCTTTCTTCCTTATCGTGGATCTGTCAGACTCCCTTAGAGGAAGAGTGATGTGTCCTGGGGATTTGCAGGCCCTCCAGTTGTCATGTGGTAAGACCCATTCAGGTCTCATGGGATTCAGCAAGTCCCACCAGACTCGATGCACGAGGCACCCATTTTTGTTGCATTAGCCAATATAAACTCCCTAACTTTTCTCGAGGCTTCACCTCAAGAAACCTCGAGGAGCTGTCTTTCATCCTCCAAGAGGAGCCCGAGTTGCAGTGGAGTCCATTGACTGGAGAGTGTGCAGTCTCTGGATATTTTCAGGAAACTACTGATAGGTTGGATTTATTAGGAGCAACACTATTATGAATCAGCGGCGGCCCGTCCATATGGGCTGAGGGGCATGCCCCCACCCCTTTTCCAGGCAAGAACAGTGTCTGTCAGGCTGGTTCAGGCCATGCAGCCAGGAGCTAGACATGTGCTAAATGTGCAGGCTCCTACCTGCCTGAGCTGGACTTTGCCAGGCTGAGGATTTCACAGCCCTATTGACGTGACCTACTCAGCCTGGCAAAAGTGCCTCGAGGCCCTCTCCCTCGTGAAAAAGGGGAGCATTACCAATTGCCTGGGTCCTTTAGTTTTAAGTCCTGAAGTACCCAGGGCCGATTGTCAATCAGTGACGCTTCGTCACAGATTGGGGTGGGGTTAGCAGTCTCACTGACCCCATCCGACTCGGTGACGAGTTTGGGACTGCTGCCTTTCCCAATGAGGGAAGGCGGCAGTCCCAATCCTTCTGGAACCTCTGAGGCTTTTCCTGTTAGAGAGCTGCTTTTGAGGTATGTTTTTTTTGTTGGTGTGTGCATGCATTTATGCATGAATATAATATATGCGTATTTGTTAGTGAGCGCTGTTAATGGGTGTGTGTGCGGGTGTGATTGAATGGGTGTGAGTGAGGTGTATGTGTGCATGTGTGGTTCTCTCCCTGGAAAAATTAACAGCCGTCACTGTTAGGAATGTAGTCTGCAGCGAAGTTGCATATGAACTTGTTTAAATTGTAATTTATAGTGTATTGAGAACAAAAAAATATCTTTTGACCTTATTTTGTTGTTTTAGTGATCTGTACTCTAAAGTGTGGCCCTGATCGTAAGGGCTTGCCCTTCACAAAGTGGTGGAAAGTGATGTAATGGGATGCATTGGTATTGACCTTTCACTGCATACCCTACGTTGCGCTGGAAAAGTGCCCCTTCCTCAGCACAAAAAGTATATATGCGCTGCTTTGCAACGCTTTGCATCTAGGGTGCATTAATTGTGTGATCAGCAGGAATACCCAAAGCCCAATCTGCTATCAATAGTCAGCCTGGGCTTTGTGTCAAAAACACCTTAAAATAGGCATTAACAAGGGGAAATGTTTCCATTTCTCAAATAAAAACATACACAACTCACATCCAATGCATGGGATCCTTCTGACATTTGTCCAGGCATGGGAATTTGCACTAGAGCATTGTGCTTCCAGTACCAATCCTATGCTAGACAAAGCACACTCATCTCTGCACAATGGTCCAGGGATGGACGTCATGCAAGAGAGCCTAATTATAGGGCCAGCACAGGGAATGACAGGAGCAAGCTAATCTTAGTACATATGGTTCTACACTGTTTTCCCACTTTCAGAGCATTGCACAGTAACTTTGGTTGTTGTGCTGAATTAAGTGAAAAATTAGTAAATCTGCTATTTTGTTCCTTGAACAGAACATTGGTGACTTTTGTGTATGTTAGTGGAAAATTCTGAAAATCATAACTAAACTATGGTCAGAAACCTAGAACAAGAACTCCACTGTTTTAGTAAGTTGCAACCTTTGTTTAGAGAGACTTTTCAAAGAACAAAGCACTTCAATTTCCCTTGAGATTCTCATCGAAGCCCTGGGGATCAGAACATTGTAAGAGTGATATATATTTATTTTAACCTTTCAATCACTTTGCTGTTCATAGACAGGTACAGATGTACCTAAAAGCATGCTTAGCATCACATGGCAGACCACAATATTCTTCATGTTGGTGGCAGGCCCAGGAAGGGCTAAACATAATAAGGCACCATCTCTGTCCTGGGAGTAGAGTGTGCGCGCCATGTGCCACTGCACCGGAATTAGTTGCACCCAGCAGCAGGTCACGCACTGCTCAGCTGATGTTCTGGACCGGGAGCAGGAACTACTCAACTTCCTAGGAGTTGAGATGGTGGAAACAGGTAAGTGATATTTACAATTTTTAAACATTTTATTTTTATTTTTTGCTTTATTAGATATATTTCAAGGTCAGTGGTGGCTCCTCCACAATGGCGGAGGAGTGTCGCCCCACTGCCTGGCACAAAGCCAGCAAATGAAAAATAAAACTATGCTCTAGCATCGTTTTATTTTTGTTTTGCTGGCTCTGAGCCAACTTGTGCAGCAAGGGGCAGGGCATGGGAAGGTGGAGGAGGAGTGCTTGTGCACTCCCTAAGTGCTCAAGTGTGTTTGGATGGCTGTCTCAGACCTACCGAACACACATGCACACTTAGGTTTCTCCAACCTGGCTGCATTCAGCAGCCGGGCTAGAGAAACCCCACAAACTCCATGACCTGAGCAGGGTGTCTTTACTACTTGCTCAAGCCAATCCCTGTGCTGCTCTGCAGCACAGAGATTGGCTAGGAGTCTGTCCCAGGCGCTGCTGGGACCCAGGAAGTGGCCAGCAGGAGCGACGCAACGCAGGAGCTGGCCAGAGGTGTCAGTTAAGTTTTTTATTTATTATTATTAACATGCCCAACTCCCCCCGTGCGCTCTCCCCCCACTCGCTCCCCCCACCCGCTGCACCACTTGTTGTTAATGGCAACCGCCATTGGTCAAAGTATGTCGCTGGGTAGTTATTATAGTTAGGACTACATTTTCATAGGAAATAGATTTTTTAGTTTGTTAATAACTTTGGCGCAGTTTGACGAATCTTCACAAAACTTTAAAAAAAAGAAGACTCATCCACTTCAGCTCCTTCTTTGAAAGTTTCGGGGTGACCCGTCAAGTGGGGGGCATTTTCCCTATACAATTATCCATAAGAAAAAACAGCTAAATGGAATTACACAATATTTGGCAGAAAGCTAGATCTGTACCCAGAAAGTTTGCTTTTTTGTGATTTGGTGTAAATCAGTTTGGCAGTGTTTGAGAAATCAAGGTTCAAAATTCATAGATATCTGGGCATGGCCAAGGAATTTGATTGACAAGCAGCAAATTGTTTTGCTAATAACTTTGGCGCCCTCTTATGAATCTGAACAAAACTTTCCAAATAAAAGTTCATCCACCTCAGCTTCTTCCTGAAATATTTTGTGGTGATACGTCAAGCAGGGTCTGAGAAAAGGGGAGGTAAAACGCATTTTCCCCATGCAATTTTCCACAGGAATATTGAGCACTGACAACCCAAAAACGGCTGAACGGAATTACACCAAATTTGGCCAAAAGCTAGATCTTGGTCCAGAAAGCGAGCGTTGTGTGGTTTAGTGTGAATCCGTTCAGTTGTTTTTGAGCAATTAAGGTTTAAAATGTATTTATATTTGAGGATCTTCCATGGATCCAACAAATCTAAAGATAACATCTGATTGTCTGCCACCACGTCAACAAAGATTTGGCAGCAGTCATTTTAGGTTGGGGACTCAGTCCCTGTCCACTGAGAGAATAATAAAACATATAGGGGGCAAAGTAGGGATGCCCTGACACCCTAAGACTGGTGGGGGTGTCCCAGAGGGGCCCCCAGGGCCAAAACAGTATTTGGTTTTTTTGACAGGTGAATCCACAGATCTGTGGTCTCATTAAAAAAAGGGCAGGCTCCCACCCTTCTCAGTAATAATCCAGTATGGGCCAGTAGGGTTGTTTATTTTATAATTTATGGGGAGGGGATTTGCAGCCCTCCTCCCAGAACCTTCTGAAGGCCCCAAGGACCCCATCCTCTGGGGTCATTTTAATTTTTTGGGGAAGGGCGGTCCCCCCTCCTTGAGCCTTTGAAAGGCCCCAAGAACCCCCAGTTTCTTTTTGTTATGGCTGGGGCATGGGTCCCCCCACCTGAGCCGTCGTTTGAACTCAAGGACATCATTACCTGGGGTTCGAACTATGTCTCCTGCTTCCGATTGATGCAGTAATACTCCCAACGGGCAGGAGCAAACATTTCCTCTACTTGCCTGCCCACGACCGTGAACAGGGAAGAATGTTTGCTTCTGCTGGAATAGCACTCGTTACAACGCATGCGTTTTCTACGCATGTCATTACAACGCAAGTCGTTACAACGACTTGCTGTAGGGAGGGGCGCTGGAGTTTGGAATAGTATAATTTACTATTCCAACTCTAGTGTGTGCAACAGTAGGAAAGGTGTTGGATTGAAAATCCAACAAATCCAAAACCTTATGCCCCCTACAAAAAGTCGTTGTAACGACTTGCATTGTAATGGCATGCGATGTAACAATGCGTCGTTGTAACGACTTGCCTTGTAATGGCATGCAATGTATTGCATGCGTTGTAAACGATGTTTCCGCTTCTGCTGCAGAGCAGAGTTAAAATCTGCTCCCTTAGGGTGGGAGCATACTTGTTGCCAGCTGCTGCCTGCACCCAGGATGGGTGCTGGCTGAGGAGATAACAGGGCTGCTGGTGCCTTGGGCCTCCTCCCATGGCCCCCAATGTATTTTAGAGATGTGGGTCCACGGGTGGGCACTCATCGAATGAAAAGTGGCCAGATCCTGCTGGTACCCATTATGGGTGCTGACCAGGGAGCTGGCTGGGGCTACAGGGGCATTGGGGCTCCCCCCGTTGTCCCCAACAACCAAAAGCTGTGGGTGCCCTGTGTGGGACTGGGACAACCACAAAAAAATTATTAAAAAGGTGAAAGAATAATAAATGAGCAGCTGAAGCCACTCATTTATTATTCACTACTCCAGGAAGGAGCACTCCATAATACCCTTCGTGGGCTCATTTACTATACTCGCACCCTCACTAGGCACTGCTTATACCATCACATATTACATCCCTAATGACATATTCATTGAAAGCATTGATAACATCACTGTTGACAATTGAAATAACATTTATGACTACACTGTGCATGGTGGAGGTGTGATCTATATTTACTTCAAGGCTCAAGTTATAGTTACATCAGTTAACTATAACAAGTGAATTTTAGTGTGTTTTTAAGTTTAAAATGCTATGTTGCAACTGTCATTGTAGCCTAACAATAGCAACAGTTTAAACTTTGGTTCTTTCAGTGAATATATATAGATATATATTCCCTTCTTTTTTCCTCTCCCTATTTCCTCCCATCACCACTGGAATTTTTCTTTTGCTTTCTGCTTTTTTCTTGCTGTAAGAGCAATCTCTCCTTTACCGTTTTTCAATGTTCTCCTTTTTCAACCTTCTTTTCTTTCCCTTATTGATTAATTTCCTAATTCTTCGCTAGTTATTTCCCCTGTTTTTAAAAGATCCATTGTGTTTAACTTTTAACTGGTTAATTTTTTAACTATGCAAGTAAAACTTTGAATGTGATACTTTACTGAACAATAATTTCAAATTATTTAGATATTTTTTACTTGTGTAAATACTGCAGTTGGCAGTATTATTAATAAATTAAGGGGCATATTATCAAGGGCTTTATCGCCGATTTAGTGGCACTTTTTGCCCCTAAATCGGCGATATTTTTAACGCCCTTTTAGCAAGCTGTCGCTAACAGGCGTTAGCGACAGCTTTCAGGCGTTAGAGGCCGGAAATTACATCGCCTTGCATATCAGCGATATTTATCGCTAATGACATGCAAGGTAGGCGTTCCCCACTAAAAGCGACTGTAAACAGTCGCTAACACCACTAACCCCTATTATCAAGGCAGGCGAAGCGATAACATAAATCGCGCTAAGCGCGTTTATCGCTAGATTTTAACACCTGCTACTGACTATGACTTACCTGTTTAAGGTATAGGAGGTGGATTCTAATGCTGAATCCACCTTATCGTTAATGCAAGAATATCGCTGGTTTTCCAGCGATATTCTCGCATTTTGCCGCTATCGCTGGAAATATTATCGCTATGGAGATAAACCTTACTAATAGGGTGTTATCTCAGCGATAATTTCCAGCGATAGGCGGCGTTAACAAAAAACGCGCTAAGCGTGTTTTGCGATAAATATCGCAACTCCTTGCTAATATGCCCCTAAGTGCCTTTATTCTAGATTTAACCCAAGAGGTGGAGAAGGAGGACCAGGGTCAGTGAAGAGAGGAGGAAGAGTCCCCAGTGGCAAGTGGTAAGTTAAGTCCCTTTCTTAAACCTAACTGGGTATTCCTCCATTGCCCATAGGCCCAGTCCACAACCCTTTTCCACTATCTTATTATACTTGTCTTTGGTTCTCCACCATTTAATGGGTAGAAGAGGTTGTGTTGCCCACCCATACCAATCACTTCCTGTCCTGGAACATGCCAGTGTTTTCCCATGTGTTCTTCCTACTCTTCTTGTTATGCCATCTCTTACACTGCTACACTGTATTAAAATAACCACCTGACCAATCCACAGCCAAACCTAAACTGAGTCCAAGTCATGTACTAAAGTCAACCTTAACTAACACCCACTCGTTCCCTTACCCTGGGTCAATAGTTGTTACATTGAATATAAATTAGGGGGGTGTCATTTTTATATGTGTATTCCGATTGTAGTGCAAAAATCATGCAGCCAGGCTAGCTAAGTTGGTTGCTTTGCATAAAAAGTCAAATAAATTGTGCTTCATAAATGAATGTGCAGTTTAGTATTTTGCGTTTTAAACACTCATAAGTGGTGTAGGTAAAAGTGTCACTTCATAAGACTTTTCCATACTTTTTTCATCTATTTTACCAAAGAGATTTTTTTAATTATGTAGATGGTAATGAATAAATTAATGACAAGTACCTCAAATAGTAATTATGTGTCAAAATATTCAACTGTCACATAATCACATAATTCCAGTAGCACTCAGTAGAGGCTTCTGAGGGCTGGCGGATTTAGAAAAAGAAATGGAGAGTATTTTCTTTAGGGAGGAGGTGAGTCTGCTGGATTTGGAAAGGGTAGAATAGATGTATGTGCTTTTGCAGGTGCAGGAGGTGTGAGTAGGATAAATTGGGAAAGTGGTATTGGAGATTTTTTTAGGGTTTAGAAAGGAGAGCTTGTCTGTTGCGAGTAGTATGGGGGGTTGTGTTATATCCAAAATGGTTTCTTCCTTTAATAGTTTAGTGGTTAGTTTTACTCTTGGAAAATTCATGGCATCCCTGTTTAACCACAGAAGGTCCACCTACCTATGACAGAGGCCCAGTCCCATTACAAAGAACAAGCAAGCTGCATTGCCCTTTGTCTAACTCTCTATATGAGCCCCCTTACCAGGCCACTACCGATGCAGCTTTCACTTTCCTGCAATCAGTTTTGAAAATCTGACCATGGCGAAATAAAATCCCCATATCATGACTTGTCATGAATCCCCTTTCATTAGTAATAGCAGTGTTCTCCTGTGCAGTCATCACTAAGCAGTAGTACAGAGTGAACAGATGGGGCATTACATGGCTGCACCTGAACCCAAGCCCCTTCATCATTCTCACCTGAGAAGGGATGCTCTCCACCTCCCAAATACTCAAAAAGTGATGGGAGGGGTGCTTGCAATACATCTAACATCTAACCTTGGGTTGCTTGTGTTCCAGATCAACGAGGACCTGGACGGGCTGGTCTGGCAGTTCAGGCTGGACTGTTCCTATTGGAGCAGGCCCAAGACTGATCTGCGTATGGCTGGGTCCAAACTGAGGTGGCATGGTAGGCAAAAGAATGATTGGTTGGAATGCTACTGCGAGTGATAGCCAGTGGTCAGACGTATTGCAGGCATTCATTCCATCACCTTTTGCGTGTTTGATGTACCGCCCTTAGTAGCCAGGGTATGCCCAGACATGGATCCTGTGCTTACTGTGCCACTGAAACCAAGCTACACCCAACTGACAAGCTGTAATCAGGGAGAAGCCAGTCATGGGTAGCTTGTTTTGGGTTTCAGAGAGGATCTGGAAGTTCGGATTGGAATGGTGCAATGTCAAGGCTAACTTGCTTATGGCTGGGTCCAAACTAAGGTGGCATGGTGGGAAAAGAATGATGGGTTGGAATTCTACCAACCAAAGTGATTGCCAGTAGTTAGGCTTATTGCAAGTGTTACTCCCATCAACTTCTGTGTGTTTGATGTACTGCCCTAAGTGGCAAGGGTATGCTCAGACTTGAGTTTCTATTTGGCCCAATGGCACCGAAACCAAGCTACACCCTACTGATGAGCTCCAATCAGGGTGAAACCAATCTTGGGTTGCTCGTGTTCTGGTTTATGGAGGACATGGCCTGGCAGTTTGGAATAAACTGTTCCTATTGGAGCAGGGTTTTATTTAATATTTATTTCTTATTTATCATGATAATAAAGCAAACAAACCAACGATACATCAGTCATACATAAATTGGATGAAATGATACAGTACCCTGTCAGGCATATATGGTGGGAGATCAGAATAGCAATATACAAAGAACATGCAGCTATTGGTAGAAGCACTTTTGAGGGGGCCAAGGGCACATGTTGATGGGCAGATTTTGGGCCGGCCCTGTGCGGAGACAAGGAACATGTAACATACCTGGGGGGTCACCACATACCGATAGCCATGTCCTCAGGCATTTAAATCGGAGATATCTGTGTTCAATGTCAGCAAATAACCATGCAGTGCCTGTCAGATGTAATTTTCACTAGTGGTGTCACAGTAGTCATATCTTTCAGCCAGTCGCCATCAGTATGCCAGTCCTTACTAGCCCAGCATATAGCCAGATGTTGTTTAGCTAACAGTACGGCAATGGCAGCGAAATGATGTGCGCCAGGTTGAATGGGTTTGATGTAACCTAATAGGGCAAATAAAGGATCAGGCTTGAGACTAACACCAGTCATGGTGAATATCAGAGTGAGAATCTTCATCCCGGAGGACTGGACGTCAGGGCAGGTCCAGATGAGATGTATAAAATCTGCATTGTCAGCTCCGTACTTTGGGCATTTGTGGGATCGCGTGGGGTTGATTTTTGCAAGACCCTGCAGTGTGGTGTATGCTTGGTTGAGAAACTTTTAATGCAGCAGCATATGCCTGAAGTTGGGTGAGATGAGTTTCGTTTGAGTGCAATAGCGCAATATCTTATCCGTTATTGGGTACCCCATGTCACGCTCCCATGTCGCTCTGACCCATCTGTCACCTCCTGGTTTTAAGACAATGCAAGCTTGGTAGAGCCTGGAGACCAGTCTCGACCCTTCAGCGGCAGTTATCACTAATGTCAATGGAGGGAAGTTCCCCGGCTCTAGAGGGTACGAGGGTGACCGATTGAGTAAGGTATTGTGTAATCGTCAACAGAGTATGAAGTGGTCCATATGTGTGGCAACACTAGAGTTGGCAATGACAGCGTGTGTGATGACATGTCCGTCCGGTAATACGTCCCCCACTGAGTGCAAATTATGGGCATGCAAGCTAACCCATTTTTTCTGTGTGAAAAGTAACCAAGGGTTATTTGCCAGTGAGATAGCAGGAGAAAGATAATAAAGCAAACCGCCCCCTAGGTAGCAATGAAGCTTTGCCCATGCCCAGCTGGTAGTGGATACTGTTTGAATATCAGAGGGGTCCCTTGGTATGCCAAGGGGTAGAATAGAGGGAAGAGGAGTCTGCCCAGCCTGATCTCTTTCCTGTTTTGAGTACAGTAAATGAGCATCCACATGAAGCCAGTGGATAGAGAGTTGGTACTGCGCTGCCAGAAAATACAGCTGTAGATCGGGCATGCCAAATCCCCTCTCTCTTAGGGGATTGTCAAGATAGCCCAACGGATTCTGAGTCTTCAATCACCCAGATCTGATGGATCTGGACACTCTTTATAGTGATGAAAAAACTATTAGTCAGAGTGATGGTGAACAAATATAAAAAACGGTAATAATGGCAATGCGTCCCACCATCGACAGCAGCAATTTGATTCAGCATTCAATTTGCGTGGTCAACCTGTCCACGACTTGGCCATAGTTCAGGCGAACTACCATCTTCTTTTGTTTATGCAATATGACGCCTAGGTATTTAGTAGATTCTTCGCACCAGAAGAGGGGATAGTCCAGTATACAACGTGATGGAGCATCAGTGAGTGGGAAACGCTCTGATTTGGCCTAATTAAAGGAAAGGCCAGAAAGGCCCCCAAATCGAATGATTTCATGGATAATGGGAGGCAGGTTAATTGCAGGGTCTTTGACGAAGAGCAAATATCATTTGCATATATAGACCGCTGTCTCGCCCTCTTCTGTGAGCAATTCTCTCACATAGCCGCTCTGCTTGTTACAGCATAATACCCATGCCAGAATGTGGCCTAGCCTCTCACCTTCCCTGTATCTACATGCTTGTGTGCATTTCGACAGATAAGCCAATTCTCTGTCCAACAGATCTCTAAATTCCTCCATCAGGGCCCCTTCGATGTACGAGAGTTAATGTTTGTGCCCTGTGCCCTTGAGCGGCTCAAATATAAGCTTTCTCTGCTTAGGGTTGCCTCTTCCCATGTTGGAGCAGATAGGGGCTGGAGGAGCCAGAAACATCACAGCCCGGGATCACAGGTGCCCTGCGGAATGATATAGAATGGGCTGCAGTGGCCTTGCCACATCCATGCATTCACACAGTGCAGCAGTTGAAAAATGAGGGTGGGTGGGGGAGGGGTGGATGCCCTGCACGTGGCCGGCTATGATCCCCAGCACCTACAGTCTCATAGCACGGCCCCCTCTCCTCGATGTCACTGCTGTTCATTGGTGGAAAGTCATTGTTAGCAACCGTAGTGTGCAGCATCTCATACCTGTATTAGGCCCCGGGCTGCCACACCGTTACACGCCTGCCAGAAATCCAGCGAGTGGCCAGAGAGTAGAACGGGCCGCAGGGACCCTGGACAGTCACTCGGAGGCTGTGGTGCAGAAGGCTGCGTTTAGGAGGGGCGGTCGCCGCCCCCACAGTCAGCCGCCGCCTGGCATGGGAGTGGCTAACCACCCAGTCAACGGGTCTCAAGTAGGTCGAGTCCCGGGAGCCTCTACTCACCCCCTTAGCCTAGAGCAGTAGTACAAGCCCATTCATGCTTGCCACCAGCTCCTCATCCTACGCTGCTCAGGGCCCATCAGCCCCGCCCTGGCTGCCTTCTCCAGCGGTCTCGTCTCCGCGGACCGCAGCCCACAGCCAGTGGGGGGGAATGCCGGCTGAGCATCCCAGCGAGCCTCCCAAAGACTGCTCTGGGCCACACCAGCCTGCTCCCTAAATTGTCTCTCCATGATGCCACCACACCTCTGATTAAATCCGACCGGCTAGGGCGACACTGTCTACATCCATCGTCCTGCCATCCTTGTTGTGCATGGATGGGGATGGGTAGGATAATAACCCAAATTACATGGGCATTTGATGCAAAGCTTCACAGGAAGGCAACCATCTTGGTCGCTAGTGTGGCCACGCCTCCCCAAATGGATCGAAGTTAAGAGCGATTTGAATGTGGCTGTGTCCAAACTGAGGTGGGATGGTGGGCACAGAATGATGGGTTGGAATGCTAATCCTAGCAAATGTCAATGGCTAGACATATTGCAAGAATTCCTGTAATCACATTTTGTGTGTCTGATGTACCGCCATAAGTGGGAAGGGTATGCCCAGAAGAGTGTCACGTGCTCACTGTGCCACTGGAACCAAGCGATACCCAACTGACTAGCCTCAATCTGGTTGAAAGTGGTCTTTGTTTGCTTTTGTTCCACTTCAAGGAAGACCTGGCCTCGCAGTTTGGGTTGGACTGTTCCTATAGGAGTAGTGTCAAGGTTGATTTGCGTATGGCTGAGTCCAAACTGAGGTGGCAGGGTGGGTAAAAGAACGGATTCTACTCCAAATGATGGCAGTGGTTAGACTTGCTGCAAACATCCCTCCCATCAACTTTTTTATATTTGCTCCATCTCTGAAAACCTATAGGTAGCTGATATTGCAGAATTTTTGCATCACGTGCTCTCACACACCACACACACACACACCAAGTTGTGACATCACTAGTCCACCGTAATAAGAAAAGGATTTACCTGCTCAAAAGTTATCAAAGTTCAGATGTAACTGGGCAATGCATACTGCCAGCGTGAAGGGCAGGTCAACGAGCAGGATAACAACTATCAGTTATACAGTGAAAACTAGAAGTAGCATTTACGTCTTCTGAAATGTTTTCCTGGCATTCACTGTCATTCGTAGAAAAGAGCTATTTATATGGCAGCATGTTCAGATATAAAGAATCTCTCTATAAGTTACCACACATTATGAACTGTAGCTGTTTTTGAAAGTGACACATTCAATTGCATTTAATGTTTTTGCAAAGAATTACTAGTTGTATATTGGTGTACTTCATTTCTCACTACATGCATTGAATATATTTGCATCTAGCAAAAGACATACAATTGATGGACGGAATGCAGAACAAATCAAAATCTTCACCCCCAGTCAAGAGATCTGGGTTAAATCCATCATTCTTTTGCTCACCATGCCACCCCAGTTTAGACCAGGCCATATGCAAATCAGTCTTGACCCTGTGCCTCATGGGAACAGTCCAGCCCGAACTGCCAAGCCAGGTCCTCCCTGGACCGGAAACAAGCATCCTAGGACCGGTTTCGGGGTTTCACCCCTCATCAGCCAGGATAGCTTGATTCCAGTGGCACAGTGAGCCTGGGACCCCCGTCTGGGCATACCCGACGCACTTAGGGCGAGGAATCAAAAGACATACAATTGATGGACGGAATGCAGAACAAATCAAAACATTTGCCCCCAGTCAACAGATCTGGGTTAAATCCATCATTCTTTTGCTCACCATGCCACCCCAGTTTAGACCTCGCCATATGCAAATCAGTCTTGACCCTGTGCCTCATGGGAATAGTCCAGCCCGAACTGCCAAGCCAGGTCCTCTCTGGACCGGAAACAAGCATCCTAGGACCGGTTTTGGGGTTTCACCCCTCATCAGCCAAGATAGCTTGATTCCAGTGGCACAGTGAGCCCGGGACCCACGTCTAGGCATACCCGGCGCACTTAGGGCGAGGAAGCAAAAGACATACAAATGATGGATGGAATGCAGAACAAATCAAAACATTCGCCCCCAGTCAAGAGATCTGGGTTAAATCCATCATTCTTTTGCTCACCATGCCACCCCAGTTTAGACCAGGCCATATGCAAATCAGGCTTGACCCTGTGCTTCATGGGAACAGTCCAGCCCAAACTGCCAAGCCAGGTCCTCCCTGGACCGGAAACAAGCATCCTATGACCGGTTTCGGGGTTTCACCCCTCATCAGCCAAGATAGCTTGATTCCAGTGGCACAGTGAGCCCGGGACCCACGTCTGGGCATACCCGGCGCACTTAGGGCGAGGAAGCAAAAGACATACAAATGATGGACGGAATGCAGAACAAATCAAAACATTCGCCCCCAGTCAAGAGATCTGGGTTAAATCCATCATTCTTTTGCTCATCATGCCACCCTAGTTTAGACCAGGCCATATGCAAATCAGTCTTGACCCTGTGCCTGTCCCAGGATGCTTGTTTCCGGTCCAGGGAAGACATGGCTTGGCAGTTCGGGCTGGACTGTTCCCATGAGGCACAGGGTCAAGACTGATTTGCATATAGCTGTGTCTGAACTGGGGTGGCGGAGTGAGCTAAAGAATGATAATGGATTCAACCCAGATGTGTGACTGGGGGTGAGTGTCTGAAAAGTTTCAGCGCTCCGTCCATCATCTCCTTGTGTTTGCTTTGTTTGCCCTAAGTTGGCAGGGTATGCCCAGACGTGGGTCCCTTGCTCACTTTGCCACTGGATTCAAGCTAGCCTGACTGATGAGGGCTGTTAGCCCGAAACCGGTCCCAGGATGCTTGTTTCCGGTCCAGGGAAGACATGGCTTGGTAGTTCGGGCTGGACTGCTCCCATGAGGCATAGGGTCAAGACCGATTTGCATATAGCTGTGTCTAAACTGGGGTGGCGGAGTGAGCTAAAGAATGATGATGGATTCAACCCAGATCTGTGACTGGGGTGAGTGTCTGAAAAGTTTCAGCGCTCCGTCCATCATCTCCTTGTGTTTGCTTTGTTCGCCCTAAGTTGGCAGGGTATGCCCAGACGTGGGTCCCTTGCTCACTTTGCCACTGGATTCAAGCTAGCCTGGCTGATGAGGGCTGTTAGCCTGAAACCGGTCCCAGGATGCTTGTTTCCAGTCCAGGGAAGACATGGCTTGGCAGTTCGGGCTGGACTGTTCCCATGAGGCACAGGGTCAAGACTGATTTGCATATAGCTGTGTCTGAACTGGGGTGGCGGAGTGAGCTAAAGAAGATTGATGATGGATTCAACCCAGATCTGTGACTGGGGGTGAGTGTCTGAAAAGTTTCAGCGCTCCGTCCATCATCTCCTTGTGTTTGCTTTGTTCGCCCTAAGTTGGCAGGGTATGCCCAGACGTGGGTCCCTTGCTCACTTTGTCACTGGAATCAAGCTAGCCTGGCTGATGAGGGCTGTTAGCCCGAACCCGGTCCAGGATGCTTGTTTCTGGTCCAGGGAAGACATGGCTTGGCAGTTCGGGCTGGACTGTTCCCATGATGCACAGGGTCAAGACTGATTTGCATATAGCTGTGTCTGAACTGGGGTGGCGGAGTGAGCTAAAGAATGATGATGTATTCAACCCAGATCTGTGACTGGGGGTGAGTGTCTGAAAAGTTTCAGCGCTCCGTCCATCATCTCCTTGTGTTTGCTTTGTTCGCCCTAAGGTGGCAGGGTATGCCCAGACGTGGGTTCCTTGCTCACTTTGCCACTGGATTCAAGCTAGCCTGGCTGATGAGGGCTGTTAGCCCGAAACCGGTCCCAGGATGCTTGTTTCCGGTCCAGGTAAAACATGGCTTGGCAGTTCGCGCTGGACTGTTCCCATGAGGCACAGGGTCAAGACTGATTTGCATATAGCTGTGTCTGAACTGGGGTGGCGGAGTGAGCTAAAGAATGATGATGGATTCAACCCAAATCTGTGACTGGAGGTGAGTGTCTGAAAAGTTTCAGCGCTCCGTCCATCATCTCCTTGTGTTTGCTTTGTTCGCCCTAAGTTGGCAGGGTATGCCCAGACGAGGGTCCCTTGTTCACTTTGCCACTGGATTCAAGCTAGCCTGGCTGATGAGGGCTGTTAGCCCGAAACCGGTCCCAGGATGCTTGTTTCCGGTCCAGGGAAGACATGGCTTGGCAGTTCGGGCTGGACTGTTCCCATGAGGCACAGGGTCAAGACTGATTTGCATATAGCTGTGTCTGAACTGGGGTGGCGGAGTGAGCTAAAGAAGAATGATGATGGATTCAACCCAGATCTGTGACTGGGGGTGAGTGTCTGAAAAGTTTCAGCGCTCCGTCCATCATCTCCTTGTGTTTGCTTTGTTCGCCCTAAGTTGGCAGGGTATGCCCAGACGTGGGTCCCTTGCTCACTTTGCCACTGGATTCAAGCTAGCCTGGCTGATGAGGGCTGTTAGCCCGAAACCGCTCCCAGGATGCTTGTTTCCGGTCCAGGGAAGACATGGCTTGGCAGTTCGGGCTGGACTGTTCCCATGAGGCACAGGGTCAAGACTGATTTGCATATAGCTGTGTCTGAACTGGGGTGGCGGAGTGAACTAAAGAATGATGATGGATTCAACCCAGATCTGTGACTGGGGATGAGTGTCTGAAAAGTTTCAGCGCTCCGTCCATCATCTCCTTGTGTTTGCTTTATATTTGCATCTAGGCTCATTCACATGAATGAGTTTGAGTCTAAGGATTTACACTTCTGTGTGAAGAGCAATTACATACATTAAAAGGATACCCCAATTCACCTTAGAGCTCTGCAACTTAGGGGCCGATTACGATGTCGTTCGGAAAGGCTCCGAATGGGATTTGGTATCTCAGAATTCGATTCGGAACCCTTGTTTCTGACCGAACACATTTCCAAATGACCGATTATGATGCCTGGAAACCGTTCAGGCTGTCCGATTCGGTTCCAAAGGCATTCGAAGAGCCCGAGTCTTTCGGAGCCGAATCGTACAGCTCTATGGACACGGTTTCCAAGCGAGCGATTGCGATGACTGATTCGGACAGTCGTTCCGATTAGGTCTGCCTGACATGAAACAGCTGTTGGAATCTGTCTTTGGGGGCCTGTTGCAGTCCCCACTTCACCCGGAGGCATCCGGTTGCGGCCCATGGGGGTACCCAAGGAACCCCTCTTTCCAACCATGCACAATGTGGCAGCCACCATGGGGTGTTCGCCACTGGGTGCAAGATTTTCCCCAACCACCCCTTTTTTCAATGGGAGCCTGTGTTCTCGTTCGGAACACAGGCTCCCATTGAAGACAATGCGAGTCTGACCGAACGCTGTTGGGAAGCATTGTAATCAGTCGGTCGGACTCGCAGAACCCGATTCGGTCAGAAACCATTCCAAGACTGATTCGGTCAGAACAGTTTCAGAACGACATCTTAATTGGCCCCCTAGAAGGGAGGTCCTTGGTGACTTGCAATATTTCAAATATACAGCAAAGGGTATTTATTCATGTATGTGCCATGCAAGTGAAGATCAATGAGGTACCAAGTAACACCAGATAGATAGATAAATAGATAGATAGATAGATAGATAGATAGATAGATAGATTGATAGATCTGTGTATATGTTACATTTTTGGGTGCTTTTACTGCATAAAACAGAGTGGTTTAAAGACATATATCTCACATTGACCATGAAATGCGGAAAATATTTCACAGTTGCTTGTAAATATGGATTTCATGCCAACCATCCTATGTCAACAGAGCCATTTAAATCTCAGTTAAAAGTATGCTTAATGTAGTGTGTTCATTTTTCCTTTCCATGGCAAGAAAATTAAGACATTCTCTGAGAAAACACATTTAGAGTGATGTTTTGGTATGATTGTAACACCTTTAGAACCCCTGAAATTAGCCAGTTCTGGCACACTCCGAGAACAATAACAAACGATATCACAGATGACATCGCAAACCACATAATTAGTGACATCACTGATGACAACATATTCGACATCACCATTGACATCACCGGGGGAGCTAGTTATGGTTCTTGTAACATGCCGGAATTCATGACTTTTAAGGGTTTACATTTGAACTGTAGCATCACATCAAATGCAGTCTCTTCAGCGAAAATATATAAGTGTAGATGTATAGATTGTTAATATGTAACGCGTTTCGTGTTAATCTGATTAAACATGCGGGGTCGCACTTACATATGTCCGTGGCATAACTCTTGAAGAAGAATTGTGCAAAGCATTTTAACAATGTAAATACTGAAAGAAGAAATACATCACTTTATTTATCCCACAATTGCATTGATAGATCATGGCTCTGACGTCGTTAGAGAAATAAGCAAGGTTCCATAGATTTGACACTTTCCTCTACTGTGAGCGCATTCATGCTTCAAAGACTGTCGTATAAGCCCCCCGGCTATGCGTCATGCAAAATAGATTTGAGAGTGAGAGGCTGAGTTATGATTACCGCTGAATATAAGATTCTTGTTCCAATTTTATTAATGCTTTCGTGAGATCCGAAACAATATGTTTACATAGTTGCTGCTCTTGTATTAAATAATGCATTTCAGCCGTCGGTGTACAAAGATTTTTTTTTCATCTCTTTTTTTCTTTCCCATGCCATTTGAATGCATGGTTTATGACGTTACCAGCATTCATTCTTCAAAATGTTTTCTTGTAATACCCTTATCCCGCTAATATATTACACTTTTGATTTTGAGCATATGAATAACAATAGTGATTGGGGATACGCCGATTTATAGTATCTCCTTCTCTGCATATACTTACTCTCAATAATGTCCGACTATGTACGTGGCAAGCATATTATTTAGTTTCACTCTTCATTTTGTTATTTGACTGCCGTCTCTTGTTTTACAGCAACTCAGTAACAGTTTTCTGTTTTATTTTCGTGCACTTGATTTTAATTCATGCTCATAGTGATGTTAACACGGCTATATTTTATTTTTAAATCGTTTGCCATTCTATCTCACCCTTCATACCTGGCTCATTTTTGTTTTTCTATGGGCCTGCTTTGTGTATGTTCTCGTGTTTTGGATATACTATTAAAATTGGGAGCCAGATACGGAATTACAGGCCCATCCTAAAGCTTGAATTCCCTTTCTGCACATGCATTTGACAAACATATTTTGAGGGGTCTACAGCTGATAGGTGTCTTCCTCCTTTTAATGCTTTCGGTTTTCATCACTTGTGTTCGCGGTTGTTAGGTTGAGTTAACAGTATCATAGCTGCCAAGTTTCCCAGGTCCATGCATGATGAGCTGCTCCACTCCAGTTTTTTTTCTGTGAATTCTGAGACTTTTAGTCCTGGTTTAATAATGGAATAAAAAAACACTAAGGGGCTTATTTACAAGCCCCTTGCGCCACAAGTGCGTCACCTTTTGTGATGCACCAGCGGCGCATTTTCCTGCCCCGTATTTACAAGGACAGGAAAAGCCAACCTGGGTGGCTTTTCCTGTTCTTGTAAATATGGCTCCTTTCACGCAGCATTTTGCGTGAAAGGGACGTTCAATGGGTGTTGCTGTTCCCACGCAACACTATGGAACCAGACACATTTCAAGATTTCCGAGAAATTGTAAACCTGAAAATGCCTCTGATGCTACGCCTCCCCAAGGGAGGCGTGGCGAGGCGCAACGAGGAGAAATGTATTAATTTCTTCTCGTTTTTTTCCTCTTTCTATGCGTGCTGCATTCTGTAGCACGCATAGAACGAGGAAATCACCTCTGGTGATTGTTTATGTACAGGAAGGGTTCCTTTCCTGCACATAAACAATCATTTAGAAAAATGATGTTTTACAACTTCTATGTGTGCTAATGCAGCACACATAGAAGATGTAAAATGCCATTTCAGATTGTTTATGTGCAGGAAGGGAACCCTTCCTGCACATAAACAATCATTCACGTGACGCAGGCATCCTTGCGCCATGGTGCAAGGGTGCCTGTGTCGGCACATGGCAGCCAATTGTGCGCCAGCGCAGGGGAAAGCACAGGGATGCAACATATTATTGTAAATTTGTTGCATCCTTTGTGCTTTAAAAGTGCCACAGCTTGGCGCAGCCTAAGGGCATGTGGTGCCACGCTGCAGCACTTTCTTGTAAATGAGGCCCATAAAGTTCAAGAATTCTGGGCAGTAATAATCCTTCATTATTTTCAAATACCTCATAACAATGGACTTAAGGTTTAATTAGAGAGAAGAAAGTCCTAATGTGCTGTGCCCAAAATCACTTTACCTCTAGCACAGCTGTTCATGAACAAAGATGAGCCAGCACTACCTAAGTTACCTCCGGTTCATTGTGTGGTAAATTTGCTGAACATTAGGCCTTACTGTAGAGGAGGTAACTGAAGGATTCGAGGCAAGGCTTAACACAATCAAAAACGACCTAACAATTAAAAGAGGTGATGTACGATGAAAAAAAGGGCAAATCAAGAGGTAAATAACTATGGACCAAATTTATAACCAGTTTCCTGGTCCCAGGAAGAAACCTTAATAAATTAGTACCATCTTTCCTATAATTAAAAAAAAGATTCATTAGTAAACAGTGCCCTTATTTCATGTGTGCAGTGTATGCAACCACCAATTTGTGGTTGTGCTTAGTTCACAAATTAGAGGGCGGGTAGGCAAATTTTATTCAGAAATCAGGAAATCTGAATAAAAAGTGCATTTTGTTCCCTATTTTGCATGTGCAAACAACACATTTGCACAAATTGCTCCTGTGATTTCCCCAGAATTTTTAATGATTTCTGTAGCCACGAATGTGCAAACCAAACACCTGCTTGTAGTGCACCTACCATAATCCCATGTTCAGGCCAGATGGGAGTTTCCACCCAATTGGAATTTGCAGTGTAGTCATGACTGGTGTCTTAATGTCCAAGCACAACAAACTTCAAAAGTAATAGAAATTTCTCATGCATGATGCTTACATCAATAATGCCTAGATTGTACAAAAATAGCCGCTTGCAAGAAGCAAAGCAGGAAAGTATCTGGAAAAAATATTCTCAGTGTAATCTTTATCATTCCAAGGTTAAGTGAAAGATCCCGGCCAACTAGGAGTGTGACAGGGCCGGGCCCAGTAGTTCTGGACCTATTCTAGAATCACAATCCTATGGTTCTTTTTAGCAGCAAGGAACAGCATTAAATAAGACTCTCTTGGACACATATTAACCACAGACAACTGCGTAGGTTTAGTTAATTTATTACAAAGCCAAAAATAACTAAACATAAAGACACTTCAAGACGAGAGTGTAAAAGTACATTGGAATCAGCATAAAGCCAAATCTGCTTATCCAATTGAGACGATGTAGCATAAGTAAAACAATTAACTAGAGAAACAGGATGCAGAGGATCAGAAAGCGTGAGTCCAAGAGTCCAAGTTTCCCTGCATCAAGGGTTGGTGAGTAAAAAGCATTAATCTATCCCTACACTAACACTAAAGTGACATCCCTACTTATGCATCTCCAGGAAAAGAATAAATGGTGTCAGCATGAGGAGTCGTCCTAAGAAGTCTCTCCACCATCCATGGGTCATGTAGCATAAAGCTACTGAGACAGAGCTTGCTCTAAGATGCTCTCTCTCTCAAGGCAGAAGAAGAAGTGGGCACTTGCCCTACTCCCAACAGCACATTATTGCAGGTATCTTGCAGGTATCTTTCCCAAGATTCACTTTGGGTCCCACCATCTGCCCTGGCTACAATCCGAAAGGTAGTTTTCCATGGGACTACAGTGTTCTTGTTTCGCTACAATTTGTCCTTGGTTCCCAAGCCTTCTCCTGTGTGAAGCACATGACCTTCCTTTATCGACCCAAGCAACATGATTGTCACTTCTTCTCTCCTTGCCTGACTAATTAAACAAAGACATTATTCTAGCTAACGAGAATGCTTCTTTCACTATTAATTCTAAAGCAAGAGTTTCCAGGGAACTGCATTTCAGGTTTACAAACTACAGCTAATATAAGAAAACATCACATAAGCTTTACGAATTTGGATGAAAATAAGGCACTTTCAATTAATGCATTTACCTACATTTAAAAGGACATAACTAAATAAACAATTCCAGTACATGAATAATTGTCAGTTTACAATACAAGTTCTTCACGTTAATGTTTTCTGCTAGTTACATTCACTTTCTACGTTAATTCTCCATGTTACTTTTCAATGGCTTAAACACATCATGTTTCAAGTTAATACAATTCACGATCCTAACACGTCATGCTAATACAACAAAGGATCATACACATGTGAGTATAACGCACCCCTACAATTTATTATGCGATTTCCACTACATTAGGTGCAGAGTAATTATGGTCGACATCAGCCAGACAAGCCAAGGTACTTGTGATTTAGTTGACAATCTGGGGAAAAATTACCTTAAGTGGCAGCCACTTGAGAGAAAGGGTCTTGTCCAGGATATGCCATTGCAAAACAATCATGACAGAAAAATTGCTTTACAACGAAACTACTCCAGTAAATGATGTTTAAAACAAACTGAAGTTTTAAGTAGATACATCATAAAACATTAAAAAGTATTAATTTTGAGATTAATTAAAAAAAGACCAAAACAAAGGAATTATTGATGAAATAAAAGTATATTGGTAAGGTTAGTATAAGGGATACGTTTAAGGTTAAGGTTTACGGTAAGAGTCAGGGTCAGAGTATGGGATAGGTTTTGGTTCAGGGTTAGGGCAAGTGGAATAGTTCGTTTTAATCTTCAATTCTGAGTTTGTTTTAGGTTCAGAATTAAGGTTAGGTTAAACTTTAGAAGAGATTGGATGCAAAAAATGTACTCTACAGGAAATCTATATAGCATTTCATTTAATGACCTCTTCAAATGTTAATTGGAAAAGAAATGTTGAGGTTCCCCAGTATTTTTTTCTGGAAAGATATATCACTCCAGCACCTTTTTCTGTAACAGTTTTTGCTGTGAAGTTATTTCCCTGTAACAGCCCTTTTTTTAATCATTTCCCAGTAAAGGTATTCTTTGTAAAGGTATTCATTGTAATTATATTGAGCCACCTTAGCTTTCAGTGGCTTGCAGAAGCCCCGCCCAAGGTCATAGTGACTGAAAACATTGATATTTCTCTGAGGAGGAGATGCTGCTGTATATTTTAGAAAAGATGCAGGACCCTATTCACAAAAAAGGTAAAGATATAGGAGGAGATTTTCCTCTACACCTGAACATGATTTTGCATTGTCTTCTTATTCACCAGTATTCCCAGTTATACACCTGGAAAACTACACCAGGCACAGGTTTCCATAATTCCCACATATTTCTATTTAGCCCCAGTGTGTTTGGATTACTACATACCATAGGAATTGCAAAAGCATGGAATTCTGCACGGGATCATGGGGTTAATTTTCTCTGTTGAAAAACATTTTCTCCATGTAGAAAGCTCTTACCCTGTTCACCCAATAAATTGGAGGTTGATCCATTCCCTTCCTAATCCTAGAATGAGGGGAGTAAAGCTCTGTCCATATCAGCGTTGGAAAAGGTCGGATTAAAGATTGGGAATGCCCACAAATGTAGTTTTGTGGTTGTTCTCCAACTTCTAAGACAATCCACGCCTTGGAACACCAACTTACCTCCTGTTGAGTGGGATTTACTACTTTGGATTTCTCTGCACTTGTGGTAAAGTAATCCACAGCAGTAAATGCATTTACACTCAGCAGAAACCCCTTTGTGAATTTCCAGCGGATATAAGCAAGATATTTTCATCTGAAAATGTATGTTTATGGCCAAAATATCTTTCTGAATAGGCCCTGCAAGGTCCTCAGAAAATATAAGCTTTGAGAGTGCATGAGAAAAAACTACTGTACTTTGAGCTGGAGATTGAGGAGTTATTTTCCACAGAAATCTCAATATGCTTGACTCTGTGATATCTTTTGCTTACATCTACTTTTAGGCCATGTCTGGATTCTTTGTCAAGTGCTGGAAACAGAAAATGTGTACCTATTCAAGATACAACGATAAAAAAATTAATGAATGCCCATGGAATGAGATATGTTCTGCTAGACTACAACATGGAGTAAATAAAAAAGAATTGCACGTTCATCTTGTCTTGCCAGCTTCTCATCCAGTGTATGCTCAAGATGTGTGTGAGCACCACTGCATTTGTGCATGTGCTTCTGTATGTGAATTAAAGAGTATGAGCTGATAATTGGGGCTGGACGAGAACCAGGATGTGACTTAGGAGGAGTCAATAAGCCAGGAATGAGTCTAAATACCCATTTATGTTATATTAGGAAAACCTATAAAGTGCACGTACACCCACGGGTTTCTTGGCGATGTGACAACCAGGAGGGAGAGGAGAAAAGACTCGGGCTAATCAAAAAACTGCTTAAACAGCCGGGCCCTCCTGAAACTCAACAAGATGGGATCCAGCCTGAACAAAAAAAGGAGAGTTCCATAATATGGTTGTCTAACATAGAGAAACTCCTGCCCCATGCTCTCTGTCGCTTGTCGCCCAATTGGGATTTGCAGCACAGTCATAACTGGTGCATTAATGTCCAAGCACACCAACTGCAAAAGTAGTAGAGATTTAATGAAACTTACATAAGTAACGTCTACATTGCACAAAATATAGTCATCTGCCAAATGAAAAGTAGGAAGGTATCTGTAAAAAAAGACTGTCACTGTGTAAATTTTTATCAGTCCAGGGTTAAGTGAAAGACCCAGGCTTGATAGGGGTGCAGAGTAATTGTGGCTGAGATTAGCCAGACAAGACTAGGTACCTTGTGATTGATGGAGCGGAAATCACATTTTATTTGTCGGGGTGCATTATAATCACACGTGTAGAGCGCACCCGCATATAATCCTTTGTTGTAATAACATGAAGTGTTAGAATTTGAAATGTATTAACGTGAAACCTGGTGTGCTTAGACCATTTAAAAGTAACATGGATAATTAACGTAGAAGATGAATGGAACTGGCAGGAACATTAACTTGAAAAATTTGTGTCATGAAACTGGCAATTATTTATGTACTAAATGTGTTTATTAACTGTGTCATTTTACATGTAGGTAAATGCATTAACTGAAGGTCCCTTATATTTTTATGCAAATTCTTAAGGCTCGTATGCTGTTTTCTTATGCTAGCTTAATCGTGTAGGGCTGAAATGCAGTTCCCTGGAAAACTCTCGCTTTAGAATTAAGTTTGAATTTCATGCGCTGTAGAATTTGTTCTTTCTTGCTTTTTGTGCTGCAGGTGAAAGAAGTGTTCTTGTTAGCTAGACTAATGTCTTTGTTTGACTAGTTAGGCAAGAAGAGAAGAAGTTACAACCATGTGGCTTGAGTAGATAAAGGAAGGTCATTGGGCTTCACACAGGAGAAGGCCCGGGAACCAAGGACCAAATGTTGCAAGGAAAGAACACTGTTGTCCCATGGAAAAACACCTTTAGGATTTTACCCAGAGCAGATGGTGTGATCCGCAATGAATCTTGGGAAAGTTATCTACGAATAATGTGATGATGGGAGCAGGGAAAGAGCCAAGTTCTTCTTCTTCTGCCTTCGGAGAGAGAGCACTTGAGAACAAGCTCTGTTTCAGTAGTTTTTTTATGCTACATGACCCATTGACTGTGGAGAGACTTCTTAGGGAGACTCCACATGCTGACACCTTTTACCTAACTTCCTGAAGATGCTTACGTAGGGATGTCACTTTAGTGTTAATGTAGGGATAGATTAATTCTCTTTATTCATCAAGCGTCAAGCAGGGGAATTTGGACTCATGCTTTATGATCCTCTGCATTCTGCTTCTTGAATTGACTGTATTGTTTATGCTACATCATCTCAATTGGATACACAGATCTGTCTTTATTCTAATTCTGATACATGTTTACAATCTTGTCTTGAGGTGCCTTTTTGTTCAGCTATTTTTGGCTTTGTAATAAATCAAATTAACCTTACGTAGTTGTCTGTAGCTACTATATGTCCAAAAGGACACTAAATTAATTGATTGGCTGACTAACACATTTTTCCTCCTCTACGCTTCCATTCTGCTAAAAAGAACCATCGGATTGTGTCTCTAGAACAGGTCCAGAACTTATGGGCCCGGCCCTTTCAATTGGTAGTAGTGTAGGATGGTTAGCATATGAAGCGAGGGGAGAATCTAGAATCAGTGTAGACATGTGGAACCTAGATCCTCAAAAGCCCCAAAATAGAGCCCAATGGCCAAGAATGGATAGTGACAGAATCCGGAAGAGACTGGCGGAGGTTGATGCTGTAATAAGATCAGCAGCGAGGAGAGGAGCAAGTATTAATAGGGTGTATGTTGTGTCTTAGATTGTGGGAATGATTTGATTGTGTGATGTCTTGCAGAGAGTTGAGTAAAAGTGGTTTCAGGCCAGACGTGGTCCAAGGATTGAGATTTGAGTTTCAGGTCCCGAAGTGGCCTAAGGTCCCGGGATATATTAAAGGTGTAGAAGACACCAAGATTGAGAATGTGATTGTCTGACCGAAGAATTGAGGATTTGTCGTGAGACATCATCAGCAGTTCCAGCTAAGACAGTGAATTTTTTGTGAGCTTGACGGATGGGAATCATTTAGTGGACCTTGTGTACAGGGGTGAACCGTCCTGATTCGTGTGACCAATGCAGGTTGGGGTCACTGTGTGTGAATGCTCTTGGATGATTGAATTCTATCGATCTTTTAGATGGCAGACAATTACGGATTTTAAGACGATTGTGTGAGTGAATGGGTAGGGAGAAATTGTGAAGGAGGGTGAGCTGCTGTGAGGAGTGAAGGTGATGTCAGAGAGTGTCGCGCTGCGGTAGGTTGATTGGTGTAAAACCGCGCTGGGATTTGTTGGTAGTCATCAGGAAGTTGTGGTTGAAAAATAATTGTTCCGTCGTAATATTTTGAACAACAAATTGCAATTGAAATCAAGCGATGTTTTATGGTGTTGCAAGACCTATTCAGGGGTGATGAATGGGTTGTTACTCGTGTGGGCAAAGAGGTGCCACCCGAGGATACTCCAGCGGTAAACATCGTTTACACCGATGTTTAGACATCGCATGCCATTACAAAGCGGTCATTACAACAACCACATTGTTACATCGCATGCCATTACAACGCAAGCCGCTATAACGACTTGCTGTAGGGGGCAGAAGGTGTTGGATTTAAAATCCAACACCTTCCCTACTGTTGCACAGACTGGATTTGGAATGGTAAATTATACTATTCCAACATCCAGCTCCCCCTACAGCAAGTGGTTGTAATGACTTGTGTTGTAATGGTCTGCGATGTAACAACGCGGCCGTTGTAATGACCGCATTGTAATGGCATGCGTTCTAAATGCATGCATTGTTACATGGCCTATTCTACTCCAGCACATTATATGGCGACAAAAGTTGGGCTCCATAGTATAATTTGACTTCAGAATTGGTAGAATATCACTGGAAAGGAGGTGGTGTCATTTCCACTCTTCAGTTCATTTCGGCTGGATGTACTGCATCAGTTAAGAGGAGCAATGTTTGCGCTGCAACCTTTGCCTAGACCAACACAGTTTGAAGCGTTAGATGGTTGGATGCATGCAGCACATGCTAAACAGAGGGAGAAATACAAATGGAGGATGTAGAAAACTATGAGGTCATACTGGTACGCACGGTGGGATGCACAGCAAGAAAAATGGAGAGTGCGTACCATAGTAGGGGAAAGGCTATACCCGGTGCTTTTAGGAGAGGGAGGTCCCCAGGACAGCAGTAAAAAGGAAAATGTAAGAGATAGTAGTGTCAACGAAGACAGCTTGTTGGATGGGTTGTTATCTGAGCGTCCTCCCCCTTACAGTCCACAATCAGGGGATGGGGGTAAGGCTTGGAAAGTGTAGAAAATGTGGGAAGTGCAGCAGCTCAAGTGGGTCCTGGTACAGGAGTTGTGGGAAGGATATCTGCAGGAATAGGGGGTCAGGAGTGTCCACCTTGTGAGGCATAGAACAGAACGGAGTAAACGCTGCTTTGCGGTTACCGGAAGCTCTTACAGTTCCTGTTACCATTGGTCCTGTTGTTCCTGTCTATGACCCAAGCTCAGTGGGAATCCGTAGTCAGAGTCAGCCTGTACAGGTTGAAAGGACTGGATTCGGGAGAACAGGGAGCATGAGTGAGAATTGTCCATCTTTAGTGCCTAGGGAATCTAGTACCCCTTTAGCAGCTACTGCTGATCCTTCGGGAGTACGCTTTGGTTCCAGTACTATACGGTCTAGTGGCAAGCACTAGTTCAGACCTATGGATGTGGGAAACTTCAGTAAGAGGACAAATTGGTGCGGCCTCGGAAGCAAGTACAAGTCAGGGAGCCACTGGAAATCAGCATGTCTTGAATGTTTCAGACTTGGAATCCTGGTTGAGAGACCATAATAACAATAGCAAGGAGAATCAGAATAATACATAAAGTCAGGGTACCATCAAGGCTGCAGTGAAGGCAAAGCTATTGGATGTGGTGAGACTGAAGGCTGAGGTAGACGAGATCATCAGTGGGAATTTACCTTTGGATAGGATAGAGACCTATGAGCCAGATGACCTGTTGTTTGTAGCGAAGGATGTCACTCGCAGGGCAAGACGAGAGCATGAGAAGTTATAAGAGTAGGCTCAGAGGTATGGAATAGACTTGTCTCAAAGGAAAATATTACAGGGAAATCAACTACAGTGACCAGGAGCTGGAGGAAAAGAGAATGAGGAAGGTGACAGGGGAAACACCACCTCCAGGAGGGGGGACACAGTGAGTCAAGGCATATCCATTATGGGAAGTGCCTAGTGGAGGGTATGTGCATGTCCCTTAGAGTAGAGGTGACCTACCTGCATTTACGAGTGATTTCCCCAGGCTAAGGGAGAAACCTGCTGAGTGGTACAAGCAAGTCGATCGTTTTGTCAAGATCTCGCAGGTGTTGTGGATTGACTTAAATACCCTATTTGAAATTGTGATTCCTAGTGATCTATGGTCTGCTTGTAAGATAGCTATTGAGTGGCCTGCTGTTGAGCCAGAGAGGGATCCAGTAACACATGGTCCTTCACCAGTGGTTAAGAAGAAGTATGATCATGTGATCACATGGTTGCAGTCCAAAATAGCCCCCCAAGACATTGATTGGGTTAAGATAGTTCGAACGACCCAAGAACCTAAAGAGTCAGTGGATGCTTATTACGAGAGGCTGTTACAAGCCTTTAAGCAGTACAGCGGGTTGGACACATAAAGACATGTGCCAATTCGTCTCAAAGTTTGTGACAGGACTGAGGATGAAGGTTAGCCTCATGATCATGATCCAGCAACACCTAACCTGCTGGCGCAATAAATCCGTAGACAAGATCCTACGGTATGCCAGGTATTGCAGTGATGAAGTGGATTCCAAGCATAGGAGGATAAAGGAGAAGTTGATGCTGGTTCAAATGTGAAATAAACAGGAGGGAGAGTGTTAGACCTGGCATCCTTGGCGTGGGTCTCCCTTCCATTTTTTGATGATGCCTCCAATGTTATTGATCTGTTTTTGCTGGTTTAGATGCTTTGGGCACTGTGCCACTGCTATTCAGTGCCACAGTGCAAGTGCTCCCTATGATAAATTGTGTTATGTATTAGTGACTCCATGATTGGATGATTGGTTTACTTGTCAGTCCCTAGTACAGTGCACTGAGTGTGCCCAGGGCTTGTAAATCCAATGCTGTTGGTGGGCTTGCAGCACTGGTTGTGCCACCCACAGAAGCAGCTTGTAAAGTGTGTCTCAGGCCTGCCATTGCAGAGCCTGTGTGCAGCCTAGGGCTGCCATGTCGACTTGGTGAGTGCACCCACTTACCAGTCCCTATACCTTCCCTTTTCTTCATATCAGACACCCCTATGGTAGGCCCTAGGGCAGGGTGCATTATAAGTATAAGGTAGGACATGCCCTGGTGTGTGTGGCATGTCCTAATAGTGAATTACAGCCATTTTCGTTTTTCACTATTGCAAGGCTACCTGCTCCCCATAGGCCAGAATGGGCAGTTTTGATTATTATACCTTATAATCCTAACTGACCCAGGGAACATGGTAGAAAAACGAATTTAGTATGCCTGAACTCAGGATGATAAAATACATCTTTTAGTGAAGTTGGTTTTAACATTCTGTGTTTGAAAATACCACTTTTAGAAAGTAGGTATTTTCTTGCCTAACTATTCAAGCCTGCCTCTGCTAGGTTGTGTATTCCTTGTCTGGGTTTGTGAGTGACAGGGGCAGGGGGACTCCAGGAGACAGGGTGAGTCAGCACAGGGCTGAATAGAGAGATCTGCATCCAGAGTGGAGGGAGGAGTTGCACCTGGGTCTGAATAGGGCTGTACCTGCCTTCCACAATGCTGGCTCCACCTCCTGCCGGGCGGCTGAGCACTCTACCCCACATTCTGAAAGGAAAGAAGGAGTCCTGTAAACAAAGTGCTCCAGGACTGACCAGAACTGGTTTTGGACTAGGCAAAGGCCTCTCTGCCTTCAGAGAACAAAGAGAAAAGGTGTATAAAAAGGGGACCCAGACCCCTAGGAAATTAGATCACTTTTGGGAAACAAGAAGAAACCTTTGCTGAGGAGCGGAACCAAGAAGAAACTGAGGAGAAGACTATCCCTAAGCTAGAGGGATCTGCCTGCAGTGGTTGCCTGACTGCCAAAGAAAGGAGAAGGGAACTGTGTGTGTACTTTCATCAACTTGTGAAGGATCTCCAAGGACTTGATTTCAGAGCTTGCCTCCTGTTGAAGTCTCAGGGACAACAGACTTCATCCACCAGCTCCCCCTGTATTCCCTTGCTGGGAATTTGGACCTTCTGACACACTTGCGTGTCTCTGGGAGCTGGAAGCGCGACTCAAGACGAAGAAGCGTGTCGCCGCAGCCGCTGATTCTCGCATCGCCGGAGAAGAGTGTCGCGCATCCCCGAAGAAGCGCGCCGCTGACACCCTCGCATCCTTCTAAGCGCCTCGCAGCACCGGAGAAAAGTGTCGCCGTCGCATCAGATGCCGTCGCATCCCCGGGGCAGAGCATCGACCTCGCATCAGACGCCAACGCATCGCAACACGAGGCGCGCCCCGCATCCCAGGAGAAGATCGTCGACCTCACATCAGACGCCGTCGCATCACCAGGGAAGCGTGTCGCAGGGCCTGTCGTGGCTCCAAAGACTCATCGAAATCGCCGCACGGCCGTCGGGCGTGCACGCATCACCCCTTCGTTGCCGCAACCTCAAGAACACGCCACTTTGTTTCTTTGCACCAGTTCTTCAACGCATTACCGTCCTTGCGTGTAAGGGACTACCGCATCACCTTCCCTGCAACACTTTCGTTGCCTTGCGTTACGCATCTCAGGTACATTGAACTCAAAGTGTCGCATTTCAATTTTAAGAGACTCAAGCTAATTGTACCATCTTTAAAGTACAGTATTGTGGATTATTTTTGTCGTTTATGGTCTTGTGGTAAAACTATATAAAAGATACTTATTTTTATAATACAACCTGTGTGGTGTCCATTTGTAGTGTTGTCACTGGATTACTGTATGTGTTCACAAATGCTTTACACGCTGCCTCTGAACTAAGCCTGTCTGCTCGTGCCAAGCTACCAAGGGGGTGAGCAGGGGCTATTTAAGGAGTGTACCCCCTTACCCTGACTAGAAGCAAGGGTCCCTATTTGGACAAAGGTACCTACCTCTGCCAACTAGAGACCCCCAGTTCTAACATTGGTAATCAGCGGTGGGGATTCTGGACTTGCATTTGTGACTCATGTACAGTGATTGGTGAACACTACCTAGTGAGTGCAGACCAAAACGCAACCACATACTTTTGGTAGATATTCTTTTCTGGGACTTTCTATTTTTGCTAAAAACTGCCAAGTTTAATCACCATGGATACAGCAGCATCCATAGTATCTGTTGATAATGATTGGGAAGAGGAGAAACTGGAATGCTACACCGTTAACCAGCTCAAGCACTTCTGCAGGAAGTTCAAAGTTTCTATGACCGGAACCACCAAGAAGGATGATTTCCAAAAGGCGCTGAGGGCCTGGGTTGAAGCAACGAATACCCCTGAGAATGAGGAGGGGGCTGAGAATGCAGATGAGCAGCTGGATGGGTCAGTGGGTCCAGGGGAGAGGAGAGCATCTTCCCCCATGGGTAGCAGTGTTTCTGCCAGAGGTCTGTCCCCAGAAGAGCTGGAGGACAGAGAAAAGAATAGGATGCATGAGTTGGAGCTGGCCAAAATGAGTGGGCAATTAGAAATTAGGAAATTAGCTCTGGAAGAAAAGAGAATGCAGCTTGAGCATGAGAAAAGTTTGAGGGAGTTGGATTTGAAAGCTAGGAGCTTAGAGATTACTCCCTCTGGTGGTAGCGCACCGTCAATACCTGTTGAGGCTAGGGTGTATATTCCTAAGGATGTGGTCAAGGAGTTTTTTAAGAATGATGATATTGGGCAATGGTTCAAGGCCTATGAGGTAGCCATGACTTCCCACCGGGTCCCTGAGAAGGATTGGGGAGCGGGGTTGTGGGGTCGGTTCCTTAGTGAGGGGCGGGGTACTTTGTTGGACTTGCCCTCTGAAGTTTATAATTCCTACAGCCACATGAAGAATGCATTGATGACCAGGTATGGGTTGACTCCTGAACTCTATAGGCAGAGGTTCAGGAACTGTAAGAAAGATTGAAGGCAGTACCTGGGTTGAGTATGTGACTTTTTTTTGCAGAGCCTTGGATGGTTGGGTAAAGGGTAGCAAAGCAAATGATTTTCAGGCGCTCTTTGATTTGATTGCATGGGAGCACTTGTCCAATAATTGTTTTCCTGAGCTACGCCAGCACCTGATTGACAGTAGGCTGACTAACCCTAGGCAGCTTGCTGAGGAGGCGGACCGCTGGGTGAGCACCCGGGTCCACAAGGGTCACGTGGGAGACTCCGCCAAGGGTGGGCAGGGTCCCCAGCAGAGGAGTGGGGGGGACAAGGGTAAACAGAGGGAATTCCAGAGAAGGCCCCAAAGTAAACCCCAAGGGAAAGGTTCCCAGCCTCCCCCTGAGAATAAGCACGGGGCCGACAGGTCCACCTGTTCATAGGGGACCCCTGGTGTGCTACAAGTGTGGCGCCCTAGGCCACAGGGCCAATGATCCCCATTGCTCTTTGTTTGGAAAGCCAGCACCCCCTGGTGCAGTCCCCCATCAGTTGGCTAATGTAACCCTGGGGGAGGAGATGGGTGCCCAAGGTGGGCGGGATCCTGTAGTATTGTCCCTTGTCTCATTAGGAGACTCTGAGATGGTCCCTAGGACCCAACTGCCTGAGAACACTAAGAAGTACAGGCAGTGGGTGACCATCAATGGCCATAGGGTGGAGGCTCTGAGAGACACAGGAGCCAGTGTGACAACTGTCAAGTGTCACCTGGTGCCTAAAGAGCAGGTGGTCCCTGATGCATTCTATCCAGTTGTTGCCGCTGACAACACAGAGAGCCACTGCAAGGTGGCTCAGGTTCCCTTTGAGTGGGGGGGGTATCTGGTACTCTTCAAGTAGCTGTGAGGCCAGCCATGCCTGTTGACTGTTTGTTAGGGAACGATTTGGAGAGCTCCCCTTGGGCTAAGGTGGAGCGGAGTGCTCATTTGGAGATGTTGGGCTTGCCTGATTGGGCGTGTGTGACCACCCGGTCCATGGCAGCCAGAGGTGTTCAAGAGGACCTGGAGCCTGAGAGGGAGGCCCAGGTGCCTGCCGGAGAGAGAAGAGGCAGGGGGCGCGGGGAAACCAGCCCCCGAAGTTCCCACGGTCCAGGAGGAGGCAGACCCTGAGGGGATGCCCTGGAGCCTACAGGGGAACAGGTAGCTGAACTGGGGGACCTGCCTGAGCTGACCCATTGGCAGCAAGATGGAGGACCCTCCAGGGAGGAGTTCTGCGAGGAGCAGAACAAGTACCCTTCTCTCGTGGGTCTGAGGCAACAGGCCACAGACCAGGCAGCAGGTGATCAGTCTGGATCACATTGGATCTACTGGGAGAATGGTCTCCTGTATAGCGAGCCTAAGGTTGCTGAGCCTGGGTCAGCCCATGTGCTGGTGGTACCCCAGCGCTTCAGAGCCTTCCTACTGGGTTTGGCTCATGATGTGCCTTTAGCAGGACATCTGGGGCAGGACAAGACCTTTGAAAGGCTTGTCACCCATTTATTTTGGCCCCAGATGCGCAGGAGTGCCGCCACTCACTGCAGGACCTGTCAGACTTGCCAGGCAAGTGGAAAGAGTGGGAGGAAGCACAAGGCTCCTCTCCAGCCATTCCCTGTGGTCAGCACCCCCTTTGAACGGGTGTGTATTGACATTGTGGGGCCACTGGACCCCAAGACAGCCATGGGCAACAGGTTCATCCTGGTCTTGGTGGACAATGCCACCCGGTACCCTGAAGCCATCCCTCTGAGCACTGATGGAATTTTCTCCCGTGTGGGGTTCCCTCAAGAGGTGGTGTCTGACAGAGATACTAACTTTATATCCAAGTATATGAAGTCCCTGTGGCAGGAGTGCGGTGTAACGTACAAGTTCACCACTCCTTACCACCCCCAAGGAAATGGGTTGGTTGAGAGATTCAACCCGACCCTGAAGGGCATGATTATGGGTCTGGAAGAACCCATGAGGCGTAAGTGGGACGTCCTCTTGCCATGCCTTCTTTTTGCATACCGTGAGGAGCCACTGAAGTCTCTAGGGTTCAGCCCTTTTGAGCTTCTGTATGGTCACCCAGTGAGAGGACCTCTGAGTTTGGTCAAGGAAGGCTGGGAGCAATCTCCCAGGAAACCTCCCCAGGATGTATATAGCTACATGCTGGCCTTCAGGAACCAAACTAGGCATTTCAGGCAACTTGCTGAGGCAAACCTGGAATCCAGCCAGGAGGAAATGAAGCGGTGGTAAGACCAGAATGCCACTCTGGTTGAGCTTCAACCTGGTCAGAAAGTGTGGAGCCCTGTGCGCTCCAGGATAAGTGGACCGGACCCTTTGAGGTGGTGGAGCGCAAGAGTCCTGTTACCTACTTGGTGGACATGCGGTCTCCCAGGAACCCCTTGCGGGTCCTGCACATCAACCGCCTGAAGCCCCACTTGGAGAGGTCCCAAGTGGGCATGCTCTTAGCTACAGATGCTGGGATGGAGGAGGAGACCGAGCCTCTTCCTGACCTCCTGTCAGCCCAAGAGCAAGATGGATCAGTGGAGGGAGTGAACCTCTCTACCTCCCTGACATCTGAGCAGCAAGGTGACTGTCGCCAACTGTTGGGGCAGTTTTCTGACCTGTTCTCCCTGGTTCCTAGTGTCACTGACTGGTGCGTCCATGATGTGGACACTGGGGACAGTCTTCCTGTCAAGCACAAGGCTTACAGGGTGACTGACAGGGTGAGAGCTTGCATCAAGGAGGAGGTCTCCAAGATGTTTGCATTGGGGGTAATTGAGTCCTCTCACAGCCCTTGGGCCAGCCCAGTGGTCTTGGTCCCAAAGGCTGCAGCGCCTGGTGCCACACCCGAACTCCGGTTCTGTGTGGACTACCGAGGACTCAATTCCGTCACCAGGGCTGACGCACACCCCATCCCCAGAGCTGATGAGCTCATAGATCGGTTAGGGGCTGCCCGGTACCTCAGTACGTTTGACTTAACGTCTGGGTACTGGCAGATCGCCTTGACTGATGGGGCAAAGGAGAGGTCAGCATTCTCCACACCAGATGGGCACTACCAATTCCGGGTGATGCCCTTTGGGATGAAGAATGCCCCTGCCACCTTTCAGAAGTTGGTCAACCAGGTGTTGGTTGGACTGGGAGAGTTCAGTGCCGCCTACCTGGATGACATCGCAGTGTTCAGCGCCAGTACCTACCTCTGCCAACTAGAGACCCCCAGTTCTAACAGAGAGCATGTACAGGAACAGGGGGAACAGTAGTTTGCAGTCAAGGGAATGTTCCAGGAGGTGTCCAAACTACACCAGTTGCAGGATCGCTGGGACAGGGTAGAGGAAGATGTGTCCCTATAGATCCTAAGACAGGGATAGACTTTGCGACCCTGAAAACGACCACTGCCTGTCATTTTTGTCACAAGATCAGGCACTGGAAGGGCGAGTGTTGCCTTAACCCTACGAATCAGGTGTATGAAGGAGAATTCGTGCAGGTGACAGATAGAGTGAATCAGTTACCGACAGTGACTAGGCCGAGATCTTTTAATGTGGGAGGGAATCAGAACCAGTTAGTGCAAGTGCCTGAACCTCCGAGGATCTCGCAGGGCAATCAAATCTATCAGCAGATGCCTTTCATGGAAGCTCTGAACAGATTTTAGAAGGACCCATCCTTATGATGGTGCCTGAGGGGGGAGGAAGACTGTACCCTTGGTGCAGTCTTAGAGGTAGACCAGAGTGGACCATACGTAGAAGCAGTCATAGATGGTCATCCAATTACATCCTTGATTGATACTGGTGCTACCCGTTCAACTGTGAGATCTGCAGTAGTCCCAAACCTGCCCCTCTTGGGAAAATCAATCCAAGTTGTAGAAGTCTCTAACAAAAGAATGACAAACCCTTTGACAGAAGAGGTACCTGTGAAAATTGAAACCTTTCAGGATCACCATCAGTTTGTGGTGTGTGGTTCGAGTCCAGTCTGTTTGCTAGGGGGTGTCCTCTTATACAAATTGAATAGTACCATCTATTGTACGCCGAAGGGGATCGAATTGCAGATGAATGATGAGGATATTGCTTTCAAACTGCCAAATCAGAACCATTACATTGCCATGTTTCCTTTACTGACAGTGAAAGACATGCCATTGGATTTATTGTAAAGTTTCTCCAGTGGTGTGGAGCTTCTCTGGGGAGGAAATTGGACTTATTCGATGAGTCGAGCCAGTCCGCATACAGATTAAGCCAAATGCAGAATTTCCCAGAACACCTCAGTACAATCTGTCCCAGAAACGGTGGCAGGAATTACACCTGTAACTGAGTCCATGATTGCGCAGGGCATTCTAACGGAAATCATGGGAAGACCGTGAAATTCGCCCATCATGGGACTGCAGAAACCGAGCGGGAAATATTGCATTGTTCCGGACCTTAGAAAGGTCAATAACATTGTGATTCCATGTTGTCCCATGGTACCGAATCCATCTGTGAACCTGTTTCAAATTCCTTGCGAGGCTGAATGGTTCTCAGTGATTGACCTCTGTCAGGCATTTTTCTCCATCCCATAGCACGAGTAAAGCCAATTTTTATTTGGTTTCTGTCTGGAGAATCGCATCTTAACATGGTCTTGTAATTCTCAAGGGTATACTGAAAGTCCATCCATATTCAATCAGGTATTGAAAAAGAACCTTGAGAGCTTGATTTTTCCCCGAAACTCAGTGCTACTCCAGTGCATAGACGACCTCCTCATTGCATCTGAAACACGGGATGCATGTAAGGATGATACTATCTCTTTACTGAACCATCTGGCTGACAATGTGCATGAGTGTCTCTGAGCAAACATCGGTACTGTCTGAAGAAAGTACAGTATTTGGGTCATCGAATTGAAAAAGGCAAGAGGAAGGTGTCGCTGGAGCAAGTGGAGGAGATCATGAAAATGAATCCACCTACTACCCAGAAAGAGGTCAGAATGTTTTTGGGCATGGTTAGCTACTGCCGACAATGGATTCCTAATTTCTCCTTGATGGCAAAGCCTTTGCAGATGTTGACCCACAAGGATGTTTGTGATTGGTACCTTGGGATAACAACTGTTTGCTTGCCTTCCTGGAGGGAAGAAAGTGCCTGTGTCGCACTTCAGCTTTAGGAATGCCTGATTACAACAAAGCATTCTCATTATTCAGCCATGAGCAAGAAGGTTGTGCTCTTTCTGTACTCACCCAGACACATGAAGGTGCCCGTAGGCCAGTGGCCCATTTCTCAGCTACATTAGATCCAGTAGCTTCAGTGTTGCCCGGATGTCTCAAATCCGTGGCTGCAACAGGTGTCAGTATTGAACGATGTGAGAGCATTGTGATGGGTCATCCACTTACTGTATACGTACCACACTCAGTTGAGCTCCTGATGACGAGAACCAAAACACAGCATTTGACAAATAACAGGTTGACAAGCTATGAGCAGGTTTTGCTCGCTGCTGAGAATGTGACCCTGAAACGTTGTTCTGTGCTAAACCCTGCTACCTTGCTACCTGTTCCAAATGCTGATGGGGAAGATTGTGAAGACCATGACTGTCTGGATGTTACTGAGCTTTGCACCAAGCTGAGACCTGACATTGTCGATGGACCATTGTCTGATCCCAATCAAGTCCTCTTTGTTGATGGTTCATGTCTAAGAGACAATGGAGGTAATTTGAGAGCAGTGTTTGCTGTCTGTACCATCTCTGAAGTGGTGAAAGTTGCTTGTTTACAGGGAGTACACTCTTCACAGGTAGCCAACATCATTGCTCTGACCCGTGCTCTTGTCTCTGAACAAATCCGAGTCACCATCTATATCTATAGCCAGTACTGTTTTGGTGTGATTCCTGACTTCGGACAACTATGGTCGCAGAGAGGGTACCTAACGTCATCAGGTTCCCCAATTAAGAATGGAGAATATGTGAGACAACTGCTGGAAGCATTGTAATTACCAAGGGAAGTGGCTGTCGTAAGTGCGCAGTCCATGGAAGAGGAGACAACTTTGTTTCCTTAGGGAATCAACATTCAGGCAAAGTTGCTCGCTTTTGTGCTACACATGCATGTATTTTCTATAGGGAATACATTGGAAAGAGTGCAGAGAAGACTGAAGTTAGCATGATGCTAGCTGTTACAGACACATGGGATGAAGTCAGGCATTTGCAAATGGTAGTCAAATACCAAGAACAATCGGGTTGTATCAGAGCAGGTTGTGAAAAAAAGGAAAATTAGATATGCATTTCAGCATTTGGTAGGGCAGTATTACCTGATTGTTTGTTAAACCTAATGGCAATACAAATTCATGGAGCAGCCCACATGGGAAGGGATGCAATGGTGACATTGTTCAGGCAGACTTGGTTCAATCTGAGGTTTCGCATGATTGTAGAAGCAGTGTGTCATGGGTGTGTCAAGTGCCAACAGATGAATGCTGGGAAAAAGACTGTTGTTGCTTTGAGCCACATTGGCATATCAGGGGGTCCTTTCAATCAGATCCAATTGGATTTTGTTGAGATGCCTGTGTGTAATGGATTGAGATACATATTGGTTGTCGTGTGCATCTTTTCTCAATGGGTGGAAGCTTATCCAACTAGAAGGTGTGAGAGTCTCACAGTAGCAAAGTTATTGCTGAGGGAACTTATTCCTAGATTCAGATTTCGAACTACATTGGAGTCGGATAGAGGAACGCACTATCAAAATGAAGTCATGAAATTGTTGTGTACTGCCTTGAGTGTGGATCAAAGACTGCATTGTAGTTACAGGCCAGAAGCATCTGGCATAGTGGAGCAAATTAACGGGACCTTAAAGGCGAGACTGGCTAAAGCGTATGCTTCAACGTCTTTGAAATGGCCCGATGCATTGCCTTTGGTTCTAATGAGTTTGCCCAACATTCCTGACAGGAGAACTGGGTTATCGCCACATGAAATCTTGATGCTGTGCCTGCCACTGTATTGACCAATATCACACATGTCTTGATCCTTGACTACTGTAGAGGAATAGCTGATGTGGTTTGTTCTTTGTCTCATCAGGTTGAAGCAGCAACTGCACAGAATTTGAAAGACCTCTGCCACAACCTGAACCCAGGTGATTGGGTACTTGTTCAAAAGCACGTGAGGACAAACTGTCTTGACTCTCGGTGGCGTTGACCATATCAGGTGATATAGGTGATGAAAAGTGCTGTGAAGTGTGGAGGAGTACCAAACTGGATCCATGCTTCCAATATCCGACAAATCACAGGTCCCCCTGATGAAACAGCTCCTCTCCCAGAAGTATTTCCAGCTGTGACCAAGGGATCATCGGAGAGGACAAGCCAACCTGTGGAGGTTCCTGAAAGAGCTGGATACCCACCAGATCAGGCTGAGGCGGGTCAAGCTACACAAGACCTTGTTATAGACTCTGAGGGAGACTGTAATGTTGCTAGTGGTATGCAGTCTGAAGAAGAAACTGAAGAAACTGGGGTGGAAAATGGTTGTGTGCAGTCATAGAAGAATGAGGCTGCAGATGAAACGTGGCCTGTGAGACAAAGGAGGAGGAACTTGAGACTTGCATCTGAAAGAGAACTTGCACCAATAAGTGAATCTTCGGAATCTGATCTAAGTGACATTTAGCAAGCCACAGGAAGTGCTAGGAGATCCAGGAGAACAAGAGTGCCCTGTCAGAGATATTCGTCACCTGAGTGGACTTATCTGGTTACCAATGACGGGGATATCGAGGTCGGAGATATTGATACTGATTGAGAGTTCCTGGAATCGAGGCTAATGCACTTCTGTCATTGACTGTGCCTTTTTCCCAAGGATGAGTGGCTTATGGACACTAATTCTGGAAGAAATCGAATTTCCACACTTCGGATCTCCACAGTCTCCTCAAGAGATTGCAGCATTGAGAGCTGAACTGTTACAACAAGTCATTGAGGAGATTGGCTCTGATCTCATAAGGGATGTAAATTGAACTTTTGTGCTGTAAATAAATTTCTTGAAAGAAGATAACCACGGCCCAAGTGGAAGAAGAATAAAAATAGGGACTTTTTCATTTAGAAGAAAGAGGGCTAGGGATGTCTTCCAAGCTGTGTAAATACTGTGCAAGACTGTTAAAGGAACTTTGCAAGAGCCAAGGAAAAGATGCTCGAAGACTTTTGTTGCACGTGAATAAGAGGCGGAGAAAAGAAATGGAGTCTGGAAATTTGAATCGTAGGCACAAATGTATTATAGGTACACTCATTGTAGGAGTAATCATAGTAATAGCTGTGGTAATCACTGAGTCAATTCTAAGTGTACACAAGGTTGAGGAGCATGGAGTGGGGGTACATGGGACATCTACACCTACCACTGCTGCCTCAAAGGATGGTGCACAAGGATCTGATAAAGGCTTAATAGAGCAAACTAGTCGCTTTCTTCATGTAGATTTGTCTAAAGGTGATTATACGCTGAATGTTTATACTAAATTGCTTAATGAATATGTCAATACTATGGAAGTGAGAGATTGCTATGTGTGTATGCAAATGCCTGCTTCGGTCGAGGAGGGGATTAGATACCCTCACTTACGCTTGACGTATGGCATTAGTTGTAGATTGCTCCTTAGCATGTTTTATGGGAGAGGTCATTATGAGTACTACTTCTCAAAGAGAATGGGAAAGTATTTTGCATAGACATAACCTAACCAGCACATTTAGAGACATAGAATAAAAATTTGTAGGTCAAGTAGAACATAGACATAGGGGACCAGTTGTTAAGTTTAATAATCAGGATAGTAAGGTTGAACGGACCAAGGAGGAGTTAGCTCACAAGGCTAAGTGAAGCAATGGTCCTATTGCTTTAGATTGGGAACAACGAGGCAAGCTTTGCATACGTCAAGTTCAGAGTCGTTATGACACTGTATTTGTGGGACAAAGTGTGTGTGACCAAATCTTACTAATCAATGGTCCCTGGAAGGCGTTTCTGCAAGAATCTGTACAAGTGGTGCCAGGAGTATATTTTGCGTGTGGGACTGATGCGTATGTTGGGCTTCCGAACAATTGGTATGGTACTTGTTATGTGGCAGTTGTGTTTCCGAAGATACAAAGAGTATGGTGAAGTTGTGGGAGATATATTTGGAGTGATGATACCTAGTTTAGGAGTGGTGCTGAATGACATCAAGATCAGGAAGTTGTCTAATATTGTGGATAAGTTGTCGGTTAACACAGCTCAGTCATTGCTACTCATAGATGGGAGATGGTTTTGATAAGGGCGATGGTGATGCAAAACCATCTTGCATTAGACGTGTTATTGGCAAAGGAAGGCAGAGTCTGTCGGATGCTGAAGGTCCAACAGGGTTGTATTTATATCCCTGTTAAAGTAAAGATCCGAGGGGATATATAAGTAACAACACTGAGATACATCATGAGATACATGATCTGGCATCTGAGGGAGTCTGGGATAAAATTGGAAAGGGATTTGGTGCAATTGGAAGTTGGTTTGCTAACCTAGGAAAGGGAATTATTGGATATATCTTGAAGCCAATTATAATTTTTGCAGTCTGTCTTATCATCTTCGTAGGTATGATAAGGGCATATAAATGGCACAAGGAGAGGCAAGTGGAAAATTCTGAGAGAGAGAGAGAAGAGTGGAAAGACTGCAGGACAGTCATTATAAGAATTTGAAGCAGTCAGATGAGTTCAGACAGAGGAGACTAGCTATGACATCTGTTTAGATCAGTCTACTCTACAGGGATTTTGGAGTGTTACTCAATGTGAGTAAGTGAAAGATCCAAGCTTGATAGGGGTTCAGAGTAATTGTGGCTGAGATTAGCCAGACAAGACAAGGCACCTTGTGATTGATGTAGCGGAAATCACATTTTAATTGTAGGGGTGCATTATAATCACACGTGTAGAGCGCACCCGCATATAATCCTTTGTTGTATTAACATGAAGTGTTAGAATTTGAAATGTATTAACCTGAATCGTGGTGTGCTTAGACCATTTAAAAGTAACATGGAGAATTAACGTAGAAGATGAATGTAACTGGCAGGAAACGTTAACATGAAGAACTTGTGTTGTGAAACTGACAATTATTCATGTACTAAATGTGTTTAACTGTGTCATTTTACATGTACGTAAAAGCATTAACTGAAGGTGCCTTATATTTTTATGCTAATTCGTAAAGCTCATATGCTGTTTTCATATGTTAGCTTAATCTTGTAGGCCTGAAATGCAGTTCCCTGGAAACCTCTTGCTTTAGAATTAACAGTTTGAATTTCATGTGCTGTAGAATTTGTTCTTTCTCACGTTTTGTTTGCAGGTGAAGGAAGCGGTCTTGTTAGCTAGAATAATGTCTTTGTTTTACTAGTTAGGCAAGAAGAGAAGAAGTTACAATCGTGTGGCTTGAGTCGATAAAGGAAGGTCGTTGTGCTTAACACAGGAGAAGGCCCAGGAACCAAGGACAAAAGGTTGCAAGGAAAGAACATTGTTGTCCCATGGAAAAATACCTTTAGGATTGTACCCAGAGGGGATGGCATGATCAGCAATGATTCTTGGGAAAGTTATCTACGAATAATGTGATGATGGGAACAGAGAAAGTGGCCACTTCTTCTGCGTTCAGGGAGAGAGCACTTGAGAAGAAGCTCTGTCTCTGCAGCTTTATGCTACATGACCCATTTACTGTAGAGAGACTTCTTAGGAAGACTCCACATGCTGACACATGTTCCCTTCCTTCCTGAAGATGCTTAAGTAGGGATGTTACTTTAGTTTTAGTGTAGGGATAGATTAATACTCTTTATTCATCAACCTTCCAGGGAATTTGGACTCATGCTTTCCGATCCTCTGCATTCTGATTCTTGAATTGATTGTATTGTTTATACTACATCATCTCAATTGGATATGCAGATTAGGCTTTCTGCTAATTCTGATGTATTTTTACACTCTCGTCTTGAGGTGCTTTATGTTCAGCTATTTTTTGGGTTTGTAATAAATCAAACTAACCTTACGTAGTTGTCTATGTTTACTAAGTGTCCAAAAGGACTCTTAATTAATTGATTGGCTGACTAGCAAATTTTCTCCTCTCTACTCTTCCATGCTGCTAAAAAGAACCATCGGATTGTGTCTCTAGAACAGGTCCAGAACTTATGGCCCGGCCCTTTTCATGATTTAGTTGTAAATCTGGAGAAAAATTCCTTTAAGTGACAGCCACTTGCTGAAAGAGTCTTGTCCAGGATTTGCCATTGCAAAAAAGTCATAATAGAAAAATAGCTTACAATGAAACTACTCCTGTAAATGATGTTTAACAACAAGCGTAACTTGTAGGTAGATACATCATAAAACATTAAATAGTATTACTTTTGATGTTAATTTAAAAAAAAGACTGAAATAAAGGAATTAATGATACAATAAATCGATATTGGTAAAGTTAGTACAAGAAATACGTTTCTGGTTAGAGTTTACGGTAAGAGCCAGGGTCAGAGGATGGAATAGGTTTTGGTTTAAGTTTAGGTCAAGTGGAATAGTTAGTATTATTTTTCAACTTTGAGTTAATCTTAGGTTCAGAATTAAGGTTAAATTTAAGAGAGTGAAAGCAAAATATTTACTCTGCAGGAAATCTGTATATCATTTCATTTAATGACTTCTTCAAATGTTAATTGGAAACAAAACGTTGAGATTACCAGCATTTGTTTCTGGATTTGAGGGATCTTCAACTGGTTGGCAAGAAAGCATCCCAGTGCACGATAAGGAGCATATCTCTTAATTCTGATTACTAAAAAGGATTGAGCCCAGTCACGAATGGATTTGTAAATAATAAAAGTTATTTGCAAAAAGCTCTCTGTTAGACGAGAAGCCAATGAAAAGACATTATGGCAGCAGAGAAATACAGTTTACAGATTATCCTCACTGCTGTATTTTGAAAGATTTGTAGTTTGTGTAATGAAGATATGGGGAGACCCAAATACAGGGAGTTAGCATAGTCCAAGTGGCATACAATTACCTCTGCAATAGCTGCTTTCAAGGCCTCAGGTGACGGAAGAGGAGTAGCCTTCCTAATGGATTTCAATAGGCCATAGCACTTTGCTGTGCCTGTCTTGATCTGGGGAATCAAGGACAGTTGATTGTTTACTACAACGCTCAGGCTCTTGGCAGAGGCCACAGGGATAGGTGGGGCATCAAGCCCTGAGGGCCAGTACGTATGAGCCTAGCTATCCAGCCTGTGGTTGAGAATAATCAGCTTAGTCTTACTGGCATTTAGCTTGAGAGATTTAGTGCCCATCCAAATTCAAATTAACTTCAGGGTAGACTGAAATTCTTGATGGGATTGGGTGGTACCCTCAAGCCGGAAGGGGAGCTGAGAGTCTATTAGAATCTACAACCATGACTAGCCAGGGCTGAGATCAGTGGGCGAATGAGCACATCATACAGCAAAGGAGATAATGCTGAGTCCTGGGGGACCCCACAGATTACATGGGTCTTAGAAGATAAAAAAAGGGCCTAGCTGCATTTCCTGTGTAGGGCCTCCCAGGAAGTAGGATATACAACTGAGAGGTTGACCTTATAGACTGACCGCCTTCCAATAATTTAAAAGAACAGCATGGTCAACAGTATCGAAGGAGGCCGATAGATCTAGGAGAACTAGCGCAGATACTTACCCAGAATCCATCTCCCATTGTAGGTCATCAAGGACAGAAAGTATCACTGCTTTTGTACTGTGGCTGGGCAGAAACCGGCCTGCAAAGGATGAAGAAAGTTGGAAGAATAAAGAACCTGCGTAGTCCCTGAGTAACAAAGCTTTCTAACATTTTGCCTGCATAGGGGCGAAGTGAGATGGGGCTGACAATATTTCAGCAGCTTAGCATCATCACCCAGTTTCTTCAGCACATGGAATGTCTAAATGTGTGTGTCACATTTTTTAAATACATTTTCTACGTTTTGGGGAGATGTATTGAGCACTTCTAAACACTTTGTGTCAGGTTTGCATCACTTTTGTGGAAAGAGAGGGAACAGCATAATATTTTAGAAGATATGATGTTGTTCTGCTCTCACCCTATCATGCAAATCAACACTAGAAATCGATAAATAGAGATACATTTATTTTTTATTTTTTACAACTTTGTGTAAAATGCAAAACTCATTATCTGGACATAATTTTCAGTCTCTAGTCGGAACTTCTGGCCCTGTAATTTTATTACTGTCTATGTAAGTTAGCTCAATTACTAGTCTGGCTTCAGAATCTAACATTTACATAGGTTCAGGGTTACGGTAATATACAGGGATCCTTCAAAGAAACTCTCGGTTCTATAGCCAAAATGTCCACACTTCTTTCTGTGTCTCCAAAATTGTAAAACAATTTCTGACAGTTTCTAAGCTCCCAGAACTGTTCTTTGTGAAAGCTCACCTCCTTCAGACTATTTATTAATATGCAGGTTTGTTGTTGCAGTTACCACTTTTTAGATGTAAAATGGATGTATGTTCACTTGGCATGACTAGAGGTCAGTGACAGGTTCTTATTTCCCGATGTATTCCAAATCAAAGGACTTCATTTACAATCCTATTGCAAAATATTTTAAAAAAAATAGGGGCGTGGCCAAGCTACCAATCAAGTTGGCCGTGTAGCTTTGTAGCTCCGCCGAACACCTGGCAGTTTGGGAGACATCAGCTGCAGTAAATGTAGCGGCGGAGAAGGAGTACGGTGCACTGGCATGACCAAAGCTGGTGGGGTGCCGAAAAATTAACCATTGGGTGCGGCAATCTGCCGCAGGCACTGATGACGACGCCGGGCCTGTGGGCTTGGGAGGAGCTTGCTTAGTCCCATAATCGGCCACTGGGGCCGCACCCTCATTCACCAGCATTGACGGCCACAACGGGAGCAGACGGGCCACGGCGAGAGCTCAGCAGGCGGTACACCCTGAGGGGGAATGCGGATGGTGAGGAGTGCTGCGTAAGGTCCGTTGCCTCACGGAGGTAAGACCAATCAGCAACCTCCCTGGAGGCCCCATGGTGTCAGAGTCCACGGGTGAGCCTGGGTACCGGCTGCCGTGCTGTGCTGGTGAGGTTTGACACGGTGCTCCCCCCTCCATGAAGTCGCTCCCCTCCATGGAATTGCTCACCCCCACCTGGTGCCACACAGGCAAGTGATACCGCCTCCACACATGGTGGTCATGCAGGAGAGGCCAAATAAATGTTGGGCCCGCCTGGGTCGCCCATTGGATTTACCTGCCCAGCACCAAACACAGCACGGTGAAGTGATTGCCCCCTCGTGTTGGGAACGCGCCTGGTCCCACACCGCGGTCGTTCGTGGGTGGGTGGTCATCCTTGCCACCCGTAGGTTTGCTGAGTGGGGACACTGAGGCTGCCCACAAGCTAGCAGTTGTTCAAGTGCGGTCTGTGGCTATGCGGCCGGCGCGTGACTGCGTGGGACATCGGACATGGTGCGCAGAGACCCCAAGCAACGCAAGCTGACTTTTGACAAGGCTGGCAGAGGGGTAGTGAAATTGGGCCCTGAGATGGCAGACGGTGGGGTGCACCTGCGGCCCCCGCGGTTGTCACGCAAAATACAGAGGCCCTCATGTTGGAACTTAGGGCTGGCTTTAAGGCACTGGACACGGGTTTTGATTCACTCGATAAGCGCTTAGACACAATGGGTGCAAGGTGAGATCATCACAAGGGCAGGCTTGACACAGCAGAGGGAAGAATTTCAGACCTGGAGGATCACCAAGAGATTGGAGCACATAGAGAAGCTATTGAAATCCATGGCCATTAAAAACTAAGATTTGGAGGCCAGGGGCAGATGCAACAATGTCCGCATAACTGGAATCCCTGAGTCCACGAACTCAGGCCGCCTGGACGGATTTGTGGAGAAGATCTCTTTGGCCGTGAATCCTTCACTACCACGTTTGTGGTTGAAAGAGCGCACTGTGCACTTGGGCCTCGGCCCAATCCGGGGTGCCCCCCATGGCCGATCATTGCTCGCCTTCTGAATTTCAGAGACAGAGATACCACAATGCGGATGGCCCGGGAGAAAGTTGCGTTGGAATGGCAGGGGTCCCTGATATCATTATACCCGGATTTTACTGCCATGGTACAGGACGCCCGATGGAAATTTGCGGGTGTCAAAGCCAATCTTCATAAATTGGGACTACGATATGGGATGTTGTACCCAATATGCTTCAATGTAAACTGGCGGTCCCAGGTTTTTGACTCACCAACTGCAGTGCAGGAGTTTCTTCATAACTTCTCTAAAGCCAAGGGGCCACACCAGTCGCCCTCTCTGGATAAGTCACCCCCCATCTCTGACTCTGGGGCCAGTATGGAACTGTTCTCGGCCAGTTGAAAATGACTGTCACTATCCGAAGTTGTACGTTCGTTGCAGGGACCCTTTGCAGCTACTGGTAACAATGCTCAAGTTCATGTGCTCAGGTCATCTACTGCATGGCTACGGCCAACATGACTGGTTATTACATGTTATCAGGTATCAGGGTCTCTGCGTAGCGTTGCCACTCCCCCAGTGCATTTGCACATTAGAATCTGGAATATGATACTGTATTGTGTAGATTGTGTTTGGTGTTCTCAATGTTCATTATTCTTTCTGAGTTTTGGCTTTTCCCCTAAGTAGTAGACATGGGGATGGGTTGGGGGAGGGGGTGATTCGAGATGTTTGGGTGATCGCACGCACTATGTTAGTATTGTTCAAATTGTACAGGAGCCACTCCACTGGTCCATCATTGTTATCCCCCAGCAGCAGCGAACATGGAGGATAGGGTCTACCCCTTTGCCAATATCACTATGATGTCCTGGAACATCCAAGGGCTGAACAACACACGTAAAAGTAAGCAAGTAATACATTATTTACAATGGAACCAGGTGGACATCGCCTTTCTTCAAGAAACGAACTTAACCCCCAATGCATCTCCTGACTTTGTCGCAAACTGGGGCACTTGCAGCTCCTTTGCGGGCTTCAGCACTTATGCCAGGGGAGTCTCAATCCTTGTACACAGGCGTGTCCCGTTTAGGGCAGTTGCAGTACATGCAGACACAGTAGGGTGGTGCCTATTGGTAAAGGGTTGCCTGTTGGGATATTCCATACTCTTGGTAAATGTATACGCCCCTACCATTGATGACCCGGATTTTTATACTGAGCTTCTGACACGAATATATTGCATGGAGGTGGATCAGGTATGCATGGGGGGTGATCTCAATATATTACTTGATCCGGTGCTGGACAGCACAGCCACAACTCCTGATGCAAAACCCAGGGCCAGACGTGCACTGACTGATCTTAGGGACGCATATCGGCTATCGGACGCCTAGCGACATCACCACCCCACACAGGCGGCATATACCCACTATTCCGCCCCACACAACACATGGACTCGACTGGATTAGTGGCTTCTTGTGCCCAGTGTGTTCACATGGCTTCTTTTGATAAAGCACTTACCACACACGCTGTTGGACCACGCCCCTGTACTGCTGCAGCTGCGAATTCCAAGGGAAGGGGGGGTGGAGAGATACTCGAGATTTCCAGATATGGCCCTCCGGGATGCGTTGTTTAATGCAGAGCTCAGCAATGCAATCACAGAGTATTTTGAAATCAACGAGGGCATGGTTAAAACTAAAGCCACGTTGCGGGAGGCCTTTAAGGCATACATAAGGGGGATATGCATTTCAAAAAGTGATGGAATCTTTCGAGACCTACGGTGTACACAGTCTCAGCTGGAGGCACAGCTGTTAGCACTGGATCAGGACCATGCAACACTCCAGCACCCATCTAGCTTGCAGCGTCGGGCTACCCTAATGACTGAATTTCATGAAGCAGCAGAGCATGAATCACATTATCTGTGGAAATATGCGGTCGCCAGGCGATATGGGGAGTGGGAGTGACCAGGCCGCACACTGGCTTGGCTACTGCAGTGGACATGGGGTCAGACATTCATTTCGGTCCTTCAGAGTCCCAGCGGTAGGCTCATATCCGACACTGCGGACATACAGAAAGTGGTCCTCGACTATTACACAGACTTGTACACATCAAGAGTGCCAGTAGACAATTTGGATAACAAATAATATCTGGATGAAATAGCCTTGGTGTGGCAAGACTCAGCCCACCGAGATTTTCTGGCAGAGCCTTTCACGGAAGAGGAAGTCACCCAAGCAATAGAGGCCATGGACGGCTCAAAGGCACCCGCCCTAGACGGTTTTTCTGGCAGTTTTTACAAAACCTACGAGCAATTGCTCGCCCTGTATCTTGTGGACATTTATCAGGAGGTGGTGGAGACAGGTGAGCTTCCTGCTACACTCAGGGAGGTGGTTATAACACTACTCCCTAAGGAAAGCAAAGACCCACAACAATGCGGCTCCTATAGACCGCTTTCGTTATTAAATTTTGATAACAAGATATTAGCTAAAATGTTAGCCACTAGGCTTTCTCTCTTCATTGATCAGATTATATGCCCAGGTCAGTCAGGGTTCATCCCACATAAATCCACCGCCATGAACCTGCGTACCCTTTTTGATACTCTACATAGAATTGCACCTACTGTCCCTGCTTTTGCTGTCTTGTTAGATGTGGGAAAGGCCTTTGACTCTCTTTAGTGGTCATTTTTGTACTCCAAGTTGAGCAGACTCGGGATGCCAAAAGGGTTTATTTCCGTCATTAGGTTATTATACACAAACCCCACAGCTCGTATCCGGCTGAACGGTACCCTAACATCTTCTTTTACTCTTACACGGGGGACACGCCAGGGCTGCCCGCCATCCCCCTTGCTGTTTGTCATTGCTATGGACCCCTTGGTGCTGCACTTGCAGGAGAGGCATCTGCACAGATGCCTGTAGTTTAAAACAGGTCTGCTTCTTATCACTTTCTATGCGGATGATACAAAAACTGTATGTGAGACATCCCAATGATAACTTGGGACCCATATTCCTAGAGATTACACACTATGGTGCCCTGTCCGGATTACATATAAATTGGGGCAAGTCAGAAATTTTTCCATTGACAACAGCTCCCTGTGACAAAACCACTGAGTACCCATTGTCATGGTGTGAAGACTCCGTCAAATATCTGGGGATTCATAAACACAAATAGCCGGACCAAATACTACAGCTTAATTATGGCCCGGCAGTGGAGAAACTGGGTGGGAAAGTCGAACGCTGGTTGAAACTACAGCTTACCATGGCAGGCCGAACAGCAATAATCAAAATGGTCGTGCTACCCCAGTTTTTATATCTACTTCAAAATATCCCGATCCCATTGTATAATACATTCTTTTCTACATTACGCTCACATTTATTGCGGCTTGTTTGGGGCGGCAAACAGCCCTGGATCAGTTGGGACACATTGACATTACCGTATGAACGTGGTGGATTTGGGGTACCAAACCTTTACACATACTACCTGGTGGCTCAGTGCAGCTTTGCAAGACACTGGTACCACTCTGATGCTCTGATCCCCTACCTTAAACCTGAGTCTGATCTCATGCACCCCACACCTTTAGTGGCAATACTACCAGCAGGCCTACCCCGCGATCCACATAACATTCAAACCCTCTGAACGACCAGTTGGGCTTGGAAGCGACTTATCCGAGCCACCGGGAATCAGCCTCTATACTCCTCTGCCCTACCACTGGCTGGGAACCTATGGCTTCACACAGGAGGCTCTAGTAACACTCACCTTGTCCAAATACAACTTGGTAACGTTTGGGGACCTGTTCCCAGGCAGGCATATTTTTTCACGTACAGAGGATGCCCGTCTGAGAGATGCCACTGTGATGGACCACTTTGTCTTGTGTAGACTGCAGTGGGCACTTAGAACCCGAATTTTAAGCTATCCCCTTGAACCGTCTGAATTCCCACCCCTAACTCTGCTCATTAAAGATACCACTGGGGATCATATGATGTCTAAGATGTATAAATCTGCCATGGCTGGGTTGCCCAGCAGGGATACAAGGGTACGCGTGGCTTGGGAACAGGATTTGAGCCAACCCCTTAATGACTTTCAATGGCATTACTGCTGCGGACAGACACACAAGGTCCGATTTAACCATAAACACAAACTGCTTCACTTCAAGTTTATTTGGCGCGCATACATCACCCCAGTTAAGGTACCCAGAATGGACTCGTCGTGCCCCCATACTTGGTCCAAGTGCCTCTCCCCAATGGCGGACTTTGCACATATGACGTGAACATGTGGGAAGATTGCCAAATATTGGAGGGAAATATTTGGAGCACTACCCTGCATGATACAGTTGGATCTTCTGCCCAACCCATTGCAGGCTCTTCTGGGGAATGTGCATGAGCTCCCTAGATCGGTGCAGTGCTTCACTGCAATAGCGTTAATGCTTGCCAAGAGGGAAGTTGCAGTACACTGGGGAAAAAAACATCCACCGACATCAAAAGCCTGGTTGTTTAGTATGACACATTGCAACACGAACAGCGACCTCTATGCTGAAATGCAACCCTCAGTTTCCAGACCACTCAACATATGGCAACCACTTTGCCCGTACCTGCTTAACCTACAGGCCACTCCTGGCTCGCAAACAAATCATGACACGTCCTGACCGCTTACTGTGATCGGTAATGCTGCAACTCCTACTGTAGCAACTGGCTCACGTAAAGACATCCCTTTGTAACCTAGGAGAAACATGCTGCGGAGGTTATTGTGCCTTTTATGTTCTGAAAATGGACCTTAATTTTAAAATGTTGTATCACACATGGCTAACTTATACTGTATTTTCTCTTTCCATTTGCTTAAAAATTAATAAATAAAGTTTGAAAAAATATATATATTCATTTTTAAACTAATCTATAAAATAAGTACTCCACACTTCAAGTATGGGTGTGGGAAATTTATGTAATTTAAGGTAGCATATTAATATGAGATTTTCAAAAAATTATTTGAAATTATGTGTAATTACACAAAATGCATCTCACCCACAAAAATGTTGTGAAGACCCATTTTGCTTTAAAGAAATAACACAAATCAGATGTTTTAATTTGACTCCAGTCTGCTCTTGCCTGCTCTGTGTTCCATAACTTCCCTCACCAATCAAACGCTGTGCATTTCATTCCTGTCCATCTCTCCCATTTTTCAACTTATTTCACTTTTTGTCTCCTTTCTCAGCCCCAGACTTTTATTTTTTATGTTCCTGGGACACCCACACCCGATCACACTTCCACCAGAAGTGCAAGAGAATTAAACCCTTGCAACAGGAGGAGGTGGCAGCATGTCTGTCTGTGGTGTAGCACAACCTACCCCTAGTGTTGGTGACTGGCAGCAAGCCCATCAAGAAGTACACCTTTGTAGAAAGGAAGGTGTTCTTGGGGCAAGTGGAGCACAGGATGCACCACCTCACAGGAGACACAGGCACTTAGAGACAGGTGAGGCACCTCTGCGCCAAAGTCATGGAATGATAGTAGGACCTGCTGGACCTGCTCAGTATTACGGTGTTGACACTGACAAGTAAGTGATGTTTGAAATTGTTTATTGGTATTTATATTACTTAGCCAGAGGCACTACCACTACAGGAATATGTTTCAGTTATATTGTATACACACAACCATACTACATATACACATAAATACATATATGTATGTATCTATAAATGTGTGTGTATATATATATATATATATATATATATATATATATATTATCTACTGGCGGTCGCCAGTAGAAAGTTATAGTTAGGACCTATTTTCCATAGAAAATCCGCAACATTCTATTTGAAATAACTCTTGCGTCGGTTGACGAATCTCCACGAAATTTTCAAACTTTGTGGCCCGCTCCGGTCCGCTCCTATCCTGAAAGTCTTGGGGTGATTCATCAAGCGGGGGCTGAGAAAAAAGGGGGGTCCCAAAACGTGTTTTCCCCATTCATTTTCCCATAGGAAACTTTAGCCACGGCTACAGCCCGAACTGCTGAACGGAATTACACCAAATTTGGCAAAGAGGTAGTTCTTGGTTCAGAAAGAACCCTTTTGTTAAATGGTGTAAATCCGTTCAGTAGTTGCTGAGAAAATCAAAAGTAAAATCACATATATATCTATGGCCGCGTAGGGTCCGCGTACCCTCCCGATCACGAGCTGCATGCTAATTGGCTGTCAACACTCCAAATCAGGAAGTGTTGGCAGCCATTTTGTCCCTCGGAAGAACCGAGGCACAGAAACAAGTGCGCAAACGCAAAAAGGGGGCAGGGGAGAAACGCCCTGACCCCCTAGGTCTGCTCAGGGGGTCCCACAAGGACCCCCTGGGCAGAAAAAAACATTTTTTATTTTTTTTAAATCAGCGGGATGCGCTTAGGGTGCGCGGATCCCGCCGATAAAAAAAAAAAATCGAAGCGCGGTCTCCCGCGCTTCGATGCTATTTTGCCCCCGGGTGGCCCAAGTCCTGGGGGCATGCGGGGTTTATTGAAATAATGCTGGGGGGGCCTCTAAGGGCCCCCCAAGCCCCGGGGACCGCCACCCCCCGGGGCTTTCAATTTAAAATGGTGCGGGAGGGCACTCGGCCCTCCCGCAGCCCCGGGGACTGCCACCCCCCGGAGCTTCTTTTTAAAAAAAAAAACATTTCCTGTGTGGGGGGGCTCAAGCCCCCCCACATGCCCCGGGGACCACCACCTCCCCGGGGCACTAAGAATTACAATGTGGGGGTCCGTTTCGGACCCCCGAGCCCCGGAGAACACCACCTCCCCGGGGCTTTGCCAATGGAGGGAGGGGAGCCACGCGGCCCCCCTCCTGGAGCCCTTGATGGCCCTGGGGACCACCACCCCCCAGGCCCGGCTCCTGCAGTGTCCCGGGGTGCTCACCCCCGGGACACTGTAGTTTGCTATGGCAGGGCGGGAGCCTCGCGGCTCCCGTCCTGTCATAGCAAACTGCTTTGTTTTGGAAGAGAGAGCAGGAAACCTGCTCTCTCTTCCAAAACTAAAGACGATTGCTTTTCACACGGGGAGCTGCATCTTAGCAGCTCCCCATGTGGAAAGCAATGCCGGCTCCCGAGCGACGCGGGAAGCCGGCGGGACCATGGGGGATTGGGGACCCCCCCACGGTCCCCAACGGAGAGGGCCAGCCCCGGGGAATGGAGTCCCCGGGGCTACAAGTGGCCCGGGAGGGGAGCCACGCGGCCCCCCTCCCAAAAAAACAAAACAAAGGCCGGCCCCGGGGGATGGGGTCCCCGGGGCCATAAGTGGCCTGAGGAGGGGGGCAACGCAGCCCCCCTCCAAAACAATTTAAAAATAAAAATAAGGCCAAGCCCCGGGGGATGGGGTCCCCGGGGCCGATTAAGGCCTCGGGAGGGGGGCCATGCGGCCCCCTTCCAAATTCTTTTTTTTTTTTTTTTTAAATATTAGGGGGCAGGCCCTATGGGATGGGGTCCCCAGGGCCAATAAATTAGGAAAAGAAGGGGGGCCACACAGCCCCCCTTAAAAAAAAAAAAAAAAGACCGGCATCGCGCCGGAGGCCATGCCCCCTCCTTGGCAGCACTCTGCAAACACGCCCCCTGGCGCGTTTGCAGAGGGGGAACAAATTCCCCTTGAATACTGGGGGTCCCTGGGGGCCAACTAGCCCACCAGGAACCTCCACTATGCGCCACGGGGCTGCGTTGCAGAGAGGTGTTCTGAGGCCACGCCCCTTTTTACACCTCTCTGCAACACAGCTCTGTTCCGCTTAATGGAGGTAGTTGGTGGGCTAGTTGCACCCCAGGGATCCTCAGGATTCAAGGGGAGTTAATCCCCCAACATAAAACGCGCCATGGGCGCGTTTGCACAGTGGTGAATGGAGGGGGCGGGCTTCAGGTGACATGTGTGCAAACAAGCCCTGTGGCACGTTTTAAGATGGGGAATTAAATCCCCTTGAATCTGGAGGGTCCCTGGGGGCCAACTAGCCCACCATGTACGTCCAGAAAGCGCCACAGAGCTGCGTTGCAGAGAGGTGTAAAAAGGGGCGTGGCCTCTGAACACCTCTCTGCAACGCAGCTCCCTGGTGCATACTGGAGGTACAGGGTGGGCTAGTTGGACCCCAGGGACCCTCATGATTCAAGGGGACTTAATCATGAACTTAAAACACGCCACGGGGCACGTTTGCACAGTGGTGAAGGTAGGGTGCGGGGCACGTTATAGTTAGAAATTAGCATTTAAAAAACCTTTGAAATTCACTGAAAAAACCATAGGTTTCAGACACGTTATAGTTAGAAATTTGCATTTAAAAAACCTTTGAAATTCACTGAAAAAACCATAGGTTTTAGGGACAGTTATAGTTAGTTGGACATTGCACTCGTACAAAACCCGTGAAATTCCCCCGTTATAGTTAGTTCAGCTAACTATAACTCGCGCCCCCGCAATGCACTGCTGATGACGTCACATATTACATCACTCATGACATGGTCAGTGACATCACTGATGACATCACTGATGACATCTCAAATGACATCACTGATGACATCACTGATGACATCATCCATGTGATAATTTCATGCATCTTCTCACACCCTAATATAACTTTTGATACACCCACTCTAAATTACAGACTGCCATTCTCAAAACCATACACACTCCAATACCAATAACTACATACCCACTCACTGATTATTAGGTCTACACACACACATCGACTCACTCACCCGTACAGTCACTCATACTTACGGTCACTGAGTACAGGACTATCATATGCACTCATACACCTATATAAACGCTCACACGCCGCCACTCATCCATAGAGGTACTCACACACCTAGTCAGTCATGCAAAAAATTAATCACACACCCATTTACTCACCTATACAGTTATACACACACCAACTCACTTACTCATACAAATACTAGCACATTCTTCAGTGATGTCATCAGTGATGTCACTGACCATGTCATGAGTGATGTAATATGTGACGTCATCAGCAGTGCATTGCGGGGCGCGAGTTATAGTTAGCTGAACTAACTATAACGGGGGAATTTCACGGGTTTTGTACGAGTGCAATGTCCAACTAACTATAATTGTCCCTAAAACCTATGGTTTTTTCAGTGAATTTCAAAGGTTTTTAAATGCAAATTTCTAACTATAACGTGTCTGAAACCTATGGTTTTTTCAGTGAATATATATATATATATATTCCACTGAAAAAGTGGACATTATAATTAGGCTCACATTTCACTCATACAAAACCAGTGATCACGCAATTGGTAAGAATTAAGTTGAGATAATTTGTAGTTTGTAAGCGGTTCGGATATGAAAGTAAGGCCGTGAAAGCGGGCGAAAGTACGTAGTTTGGCTGGGATGTTTGGAAGTTTAAAAGTGGATGCGGTGTGAGTTTAGGGAGTTTAGGAAGTGTGAAAGTGAGGGATTTGGGGAGTGATTTGGGTGTAACAGCAAGGGTGAAGTGAAGAGCGTGAAAGGGTTGAAAAGCGCGAAATATGATCGGGTGGTTTGAATCATGTGTGAGGTTGAAGTGCGATTGTAAGGGGTGTTGAATTTGTGAGCGGTAGGGTGGAAGCATGCAGTGCGGAAGTTCAAGGGAGAATGTGAGTTAATATTCACGGTTTTTTAAGGGGTGGAAGCTGACTAGTTCGAGATTAGGATGATGGAGTGTTTAGTTTAGAGAAAAGCAACTGATAACACACAAACATGGATTGTTTAAATGGTGATTTTTGCACATTTCGTTTAGGTCATATCAATATAAACATGGTTTTGTAAGAATTGTCATATATGTGTAATTTAGAAAATATGAAGTAATGGTGATTTTTAATTAATGTTTACAGTTACCCCTGAAGAAGGGCTCATGAAGCCCGAAATGCATTGGGTGGAAATAAAGAAAACTGCTTCGGATGAATCATGTGTTTTTCGTGTTCTTGAAAAGAGGTTCGGATGGGCACATTTTGAACATTGGAAGCTTAAAAACAGCATGATATCCTACATGTGGTGTTGAGAAAAAGAGTATATGACTAAGCTGGAATGAAGCGTGGCATCAAATGGTGTTAAAATAAGGTTGACATTGGAATATTGACGTAAACTGACGTTGTGGCTGTGCTACTGGGTTTGGGGCGAAATGTCGCCCCACACCGTTCGCTTGAATACTAGTGTGCCACCAGGGCAAGGCACGCACCCAGTGTGCACGCACTTTTGGATTTTGGATAAACATTGGTCAAATGGAAGAGCAGGTGTGCATCCCACCACCCTGAAAGTATAACTGCAAGGAGACAATAAGCATACAAGATGTCCCCACTTAGGGCTGTGTTACTTGAACATATTATCTGGAGATGTATGAGGTTCCATTGCACATAGGATAAGAGCAGCATTAGTCTGATTTATAATTAAGTTGGAAGTGTAACTAACGATAACATAGCATGATGTATTATTCTATAAAACCGAAACATTTTTTCTGTATTTCATACACTATAGTCCACTCCAACATGGCGGAGGATCCAGCATGAACTAATTAGTCCTTTGTTGATGTCTGTGTCGTGATGTTAAATGTGATTGGTGTAAAGTGAATAAAAAAACAAATTAATGAAATTTAGCCCACTATTGTGTACAAGGTGCTTGCCGAAATGCCTTGATAGCCTTAGCCATTAAAACATAGTTGGCTATTTAACAGTTGCTGGTGTGCCGTTCTCTTCATTATTTTTTAAGAGGTGAGCTGACTTTAAAGTGCGCATGTGGGCGCATTTAACAAGCACCGTCGGCGTTCAGGAGCATGCAAGTTTACAGGGACGTTATAGTTAGGGTCATGTTTTACCTAACACAAAACCATACAAATTCAGTAGTTATAGTCATACTTATAGCTATACTTATGTTAAGAAAGTAAAACTTGTGGCCTAAAGTTACTTAACAGCACGAGTTATAGTTTCTTCAGATAAGTATAACTATAACTGCTGAATTTCCATTGTTTTGTGTGGGAAATGTGAACCTAACTATAACGTCCCTGTAACCTTTGGTTTTTTCATTGAATTTGTATTTTTTTAACGTAAATTAATATATAATTGGATCCAGGATACTCGCGGATCCATGGAAGGTCCGCGTCCCTAGATATACAAAGTTTTATTTCTTTATTAACTCCACGAAATTACAAAAAGGGCTCTTTCTGGACCAAGAGCTAGTTTTCTGCCAAATTCTGGTGCAAATCCGCTCAACGGTTCAGCCTGTAGCCGTGTCTAAATGGGAAAAAATAATTTTGAGGGTCCCTCTTTTTCTTGGTCCTCGCTTAACGAATCACCCAAAACCTTCTCTCCTGAGCTAAGCAAAGTAGAACACTTTTTTCTGAAACTTTCATGAAGGTTCGTCAAATGGCACCAAAGTTAATACCAAAACAAAAAACGCTTTGTCTGTGGGAAAATTTTGTCATAACTATAACTACCTACTGGCTATATATGACAGACAAAGCATTTTTTGTTTTGTTACTAACTGTGGCGCTGTTGGACAAATCTTGTGTGTGTGTGTGTTCTCTGAAAAAGCCAAAGTTATAGTTAGGCTCAGATATCACTCATACAAAACCATTGTAATTCAGCAGTTATAGTTACCTGAGCTAACTATAACTTATGCCCCTGCAATGCACTGCTGATGACCTCATATATTACATCACTCATGACATGGTCAGTGACATCCATGAAGACATTTCCAATGGCATAAATTATGATATCACTGATGACATCATCTAGTTAGTGTGAGTGTTTCGTAAAAGTTTGTTTAATTTAAAGATACATACTAAACTACTGCATAAGTTAAATTAGTATACTTTCTGTAGTACTAATGGATGCTACTATTTCTAACATGTTATCTGAGTGGTTGTGTGAGTGTGTGAGTGGCTGTATGGATCTGTCAGTGGGTGTGTGAGTGGCTGTGTTGCTTTCTCAGTGGGTGTGTGAGTGGCTCTATGGGTCTGTGAATAGATGTGTGAGTGGTATTCTGGGTGTAGGCATTTTCTAAGAGTTTATGATTGTTTAGCATATACTAAGCTACTACAAATGTTAATTTAGTATACTAAGTGTATGAGTGGGTGGCTGTGTGAATGGCTATATGGGTGAGGGCCTGGGTGTATGAGTAGCTGTATGGGTGAGTGAGTGGTTATGTGAGTGGCTGTATGAGTAAGTGAGTGGGTGTGTGAGTGACTCTATGGATGAGTGTAGGAAGCTGGCTCTCTATATACTGTACTAAAATGAAGTACACGGTGCAGAAAGTCCAGTGGATCCCCAATAGGTGTGCAGAGGTAAAAGCAAATAATTCTAATGCTCTTTTTGTGGTAGTGTGGGCAAACAGTTAGGAGGGTAGTGCTAAGCATTTGTTGTCACACAGAGGCAATAATGAGACACACACTCAAGAATAAATCTGAGACCAATTTGTAAAAGAGTAAAGTCATATTTATATATATATTTCTAGAAACAAAGAACTTCATTCAACCGTTACTCAAAGCTTTGTATGTTGATTTTTAACCAAATGGAGTTCAAGACACAAATGCTTACGGGATATAAGCAACAGTGATCACTACCATCAGGCAGACAACGTCATGGTCAAAGGGTAGAAAAGCATAGGGTGAGATAGCAGAGTACCGGCAACACATATATCATTAGGTCAATGAAAGCAACACTCCCCCATGGAGTTGTGGGGGACAACAGTCACCCAGAGTTCAGGGAAAGTTCTACTCCAGGGGAGTCAGAGTTTTGGAAGTCCCAGGGCTCTGGCAGAGCAGGCAGTTCTGGGTTACATGGATCGGAGGTGCAGAATTTATTCTTCACCGGCTGCATTCAGCTAGAGCTGCGGTGAGGGCAGTCCATTGTGGTCGTGCCCAAGTTGTTCCTTTCAAGCAATCAACACCACCAGAAAACGGGTACAGGCTGACAAGGGCGGGGCTATTTCCAGTGTCGGTCGCAGGTACTGTGAGGATCCTTCTGGCTGGTGGATGCGTTTAAGGGGTGGGTTATCAGACTGGTGACCAACAAGCCTTGGCTGCTGCAAATTTTGGTTGACGAGGTAAATCACATTGACACGGTCAGTGCCGGTCTTCTCTTCATGGTGGTTTTTACCGGCAGCGTGCTAGGGACAAGTACCACTAGTCCAAAGGGAAATCCCAGGCAATTGGCGAAGGCTGGCAGGGCTCTGGGGTTCTTGGAGGATGCACAGGTTCCAGGTAGGGATGGCAGACCACAGTTTTTGAGCACTTTCGCAGTTGGCAGGATTTAGCACTGGTTTCTTCTGCAGCAGGGCTTAGTTCCTGGATCAGCAGCATATGTTCTTCCTTTGTCTTCTTTAGGGCAGTGGAATCTGAAGTCAAGTGCCTTGGGGAGCCACCAAAATACTAAATTTAGGGGGTGTTGAGGGGGGAGCCAGGTAATAGCCAATGGGCTGCTTACCTGTAGGGTGACTACACCCTCAATATGCTCACACCACATGGGGAGGTGGGCATACGCCTGACCCTGAGAGGCGATTTTCCCCATCTTCAAAATGGTGGAAAGTGAAATGTGGGGTCTACATCAGCTGCTCCACCTTAGGGTGATGCAGGCTGAAGGTGGGCACACATATTAGTCTCACTCGTTTTCCTGCCTTTCCTCCCACCAAAAGTTGAGCAGGAAAGGGGGTTTTGGCCTCTCCCACTATCTGGAGGTTCTTGGCTTCAATTTCAAAGGCACTATAGTCTTTGAAGCTTCCCACCAAGGAAGGGAATCCTGTCCTGGAGGAGGTGTGCAACACCACCACCCAGAGCAGCCCATGTGCTCTTTATGGCTTCCCGGTTCACTTACAACATCACAGAATAGACTGGATATCACAGGGGCCTATCTGCTCATGCAGATATGCCCACACTTAGGATATAGTGCACCCTGCCTTAGTGCTCAAGGCCTGCACTATGGGTGGCTAACCTATATCATATGCAATGCATGGGACGCATGGCACACAGGGCTGTGTGCAATATCGATTCTTCAGAATTTCTTACACCAAGACACACAGCCTGCAGTGGCCGAGTGCATAGCCTCAGTGAAGGGGTGCTGTGATGGCACGATCAGTGCTGCAGCCCCAGAGGACCCTCCTCAGTACCCATGCCCTAGGTACCAGGGGTACCATTTACTAAGGACTTATAGGGGTAACTGAAGTTATGCCAATCATGGTACGGTTTTGAGGACACCTAGTTAGCAGGGACCCAGTGCACTTACAGTTCGAAATCACATCAGGCATTAGGCAAAAAGTGAGGGCTAACCACGAAAAAGATGTACTTTCCCACAATGAGTGACTGGTTGTGTGAGTACTTGCATGGGTCTGTGAATGGGAATGTGAGTGGTTGTGTGCGTGTGCAAGTGGATGTATGAGAGATTGTATAGGGGTATTAGTGGGTGTGTGAGTAGTTCTGTGGATGATGTCATCAGTGATGTTATCAGCTATGTCATTTGATATGTCATAAGCAATGTCATCAGTGATGTCACTTACCATGTCATGAGTTATGTGATTTGTGAGGTCATAAGCAGTTCATTGCCGGGATGTAAGTTATAGTTAGCTCAGGTAACTATAACCATTGAATTTCAATAGTTTTGTATGAGTGAAATCTGAGACTAACTATAACATCCCTGTAACCTTTATCAGTGAATTTCTAAGGTTTTTTTAAATTCTATTTCCTAACTATAACGTCCCTGTAACCTTTGTTTTTTCCAGTGTAATTTCTAAAAAAAAATAATGTTATTTCCTAACTATAATGTCATGGTGAATTGTCAAGGTTTTTAAAAATGTTATTTCCTAACTGTAATCTGTAACCTTTGAGAGTGAGTGTGTGAGTGAGTGCATGAGTATCTCAGTAGGTGTGTGAGTGGGTGTGTGAGTCTCTTAGAGGTCTCAGAGTGGCTGCATAAGTGTCTCACTGGGTGTGTGAGTGTCTGGTTGGGTCTGTGAGTGAGTGCATGAGTGTCTCACTGGGTCTGTGAGTATCTCAATTGGTCTGTGAGTAGGTATCAGAGTGTTCACGTGGGTCTGTGAGTAGGTATGTGAGTCTCCGAGTTCTGTGAGTTAGTGCATGAATCTCTGAGTGGGTCTGCGAGTGAGTGCATAAGTTATGAGTGGATCTGTGAATGGGTGCGTGAGTCTCTGAGTGGGTCTGTGAGTGGGTGCGTGAATCTCTGAGTGGGTTTGTGAGTGGGTGAATGAGTGTTTCAGTGGGTCTGTGAATAGGTACATGAGTCTCTGAGTGGGTCTGTGAGTGGGTATGTAAGTGTCTAAGTGCCCTCTGTTTTGCCTTTCCTGCTCGTTTTTCTGAACTCTATTTTGCCTTTTCTGCTCATTTTTCTGACCTCCGTTTTGCCTTCACTGCTCCTTTTTCTGCCCTCTATTTTGCCCTCTTCTGCTCTATTTTGCATTTCTGCTAGTTTTTCTTCCCTCTATTTTGCCTTTTCTGCTCATTTTCTGCCCTCTGTTTTTGCCTTTTTCTGCTACTTTTTCTGCCCTCTGTTTTGCCTTTCCTGCTCATTTTTCTGCCCTCTGTTTCGCTTGTTTTGCTCATTTTTCTGACCTCCATTTAGCCATTTCTGCTTGTTTTTCTGCCCTCTGTTTTACCCTCTTCTGCTCTGTTTTGCATTTTCTTCTCATTTTCTGTCCTCTCTTTTGCCCTCTTCTGTACTGGGGCCCAGGAACTCAACTCCCCGGGGCCAGTTCAAAACTACTTGGGAGATTGCGCCCCCCCTACCCGGGATGATTTTGGCCCTGGGGTCCCCATCCACCAGGGCCCGCCATAATTAACTGAGAGAGGGGCCATTCTGCCCCCCTCCTGGGCCAACTTCAGCCCTAAGGACCCCATCCCCGGGGCCCAGCCACGTCTCCTTGGGTGCACTGGAGTCCACCTAGGGCACCCAGTGAGCTATGATGGGGACCATGGGGGACCCTCAAGGCCCCCATGGTCCCTGCCTGCTACCTGCCTTCTGCAGAAGCCCGCATCACTCCTGCATGCAGGGAGTTGCTAGAAATACTAGAAGGAGCAATTGTTTAATCTATTTCCCTGCCCGCATGACAGAAGGCAGGGAAACAGATGAAAACTCTGCTTCCAGCAAGCGGAGCAGTTTGAAAGCTCCCACTTAATGGAAGCAGAGTTATGTTTTTCTCTTGCTTGGCAGAAGCTATCACAGCTCCCGCCAAGCAAAAGCAAACTGTTATATCCTGGGGTGGGCACCCCGGGACATAGGGAGCCGGCCCTGGGGGTGGAGGCCCCTAGGGATATAATGGCTCCAGGAAGGGGGCTGTGCAGCCCCCATCCTTTACTTTGCACTGGCCAGCCCCAGGGAGGTGGTTGTCCCTGGGCCTGTATAAGGCTCAGGAGGGAAGCTTTGGCCCCCTTTAGTTTGACCATACCCCAGGGAGGTGGTAGTCCCCGGGGATGTATATGGCCCAGAAGAGGGGTCACGTGATCATCCTCCCATTGTTATATATATTGACCCAGGGAGGTGGTGGTACTTGGGCAAATTTGGATGATGGAGGGGTGTCTGTGTGGCCCCCCTCCTTTCTTTTATAGAGCCCCATGGAGGTGGTGGTCCACGGGATGTTAGAGCCTCAGGAGCAGGGTCACGCTGACCTCCTCCATTTTCTTCAAGACTCGGCCAGCCCCAGGGAGGTGGCAGTCCCCAGGGCCAAGATTGACCATGGGGAGGAGGGCCATGTGTGCCCCCTCCCTTATAACCCGACCCACCAGGGGTCAAATCTTCAAAGAAGCCCAGGAGCCCGCTCTTCTCTTCTATTCTAAAAGGTGGCAAAATGCAATATCAGGACAAAATAGTCTGTTTTGTGAAGCACAGTCTCCAAGGGGACCTAATAGGGTTCCCACCTCAATTCATTGGACTTTTTAGCATATTGATGTAAAACCATTAAAATGGGTCAGGACTGGAAGAGGACCATTGTAAAATATGTGCCCTCCAATTTGCTATTCTTTAACTCCCCTTGGACCGGACTTAACACATTTTTCATACAAGGTTAAACATTTTACCAAGTTACAATTGAGCTGTGGATCAAGACATTTTAATATTGCTGCTCTACAGGTGCGAATACCACTTATATGAAAATGTTTTTTCAATAACCAAAGGCGATATGGTTTTAGATTAAGGCATACGCAAATTAAATTAATTAGATCCCGCTTCAGTGCTCCGCAAAGACTGCATGCTTTCGGGCCTTTATATTGCCAGCTTGGTTGGTCAGCATTTGATGGAATTGAGCCAAGATATAGTGCTAAGAACTTTGTTTTTAAATGTGGGGCGTATGTCTGACCTAATTTCAATTTGGTATATGATTGCAGGACCATCCATGCATGGGATCGCTTACTCAAACTTGTTTTGTCCTCCGTTAGCGAGTGCTTTATAGCCGCTTTCTTTAGCGTTAGCTGAAAGGAACAGAATGGAAGATTCAATTGCCAAAGACTTGTAGTATTTGTGAGTTTTAAGGATGATCATAAGAACTTCGTGTAGGCGGATTGAGGATCCTCATCTAGGGCCCTTCACAGCGCATTATTAATTGAATTTTGCCGGTTGGACCAAATTTTGTACCATGTTTTTACAGTTATGTATCGCCTTTGCACGTGCTGCTGCTGCAACCCGAACTCTAACCTCACCTGGGCCGGGGAGGAATTGCGGGGTAGAGAGAATACCATCTTGCAAGCTTTTGTTTGTAAGGCATCCAGAGTTGCCGCATCTTTCCCATGCTGGATTTCACTTGCATATGCCACTGTTGGCAAGAGGTTAGCTTTAATAACTGCTAGCAGCGGGGTATACGATGGACCTTTCAGGTTCCTTGCCATTGAGCAGAAGGCGAATATTAGCCAGTTTCCTTTTTTCGTTTGGGTCTCATTATGGTTTCGAAAAGTGAGTTGATTATCCATGAGCACTCCCAGATACTTGTAGGTACTAACCACTTCCAAGACTGGGCTGTATCTACGGATCATCTTTCCTTCAAAAAAGCAGTGAGAAAAACAGCATCTATGCTATCTATCTTAGAAGACAAAGCAATTCTCACCAAAAAGGCACACGGCTGGATAGTGCTCAGTGACTATGTAAGGCCAAAACCCCAAGCCTACTTGAGTGCTGGAATGAAGATAAGCAGGAAGGAAAACTTTCTAAGGTTGCGCATGGGGGTAATTGCGATCAAACCTCATCTTCCCCCATGGGAAAGGGATGGCGGTATTCCGACCTGTCGTCTATGCGGAAGCGGAAAGGAAGATATTACTCATGTTATCTGCAACTGTTCCAACTTAAAGGACATAAGATGCATCTTGTTACGTCCCTTTTTTAGGTATTACGGCATCCGGACCTGTAGGCAGGCAGTGAAGCTTTGCTTCAATCCTACTGACGTCCAGCTTAACTGTTGGCTAACAAAGTTTTTGGAGATGGTAACTAAGAAACTTAAAATTCTGTCGCTACCAGGAACACGCTAAAAAACTCCTACGTGTCTACTCTGTTTTAGTCCTACTTGCACTTTATTTACCCAACTCTAACTTGGACAATGGACCTGGTTAAGCTGAGCATCCGATCTGAGAAGTTGTGGTTGTCACTGCCAGCCAGTATTTTATGAGACGTAAGAGTCTATGAGAACCTCTTTTAAATAGTTAACACCATAAAACAGGAATATGCAAATGTTGACCTTTTTTACATTATGTGCTTTTTAAATTGTTTTTAATTGTATTAATTTGTGTACAAGGGGAATTTTTTTGTTATGTATTTGCAAAGATTTTAATTAATCAAGCAAAATAAACTTAAACTAATTTCCAAGACTGTATTGCTGATTTGGAGTGGCAGATGTTTCTGAGCCCGACGACTTATAATCATAGCTTTTGTTTTTGAAGTATTGATTTCCATCAGATTTTCCTTGGCAAATTGCACCAGTTCATTGATTGCCCTTTGTAGGCATATTTGTGTCTGGCTTAGTAGCACTATATTGTCTGCATAAGATAGATGGGTGATGGGCAGTATGCCTAGGCGTGGAGGATGTGAATTCACCTCGTCTAGCTTTGGGGAGAGATCGGCCGTGAAAAGATTAAACAGGTGTGGGGCCAAAACACACCCTTGTTTTAAACCGGCGTTTGTGTAGATCTTCCTAGTGTCTTATTGCCATTGGCAAATTTGACTTGGATCCAGGTATTTGTGTATAGTAGCTGTATGGCTCTTAGTGTTGTTTCCGAGAGTTCCCACTGCACTAGTTTATGCCATAGTAAACCTCTGTTTACTCGGTCAAATGCTGCTTTAAAGTCTATAAAGCATAGGTGTAAGCTCTTTTGTTGCCGTAGACTCTTATCTGCCATTAGGCCTAGGGCAAGAAGGTTTGTAGTGGTGCCCACGCCTTTGCGGAATCCCGACTGATTAGGAGGGATTTTGTTATTAGTCTCTGACCAGTCCAGCAGATCTGACAGAATCAAGGATACATAGTGTTTAGCTTCTATGTCAAGTAATGCAATCATTCGGTAGTTGGCTCGATCGGTTCGGTCCCCACCTTTATATACCGGGTTAATTATTGATCCTCTCCAACTCTCTGGCAGGCTATTTGAGTTACCCACTTCGTGAAAGAGTCCAGACAACGGGACAGCCCAAAAGTTAGGGTCCTGTTTGTAGAATGCTTGGGGGATCACATTTGGGCCTGGTGCCCCATCTCGTCTGCCCGTCGGAATCACCTTAGCTGTTTGTTCTACTGTGTATTGAGGTAATTGCAAGCCCATTGCCATCATGGCATTTGTGGTGCTTCCTGGAATTTTAGATTTCCTGACCGTTATTTGTATTTGTTCTAAATGGAGTTTTTGTCTTGCTGCTTCAACTCATGTAACCCATATAATCAGATTTGTTGATAGTGGGTGAATCGATGAGCTAGAGGCCTTTGCGAAGGAGTGGTACATTTTTCCACGCCTTCAACCCTTTTAACAGGTGTGATGAAGAAGATTAAGGTTATGTATGTTATCCAGGCTAGCTCAGTTACACAGGTGTTATTTATTGCCAGTTTTGATCTCGTGAGGCTGTTCACTAGTTTCCAGAAAGCTCTTGTGTTTGTTCTTTTAACATTGAATAAGATCTTTGACCACAAGTTGTCGTTCTGCTTTTTCTGTTTTCCCAGATTCGTTTTTTATATTGCCTCTTCAGTTTTTTTATTTGATCCCAAGTTGCTTCAGGCACTGTGGTTTCCTTTGTCCGTTTGATTCTTCTTCTTAGTTCAGCTCTAAGATTTATTGTTGTTTTACTCAGATGCTTATCCTGGTCGCGACCTGTGGAGCTGAGAGGGCAGGTTTGTGAAAATTCCTTCAGTAGTGTTATTAGGAATATGGTCCAAACTTCTATCAATGAACCTTCCTGTGCACCGAGGGTTATGATCAGTTCCTTTGCCCTTTAGGAGATTTTTGGAAGAGATTTGTTTGCCCATCTTAGACTTTTTAAATTGAGCGATGTTACTAGGCCTAGTTCAGGTGACACTATTGTGTTTCTACTAAAAGAGGTTGCCAGCACGAGATGTTGGGCTGAATTATCACTTTCAGTAGTGTATCTGATTGAAAATTCATTTGTTTGTGCAAGTAGTGGCAAGGTGAGGATTGTATAATCTATGATAGATCGGGCCTTAGGGCTGTGGTAGGTGCACGTTGGGGGTTTGTCTTGCTCAGATCTTCCATTAAGCACATGCAGCCCTAGAGGTTCTAGGTCTACTACCAGTTTCTGACCATTTACATCACGGCGTTTGTGCACGGGCGGATCTGAGGTTGCACTGCCCATATTGTATTTGCTGTTATTATATCGTCATCCTCGTCCGGTGTGTGTTTTAAATTCGAATAAAAATCACTGGTTACTATTATGTCCCAAGCTGGATACTCAAACCTTATTTCTTCTATTGCCCTAATCAATTTATTGAATAGGATTTTTTTAGTTTCATGCATCGGATGAACATACACATTAAAGAGGATAATGGTGCTTGCCATATTGTTGGATCCCAAGTCCATTTTTATTGCTTGCTTATCTGTCGTGGTGGCGGGCATTTGGATGGAAGCAGTGTTTAATGCAGTGGAGATGTAGACAGCCAGACCACCCTTTGGTCTGCCATATCGCTCAGGTCTTATGGTTTTTACAAAGTGGAGAATGTATCCTGCAGCCTGAATTGGGGATGTCAGCCATGTTTCTTGGAGGGCTATTATTTGATATTTCTTCCAACAGTCTGGAAATGAATTATCCTGTAGTTCTCGTTTTGAGGCTGCTATATTCCATGATAAAAGGCTTAGTGACAAGCACTGTGCTGCTGTTTTTTTTATTATATGCCATACATGTCTTACTCCCCTTCGGACTTTATTATTTTCTCGGTGTGTTTTATCTTGTGGCTTTGGCTTTAACCCAATCACGGCCTGCTTACCCTTAGCACTTTGCAAAACTGAATGAACTTGGCTTGCGCCGGGATCATCCGGCTTCGTCTTTTGCCGGTGGATCAATGGCGAGGGGTAACATTGTTTTTTGGGAACTGAAAGCATGATGCCCCATGCTTGGAACTGGGGTGTGGCAGTTAGTATCAATGAGGCGATCTCTGCTGTCCTCTAGGTTGAGAGAGTTGTTTCATTTTGGTTATGTATTCTTTGACTGATAAACTCAAGGGCTAGCAGGTCTGGTGAGGACAAGTGATTTAATGCTGGTATGGTTCCCAATAGATTTTAAATGTTTCCTCTGGTTGGGTAATCTTGTGGCCCCTGTGATATGTATTGGGGTGTTAGCAGGATCTGGGTAGACTGGATCCTTTAGAACTCATTGTCTCTAATGTGAGATGAATGGGGCGAGCGAGAAGTGGGACATTTGTGCTGGTGTGTCTGATCATTGCCCTTAGGGCTATTGTTGCATAGATTGACATTTATCAGTATCGTCTCGAAGTGTTCTTTGTTTGGTTGGTGCACATCTGCAACACGACCTCCCGTTCTCCTCTGAATGAGTTGATGTTTTTATCTGATAGTGAGGGAGCCATTGTAATTTGTTTGCATTTCACTTGGTCTTCCTTTCCTTGCTGACTTCTTTGGCTGCACGCTTTTTTCTGCGCGAGTTATGGAATAATTGTGTTTTCTCCATTTCGGTTTACCTTGCTCGCAGTCGACCGTGACTGACAGTGTGTGAGTGGCTTTATGAGTGGATATATCAGTGGCTTTATTAGTGAGTGAGTTGGTGTACGAGTGGCTGTATGGGTGACTGAGTTGATGTGTGTGTAGACCTATGAATCAGCGAGTGGGTACGTAAGTACTGGTATGGGTTTGTCAATGGTTTAGAGAATGGTAGTGTGGAAGCTGGAGTGGGTGTATGAAAGGTTACATGGTGGTGTGAGTGAGTGCATCTGAGATTCTGTGGATGATGTCATTTGAGAAGTCATCAGTGATGTCACTGACCATGTCATGAGTGATGTAATATGTGAGGTCATAAGCAGTGTATTGCAGGGGAGCCAGTTATAGTTAGCTCAGCTAACTATAACTGCTGAATTTTTCTGCTTTTGTATGAGTGACATGTCAGCCTAACTATAATGTCCCTGTAACCTTTGTTTTTTTCAGTGAATTTGTAAGGTTTTTTCAATTCTATTTCCTAATTATAACTTTCTTGTAACCTTTGTTTTTTTAAGTGAATTTCTAAGGTTTTTTAAATGCTAATTCTTAACTATAAAGTCCCTCTAACCTTTGGTTTTTTTCAGTTTCTAAGGTTTTTTAAAATTCTATTTCTTAATTGTAACATCCATTTTTTTAAGTGAACCTCTAAGATTTTCATACTTTCCTTCTATAATTGGATATTGTGTATTATATTTATATTATATACCACTCATTTTTTGATTTCATATGTGTTTATCAGAAAGTACATTAATAACTGGTTTTATTTTTAACAATTTTGTAAGTCGGCACAACATTTTTGCATTTACTGTGGAGAATCTGTCATCAGTAAATGTATTTCACATACTGAAAAATACACTTTAAGATATTTTTTAAATAAAGTTTCACTCTAAATATTTTGTAAAATATTGTTTTAAGTTTTCTTTCTATGATCAATTTAGAAGAAAGCCATTCTACGAAAAACAAATTCTATTCACCAATACCAACGTCATCGCGGTGATGTCAGTAGTCGCGAAGACCACGTGGTTTGTACAAAGTGTAAAATATATATATAGACATATTATACAATATATTTAACAGAAGAGCTTTATTAGTGTTCTTTTCAAACTCATATTTTAGTAGTGAGTTTCCAGAATAATCGTCTGCAAATACTATTTTTCGTTTCCGCGAAGAGAGCGGAAGACGCTATGATGTCGGTAATCGCGGCTAGCGCTTGTTTTTCAACAACTCTGACACATATATGTAGACGTATTGTGAACAAGTTTAGTATAGCTGTTTACTATTATAGTATTGAAAGTTCTGCTTTTCTTTCCATTTTAGAGAAAACTACTTTAAACTTGTGTTTTGCCTTTCCGCTTCACCGCGGTAACCGCTAGCATATCGGTCAACACGAATATCACATGACCGGGAAAGCAAAGAACATCATTGGATAATATACTTTTCATCAAAATCAATAGGATCTACACACCCACTCCTCCTTCTTGAATCTTCTTTCATAGAGCTTCATTCTGAGCAGGTGGATTCATTTTGGTGCGCAAAGTTTTTGGCCTTTTTTTAAAATCAAAAATGGCAAAGCAGGAAGGAGATGAGGGTCAGCAGGAACAACAGCTGGACCAGGATGTGGAAGAGGTGGAGACTGAAGATTTGAAAGAAGAGGAATCTCCACAAAAGAGAGCCACTGTGGCATGGGATTTTTTTTAAATCCCATCAGAGGAATCGAAGACTGCTGCCAAACCTGTGCAATGCACAATCTGCAACAAGACCCTCTGTAGAGGGACGAATAAGAAATATTCATGTGGGACCACGTCCATGTTATACCATCTAAAAACCTAGCATAAAAAACGTCTCCAACTGGCTATCAAGCAGAGGGAAGCTGGAGGACCATCTTCTTCAGTGGCAGCAGCAAAAATTCCAGGCCAGAAAGTCCTTTCTGAGGTGCAGACTACTGCAACAGATAAGGCTCCAGAGTTTTCAAGAATGACCACGTACTGCATGGACTGTAGTGTTTTTATAAGTGCTGGTGAGCAGTGTCTTACAGCAATTTGCAGTGCTGCAAAACAGCATACATGCTAATTTTTTCCACCTTGTATATGTTTTGGACATTTTTCAGTGCACATGTTTTCAATTCCTGCTGTCCCAGTTGCCATTTTTGTTATAAACAAGAAGAATTTTTTTTTAAACTTTACAAAAGCCTTTAAAAAGTGTCCTATTTGAACTGCCTTTTACAGTTAAAAAAAGATAAAGTATGTATATATGTTTAAATGATTGTATAACTGGTGTATGTATGATTAAATGATTGCATAACTGGTGCATGGATGTTACAATGAGTGCAGCAGTGGTGCCTGAATGAACCTGTGAGTGCATAAGTAGTGCCTGAGTGATTGGATGAGTGCAAAGGTAGTGATTGGTTCATTGCATGTGTGCATGTGTATTAGCTTGGTGAATGGATGAGAGCATGGGTAGTGCCTGAGTGAATGGAGGAGAGCAACGGTAGTGCCTGAGTGAATGGATGAGTGCATGAATAATGGCTGGGTGAATGAATGAGTGCAAGGGAAGTGCCAGGGTTATTGTATGAGTGCATGGGTAGTGCCTGGGTGAATCGATGAGTGCATGGGTAGTGGGTCGGTGAATGGATGAGTAGAACGGTAGTGCCTGGGTGATTGGATGTGTGCATGGGTAGTGACTGGGTAAAAAGATGAGTGCATGGGTAGTGTTGGAGCAAATGGATGAGTGCATAGGTAGTGCATGAGTGAATGGATGAGTGCAGGGTGGTGCCTGGGAGATTCGATGAGTGCAAGGGTAGTACCTGGGTGATTGGATGTGTGCATGGGTAGTGCCTGGGTGAACGGATGAGTGCGTGGGTAGTGCCTGAGTGAATGGATGAAAGCATGGATAGTGCTTAAGTGAATAGATGAGTGCATGGGTAGTGCCTGAGTAATTGGATATGTGCATGGTTAGTGTCTGGGTGATTGCAAAGTGCATGGGTAGTGGCTGAGTGAATGGAGGAGTGCAAGAGTAGTGCCTGTTTGATTGTATGAGTGCATGGGTAGTACCTGAGTGATTTGATATGTGCATGGTTAGTGCCTGAGTGACTGGATGAGTGCACAAGTACCACCTGGGTGATTGGATGAGTCCATATCCAGCACCTCATTGAGTGCAAACATAATGCTTGGGTGATCGGTTGAGTGCATGCATGGTTTGTGGCTGATTGGGTGAGTGCATGGATAGTGGCTTTGTGAATGGATGAGTGCAAAGGTAGTGCCTGGGTGATTGGATGTTATGGTATGTTATGTTAAATGGCTATTTATAGAGCGCGCAGCTACTCAATTGAGTGTCCCGGCGCTGAAGCAGGATGAAGGCCTAGCTAAGGAGTGTGAACCCCGCACTGGATATTAAAGCTGAAACAGCCAAGTTTTCAGTGATTTCCTAAATGCAAGGAGATCCTGAGTCAACCTTAAGTCCACCGGTAGATTGTTCCACAGTTTTGCTGCTTGCACCTGGAAGGAGCGACCCCCGATGCGTGCCCGGAGGTATCTGGGGGTCAGTGCCAGCTGAAGTGCTGCAGACCTAAGTGCACGGTGAGGGTGATAAAGTTGAACTCTCTTCACAAGGTACCCAGCTCCCATGCCGTGGAGAGCCTTAAAAGCCAAAACCATGGCCTTGAAATGGATCCTTTTACGGACAGGGAGCCAGTGTAAGGATTTCAGCTGTGTGGACATACGAGCTCTGGGGCCAAGCATGAGTATTGCTCTTGCTGCAGCGTTCTGAGTCACCTGCAGTCTTGCCAGTAGATACTCAGGCAGCCCCAGGTAGAGTACATTCACGTAGTCCAACCTGGAGATCATTAATGCCTGGACCACCGTTTTTCTGTGGGTGATGGACAGAAGGGGCAGGAACTGTTTCAGCATTTTGAGCAGGCCAAAGCAGGAACCAGCCACCGATTGGATCTGTGCCTGCATAGAAATATTATCATCCAGCTTGACCCCCAGATTTTTCACTATCTTTACAGGGGACGTGGGAGGGGACATGTCAGCAGGCCACCAACTGCGCCAAAGGTTGCTGGGGCGGTGGCCAAAGAAGATAATCTCCGATTTACCAGGATTACATTTAAGCTGATTGCACTGGAGCCAGGAGAATACTTCAGTAAGACAGCTGTTAATCATGTCTCCCTTGAAGTCCGTGTCTTTGTTGCAGGTGAAGAGCAACTGCATATCGTCGGCATACGATATTATTTTTGCTCCATGGTTCTCAGCCAGAGTTGCTAGAGGTGACATATATAAATTAAAAAGGATGGGGCTCAAAATAGAGCCCTGGGGCACACCCACCTCTAGAGGGGGGATAGAGGCAGCAAAAGGTGGGGCCCACACTGTTTGCTGGCGGTCCTTTAAAAAGGAGGTAAACCAATTGAATACCGTACCTCCAAACCCACACTCCCGAAGTCTCAGCAGGAGGCGGTCGTGTGGGACGGTATCAAAACCCGCAGATAAATCCAGCAATATCAGTACGGCTGTGCCACCTCTATCCACTACCTCCTTTATTGCTTCAGATACTTTCAGGAGTGCCGTCTCCGTGCTGAAATTAGCCCTGAAACCAGACTGACTCTGGTGGAGTAGAGTGTTAGTTTCGACAAATGCGGTGGTGACATGGTTCACCACTTTTTCCAAGGCCTTAGAAAAGTAGGGAAGCAGAGATATAGGCCTGTAATTAGTGGCTAGCTCAGGATCCAGAGTTGATTTTTTTAATAGGGGCAGAATTTTGGCTCTCTTCCACCTGTCAGGGACCTGACCCATCTTCAGGGAGAGATTCAGAATCTGGTTGACCGCAGGATTAATAATGTCTGCGACTGAAGCAAGAGTAGGGGCCGGGCAAGGATCGGAGGGAGATCCGGATTTAAGGCCTTTCATGATTTCTAGAGTTTTCTCCATTGAGATCATTGGAAACTGTTCGAAAGAAGGTCCTCTAACTTGTAATTGTGAGGAGTTTGGCGCACCCTTATCACTCTTCACCAGATGGATAGTCGGAAAGGACTCTTGAATGCTTACAATCTTGTCATGAAAGTATAAGGTCATGCGACTCGTCCATGCCTCGGTAGGAGTAAATGGCTTGGCTACCACTGCAGGGGAGGATAAATCGCTAACTATTTTAAAAATTTCCTTATTTTTGTTCGATGCAAGTTCGATTTTGGCGGATAGAAAAGATTTGAGAATTTGTTTAAAATAGGCTTTTAATGCCTGTTTGTAAATTATTTTATCATTGGGGTCAACGTTTTTCCGCCAGGTCCTTTCGAGGTGTTTACACGACCTCTTACTTTCTTTAGGGGCAATGGTAAACCAAGGGGCGGAAGACCTCACCGTTTTTCCAGAGCGAGAGGCAGGAGGAGCAAGTTCCCCGGCCCGGAGCAGGAGCCAGTTGTCCAGGACCTCGACATCCGCCTCAAGGCCCCCGCTAAGGGAGATCGGATGCTTATTAATGGCCTTGAGTAGTGCTTCAGGTGTAATTAAGTGGAAGGGTCTGAAATTAAAACTTTTAGATTTCCCGGAAGCCTTGGGAGTATTAGATACCTTCTCACATGAAAACTCCAGGAGGAAGTGGTCAGACCATATAAGTGGAAGAGGTTGGCTCATACCTAGTTTGGCCGTGGAAAAGATCTGATCCAAAGTGTGGCCTCTTTCATGGGTGGGGGCATGGACATAAGGAACCAGATCTAGCGTTTCCAGTGACTCTTGTAGTCTGGATGAGTCTGCATCTTCCGGTGCATCCATATGTAAATTGAAATCACCCAAAACCAGACAATGCTTGTGTTTCAAGACAAATGGTGAAACCGCATCACCAATTGAGGCTAAGAACCTCCCAGTGGGCCCCGGGGGTCTATATATTAGAATACCCGCTATGGATTGATGGGGAGACACCACCAAGTGGAAGCCGAGGCATTCCGCTCCCTCGACATCAACAGCGGGGATTATAGTGCAGCAGTAATGGCTCTTAAAAATGATAGCGATGCCACCCCCTGTACCTGCCACACGGTCTTTCCTGATGATCTGGTAGCCCATCGGGATAGCCGAGGCTAAGGTAGGGTTAGACGCCTCGCTCAACCATGTCTCAGTTAGGAATAGGAAATCTGGGGATTTATCCACTAGTAGGTCGTGGATATTAAGAGCGTGTTTTTTCAGAGACCGAGTATTAAGAAGCAGGGCGCAGAGTTGCGTTTTGCCCTGATAATGGGGAGCATCACCATAGTCTAGGTTACGCCCCGCCAACTTCTTAGAAAGCTGCCCAGTATCCTTAATAAAACCCTCCCATCCGCAAAGTGAGCATCCCTTTAGAGGTTGCAGCCCAAAAACAGATAGAGGCAGAGGGGGGCATATGCCGAATTCCATTTTAATTCCTAAGAGTGCATCTTTCGTATACCTTATGCACAGCCCAGAGTTAGTCTTAACGGCAGCATGGCCGGCGCCGATCGCCTCCGGGACGCTGATGGGCGCAGACGGGCTTGCCTTTGGCGCGCCGGCGGTGCGCCCGCTGCGCGGCCGGCCAAGCATGAAACTAAATAGCTGGCCGGACGTGGGGAACCGCTGAGTTCTGCTTTCCACGCCGGAAGTCAGGCGGGTCAACAGGGACAGATGGGAGTATCCGGTTCCCTCCAAACAAACGGCGAAAAGGCCGCGTTGGACCGGGGAATCGGAGACCATACAGGCGCTCTCTACAAGAGCAGGTAAGCAGCCAACAGAATAATAAAATCAAAAAGATTAAACAGTTAAAACTCTCTGAGGTTTAAGCATGCAGCAGCGATGGCAATAAAACTGTGGCAGGGTAACAAGGATTAAAAGCACAATATATCCATAAGTACATAAAAGCAAGGTTTAGGAGCTCAGAAGGCTCTTCACCACTTACGCCTCGCTGCGCGGCCGGCCCAGCATGAAACTAAATAGCTGGCCGGACGCGGGGAACCGCTGAGTTCTTCTTTCCCCGCTGGAAGTCAGGCGGGTTCAACAGGGACAGATGGGAGTATCCGGTTCCCTCCAAACAAACGGCAAAAAGGCCGCGTTGGACCGGGGAATCGGAGACGCTCTCTACAAGAGCAGGTAAGCAGCCAACAGAATAATAAAATCGAAAAGATTAAACAGTTAAAACTCTCGGAGGTTTAAGCATGCAGCAGCGATGGCAATAAAACTGTGGCAGGGTAACAAGGTTTAAAAGCACAATATATCCATAAGTACATAAAAGCAAGGTTTAGGAGCTCAGAAGGCTCTTCACCACTTCACCACACCATGTGTGCATGGTTAGTACCTGGGTGAATAGATGAGTGCATTGTGTAAGTGAATAGATCAGTGCAAGGGTGGTGCTTGAGTAAATGAATGAGTGGAAGGATAACACCTGAGTGATTGGATGAGTGCAAGGTAGTGCCTGGGTAATTGCATGAATGCAAGGGTAGTGCCTGTGTGATTGGGTGAGTGCATGGATAGTGCCTCGGGGACTGGGTGAATGAATGCATAGTGCCTGCCTGATTGGGTGAGTGCATGGATAGTGCCTGGGTGATTGGATGAGTGCATGGGTAGTGCCTGAGTGATTGGATGAGCACATGTGTAGTGCCTGAGTGAATGGTTGAGTGCGAGGGTAGTGCCTTGGTGAACGGATGAGTGCATGGGTAGTTCCTGAATGAATGGAGGAGTGCATGGTTTGTTCCTCAGTGAATGGATGAGTTCAAGAGTAGTGCCTGAGTGAATGGATGAGTGCATGGATAATGGCTGGGTGAATGAATGCATGTATGGGTAGTGCCTGAGTGATTGGATTAGTGCATGGGTAGTGGCTAGGTGAATAGCTGAGTACATGGGTAGTGCCTGGGTAAATGGATGAGCAGAAAGGTAGTGCCAAGGTGATTGGATGTATGCATGCGTAGTGCCTGGGTGAATGGATGAGTGCGTGGGTAGTGCCTTAGTAAATGGATGAGGGAATGTGTAATGCCTGGGTAGATGGATGAGTGCATGGGTAGTTCCTGAGTGATTGGATATGTGCATGGTTAGTATCTGGGTGCTTGCATAGTGCATGGGTAGTGGCTAAATGAATGGATGAGTGCAAGAGTAGTTCCTGGATGATTGTATGAGTGCATGGGTAGTGCCTGAGTGATTTGATATGTGCATACTTTGTGCCTGGGTGACTGGATGAGTGCAGAAGTACAACCAGGGTGATTGGATGAGTCCATAACCAGCACCTCATTGAATGGATGAGTGCAAACATAATGCTTGGTTGATTGGTTGAGTGCATGCATAGTTTGTGGCTGATTGAGTGAGTGCATGGATAGTGTCTGTGTGAATGGATGAGTGCAAAGGTAGTGCCTGAGTGATTGGATATGTGCATGGTTAGTACATGGGTGAATAGATGAGTGCATGGGTATTGTGTGAGTGAGTAGATCAGTGCAAGGGTAGTACCTGAGTAAATGAATGAGTGGAAGGATAATGCCTGAATGAATGGATGAGTGCAAGAGTAGTTCCTGGATGATTGTATGAGTGCATGGGTAGGGCCTGAGTGATTTGATATGTGCATACTTTGTGCCTGGGTGACTGGTTGAGTGCAGAAGTACAACCAGGGTGATTGGATGAGTTCATAACCAGCACCTCATTGAATGGATGAGTGCAAACATAATGCTTGGTTGATTGGTTGAGTGCATGCATAGTTTGTGGCTGATTGAGTGAGTGCGTGGATAGTGTCTGTGTGAATGGATGAGTGCAAAGGTAGTGCCTGAGTGATTGGATATGTGCATGGTTAGTACATGGGTGAATAGTTGAGTGCATGGGTATTGTGTGAGTGAGTAGATCAGTGCAAGGGTAGTACCTGAGTAAATGAATGAGTGGAAGGATAATGCCTGAGTGATTGGATGAGTGCAAGGTAGTGCTTGGCTAATTGCATGAATGCAAGGGTAGTGCCTGGGTGATTGGGTGAGTGCATGGATAGGGCCTCGGTGATTGAGTGAATGAATGCATAGTGCCTGCGTGATTGGGTGAGTGCATGGATAGTGCCTGGGTGATTGGATGAGTACATGGGTAGTGCCTCAGTGAATGGATGAGTGCATGGGTTGTGGCTGAGTCATTGGATGAGTGCATGGGTAGTGCATGAGTGAATGGATGAGTGCAAGGGTAGTAGCTGGGTGAATGGATGAGTGTATGGGTAGTGCCTGAGTGAATGGAGGAGTGCATGGGTAGTTCCTCAGTGAATGGATGAGTGCAAGGGTAGCACCTGAGTGAATGGATGAGTACATGGATAATGGCTGGGTAAATGAATTAGTGTATGGGTAGTGCCTGGGTGATTGGATGAGTGCATGGGTAGTGGCTAAGTGAACAGATGAGTACATGGGTAGTGCCTGGGTAAATGGATGAGTAGAAAGGTAGTGCCTGGGTGATTGTATGTGTGCATGTGTAGTGCCTGGGTGAATGGATGAATGCATGGGCAGTGCCTGAGTAAATGGATGAGGGCATGTGTAGTGCCTGGGTGGATGGATGAGTGCATGGGTAGTGCCTGAGTGAATGGAAGAGTGCATGGGTAGTGCCTGATTGATTGGATATGTGCATGGTTAGTATCCTGGTGCTTGCATAGTGCATGGGTAGTGGCTGAATGAATGGATGAGTGCAAGAGTAGTGCCTGGGTGATTGTATGAGTGCATGGATAGTACCTGAGTGATTTGATATGTGCATGGTTAGTGCCTGGGTGAATGGATGAGTGCATGGGTAGTGCGTGAGTGAATGGATGAGTACAAATGTAGTGCCTGTGTCATTGTATGAGTATATAGGTAGTGCCTGAATGAATGGATGAACATATGCGTAGTGCCTGAGTGAATGAATGAGTGCAAGGTTAGTGCCTGGGTGATTGGATGAGTGCATGGATAGTGCCTAGGGGATTTGGATAGTGCATAGAAAGTGCCTGAGTGAATGGATGAGTGCATGTGTACTGCTTGGGTATTTGGATTAGTGCATGGGTAGTGCCTGGGTGATTGTGTGAGTGCATGGATAGTGCCTGGGTGATTGTAAGAATGTAGAAGTACTGCCTGGTTGTTTGGATGAGTGCATGGGTACTGCCTGGGTGATTTGCTGAGTGCATGAGTAGTGTCTGTGTGAGTGAATGGGGGCATGGGTAGTGCCTCAGTGAATGAATGGATGAATGAATGCGTGCAAGGTTAGTGCCTGGGTGATTGGATGAGTGCATGGATAGTGCCTAGGGGATTTGGAGAGTGCATAGATAGTGCCTGAGTGAATGGATGAGTGCATGTGAACTGCTTTGGTAATTGGATTAGTGCATGGGTAGTGCCTGGTTGATTGAGTGAATGCATGAATACTGCCTGCTTGATTGGGTGAATGCATGGATAGTGCTTGGGTGATTGAATGAGTGCATGGGTACTGCCTAGGTGATTGGATGAGTCCATGAGCAGTGGCTGGGTGAGTGGATGAGTACATGAGTAGTGCCTCAGTGAATGGATGGGTGTATACATAGTGTCTGGGTGATTGCATAGTGCATGGGTTTGTGTCTGGGTGATTGGATAAGTGCCTGAGTAGTGGCTGGGAGATTAGATTAATTCAAGTGTAGTACCTGAGTGATTGGATGACTGCTTAGGTAGTGGCTGGATAATTGGACAAGTACAACTGTTGTGCCTGGGAGATGGGATGAGTTCATGAGTAATAACTCAATGAATCCATCAATAGATTAGTGATTTGACACACGTCATATATCTGGACCTCCAACCACTGTGAAAAAATAGAAACAGACAAAAATGTTCTATAATTTCATTTCAACCATTAGGCAACCAAACAACACACAAGATATTTAACCAAAACTTTAATTCAACATGGACAAATGTTTTACTGTTTTTTCCTGTTTAAGCTTAATACTTGTTCACTTTCAACAGTGTTTGTATGAAGACTCATCATGAAACAGTGGGAAAAAACAATCAATGGATTGTAAAAAACAAATAAATGTGCACAGTAAATCATTACAACTATGTCATATTGTTCACTGCACTCACTACAAGTTTTTTAATAATGGCTTGCTGAATGAAAGCAACTATATGTTAAAACTGTTTCTGATATTTGTATATCTGGTACAAAATGTCTAACAATTATGAAGCAGTCTTCATTTTTGCAAATCCTTTTGTAAACATTATCCCTGTTAGGCCAAATGATGTCTAAAATGTTCTTAGTCCATGTATGAAAAACATAACTCCTAGTACTACGTAGGAGTGGCTGCAGCAGAAACAAAAGGGGCCTTTTTTTTTAGTGGTGAATAGACTTTTCACATGCAACTTAAGGCTTCTGGTATTATAGTACATCCATTTACTTTTTATCTGTAGTAACACAATGTAGTCCTCAAATGTTTTATAGATTCCTTTCCTGCAGTTAAAAAGAGTCCTTCATTTCTAACAGCTTGCTGTAGACAATACCCTCCATAGGCAGAATAATGTCTCAGAAACACATAATCCATATATATGTCAACACAATCCACATTTTCTTATCCTAGATTCTCCTTAGAACTTCAGTAATAGAAATAACAGATATGAGTTTGGTAAATTGTTGGGTAGTCTTGATTTGAATGTCACTTGTATGTCATTGCACTCTGTCCATCCTGTTTGACATTTTAAATATATTGTGTAGTATCCAGAGGTTATATAACTCCTTCATGAAATATGATTGCTATAGTTGTGAAAGTTCTTTTTGAGATGGAAATTTGTGCAGCTTTAAAGTCTGTAAGTTCAGTTCCTAATTTAGCACCATCGACTCTGTATTGTTGTAGCATAACTATGATTTATTTTCCATACCTCTCTAGAAACAACGTTAACCTAAGTTCTGATCTACAGTTTGGGCAGGTCATATCTTGATGGGCGTTTGTAGTTAAATCGTCAAATGGCACAGCTTTACAATCTGGTAATGTCAAGTAGAGGAATCGTTCTGCATTGATTTCAGTGCTAGACGTAAATTCACAATCTTCACAGTAATGGATCCATTTATAAGGTAAACCAAATGATTCATTGATATCCACATCTTCTTCATCTAATAGTCCTAGCATTACCATTAGAAATGTTTGAGCATCCTGATGAAGATTTTGAGAGAACACTTCTGATCCAATAAAGTAATTGGTGAGTTTTCTTATTCCAGAAGCAGAATCTATAATACTTCTATCACTTCTTAATTCTTCAAGTAAACTACACAGTTGTGAAGACATTCTTTTATCTTCCTTTTCTTTAATAGAATGTGTAAAATGAGGCAAATGATATAGTCCATTTAACACTACATTTGCCTACCAGTTCACTCCAGATTTATTATCAAAGTGATAGCCTTGTATTTCCTCATTGTGCTCTAGTTTTCTTTACTTTCCTCCCTCTTGATTTTCTTTGTGTTCATTTTTCTGTTCAACTATGATAGACTGTTTTGATATTTTCCGCTTTGGACACAGTATTGCTTTTTGAACCACAGAATAATGGCCTAAATAAGGAGCATATTGAGCTCCTAACCGATTATACTCCGTTACACAGCTCTCATCAGCACTTACTTTCTTCTCATCAAAATCAATCAGAAATAAACCAGACAATGTTCTAATTCGAGACAAAGCAACATATGACATTCCTTCTTTGAATACACTACTACCAATATTAACAAGACCTGTATCTACACTTAAACCTTGCGATTTGTGAGTAGTTATTGCATACACTAAAGACACTGGGAACTGCTTTCACTGGACATACAAGTCTTTCACAAGTAGGAAACATACAACCCATCTACCAATCACAATATCATCACATTTTATGGCTAAGTATTCCACATCATTTCTTTTTGGATAATTAACAAATTTCATAACTTTACCCATTGCACCATTCACTAGCCCTTCTTCAACATTTAAATTATGACGTAAGATTACATGACAATCTTTACAGATACGTGACTGTTTTTCTAATCCAGCGGTTTTCGACACAGACTTTTCTAAACTTTCCAATTTCAATTGAAGTTTTTCTGTTAGTAGCACTGTAACTCTTTGATGTTTCATTTTATCATTTGCTCTAATTTCGACGATCTCTTCTTTTTTAGTTGCAATAATTGTTCATTGAATTTACTACACTCCTCAAGAGTTGGCATCAAACAAACAATAGACTTCTCTTCCTTAACAAAATTCTACATTACTTTAGCAGCTGAAACATTCCTTGGAAACACATTTTTGTTGAGCTGGGTTTGTAATACTGTCTTTCCCTCTTTAGTGAGGACTCCCACCCTTATATCCTTTAGTATATCTGCATAATGTATATCTGATACTTGGCGCATATTTTGGATTAACTCTTTGTGGTGAAAGTTTTCCCAAATGTTTACATTTCCAATACTTCCTAGTGAATTCTTTGTTTCAGTATGTAGTACTTTCTTGAAACGGGTTGTCCTTTTACGGGAGTTAGTTGTAGCAGGTCTCCAAAGACTACTAAGTGTTTTCCTCCAAAAAGGACATTGTGGTCAGTTTTTAATATTTGCTGCATTCTTAAATGTATAAAAGTCAGCATTAGGTTAGACACCATGCTGACTTTATCAATAATTAGTAGCTTTAATTTCTTTAATACTCTTATCACTTCATGACAAGCATCACCAGATAATTTGTTGTATTGTAATTTGTTGTCATGTTCTACAGGCAGCATTAATAATCGATGAAGGGTAACTCCATTAACATTATGAGCAGCTGAGCCTGTTGGTGCAGTGACTACACATGACAAATTGGAATCTGTTGTCTTCTGTAGGTAACTTGTTAGTACTTTAATCAAGACGTTTTTTCCAGTTCCAGCTTGACCACTTATGTACAATAGAACTGGTTTATATGTAGAACATGTACACTTTTTATTCTCATGGAGAAATCCATGTTCGGCTTTACCTTTTAGCTCTTCAAAAATGTCTTTCTGATGTGCATTCAATTGTTGTATTAGTAGTTCTAGAGCCACAGTTTCCCGTCTTACTTGCTGCATTGCATTTTCCACTTCATTCATAGCTATTGCAGCTTCATTTTCAATGATTGGCTGTCCAAGAGGGTTTTGACTTCTAGGTACTCAACTTTGACTGCTCTGAGAACTCTCTCTTGCTATCTCAGCAGCAATTGTTTCCTCTTGTTCAATCTCTTCTTTCAACATTTCAAGCTACACTGGAAACACACAACACTCAATGCTGTTTTTCACAGCGTTGAATGACTCTTCATAACAGTCATATTCTCCAAGTAGTTCACTTTCAGTTTGCCATGGCTTAAACAACTGTAACAAGCCTAAAAAGAAGAGTTCTCTTTTGTCTGGACTTTGGCAACTGAGCTTATGATGGTTGATTACATTTCCTTTGTTATGTCTCACCAAACATCCTTCACATCCAGCCCCAGTAAATTTACCTTCATCTATGTTTTCACTGACATTGCTTCTGAAAGTATAATGTTGAAGTATTTCATAAAGACTTATGCTTTCCAGATGACGACTTCTTCTTGAATAGTACGTATCCAGCATGTTACTCTTCCAAATATCTGTACTGTGTGGCTCAAATTATGCAAGATACTGAATTTCAGGAAACGTCTTCAGTACTCTGTTACGAGTATTAACAAGCCCTAAACCCACCCATACAACTCCTCTAGATTCAGAAAACAAACAAGCTGAGCGTAACCGGTCTACACATTCATAGGAGCCTATCTCTCTGTGAGAAAGCATTTTCAAACTAAAACTGTACAATTTCTTCATAAGACTCTTTTCTGCTGAAATCTCCTCCTACATCTCTTTCATCTCAGTTTTCTATGACTTTGTCATGTAAGATGTAACGCACTGAGCAACAGCAATTGAGTTGTTTGCAACAAGCTGCACATCCATGTTTGTATTCCACATCTTCAGAATCACAGGGTTGTAGTCATTAATGTACTTGGAGGCCTCTGTTCTTCTTAGGCAGTATGTAATTTTCAGTGATTTCCCTGTAAATGTATGTCTGACTGCAGACGAAAAGCTGTTGACTCTTCCTTGTGAGATGACAAGTCGTGGGAATCCAAAATGGCATCTTGTATAAAATTTCCCTTTTGCTCTGTATTTTAGCTGACAATATTTTCTGTATCTATGATTTTGGAATCGTAGAACTTTTTCTCTTAATATGTTGTCACTACTCTCTTTTGGGATGGAGCAAGTTACATACTGCTCAATAAAAGACAACACAGACTCATCACTGTCTGTTCCAAACTTTGGGGCATCTTTTACCTGGAACAGCATGTGAATATGGGGAGCACCTCTGGCTTGGTACTCTTTACGCCAAAAGAAATCAATCACTTCACCAAGAGGAGGTTTTGTTTTGTTAAAGATGAAAGACATCATTGCTTGAAATCTGTGATTAAAATATCTTCCAACATTTGCAGGGTCTAGCGAGCACAGTTCTGCTGGCGTCTTCAGATGAATGTCTTTTATATTTGAATTTGCCTCCTGTAAGAATTCTAGCAGGTAATCCCATGCATATTCAGCACAACACAGCATCAGGAACCAAGTAGGTGCTCCAAGATTCCTCAACATGTAATTCAGTTCACCATGATGCCGATACCATTATTCATTAGTCTCACACTGACATGCCATTAGGTTTATTAAATTGTATTCCAAGTGCTCATCTTTTCCTTGAACTTTCTCCAAAAGTTCTCTTGCTGATATATTACGCAAATTAACTCCTGTTTTTAGAATATGATTCACGGCATACGAGAGGCCAGACAAGTCACTCTCAAATAATAGGTGAAATATATATGGAATACACTGATGAAATCTAGGGTCTTCTGAATAAAGTCTACTACATCTACACTCAGCTGCAGGTATTTGCACAGGCCGCTCATCATACCTGCCACCTACTCCAGTAGGAAAAATATGTGGGAAACACAGAGATTCTAAACTTTTTTCTGTCACACTTAATGGAGCTCCTTTTACATCCTTAATTTGAAACAGCTCAATGGCATCACCAATAACCTCTTTAAAATGCAAAGGACAGATGCTATAATATTCATGAATCTCTTCTCTTCTGAACTGATCCACCTTCTCAATCTGACCGGTTGATGGAAATGTCTGATTCTCCATATGTATGAAATCTTGCAGGCTTTCCACATTTCTATAGTAAACATTGTTTTGTACCATACATAAAGTTGCTTTTTTAACTTTGGTAACATCTACTAACTCCTGCCATAACTTCTTCTTGGTTGGCACACCATTCACAAGAATTACCAGCCCTTCCTCTAAATCTCTATCTACCCCTACCGTTTCAATGTTTTTCTTGACATGTAATGGCAAATACACTACTCTACCTTTTAGACCTTTTTGCAGCTCTGTTGGGGGTAACTTGCCTGTCTTTGGCTCGATGCGTACTATAGCCTGCAATGGATGTATAATTTGGATAAGAATGGACTCATAAATATTTAAACCTGAAAGTGCTTCTGGAATAGGAACCAGGACTAAGTTGTTATGCACAGCTCTAGCAGGAATTTTATTATCCTCTAATTTATTGAAGTAATACTTACATATAACTTGTAGTGTGGACAAGTCAAATCTTTCTTCTACAAATAAGTACAGTGCAAACATTTGCCAGTTATCATTATTCTCTTTTTCAGTTTATAAATATAAGTCAACAGTCTGTGTTTGATTCTTGTAGTGAGTGTGTGGACAGCATATACAAACATACTCTTGTTTTTTAGAACATACTGTCTTAAAATGTGTAATCTCTTCTTCAAAACTATCAACTGTAGTACCTGTGTTCTGTTCTACAACTCCTCCTATTATCAGCTCTTCAGTTTCTCTACAGTCCTGTTCTGGACCAAAGAAATTAAACTGCACATCATCATAAACATTTTCTACCTCTGCCACACTACCATGCAAAAGTGCTCTATTAATTTCTCCTAAACATAAAGCAGGAGTTTTCACATAGTATAGCCTCCTAACTAAAGTTCGCATTGTTGAGTGAGTGTAGCTAACATCCTAAAATGATGAAAGGTGCTTTGGCACACTTTGTCTAATAAACAAGCTAGTCAGTGTCCCTGCAAATCTGTATGCTTTTTCAGCTTGCAAGGATCCAAACCTTGTAAAGTACTTATTTTGTGTTTTAAACTTCACATTGGAAATATACTTTGGAGTTTCCTTGATATATCATTGGATTGCTGTCTAATTCTACAAATACTACTAAAATTCCATTTGTATGCATGAGCCTGACTACACCTCCCTTGTACCTCTTCTGCCATAACTTCTTCTGCATTTCTAGGTACCATCACTTCTTTTCCTATAGGGCTGCCATTCTTAATTTCATAACATTATCCACTTTCATCAATAGCATGAACTAATCTGTATCCTGGAGACAGCTTTCTTCATTAAAGAAAGGCTCTGTATTAGAAGTATGTATCCATTGTCCATTAAAAACTGTATAAAAGTTACTTCTATTCATTAATCTTTTCTTCTGATTTTGTCTCCTCATGCACAACACTATTTTGTCAAGAGTCTTCATTCTAATTAGAATCAAAATGAAAATCTTCCTCTTCAAAGCAAAGGCCTTATCAACTACTCTGCTCTGATTTCCTTAAACAGCTTCTGTCTCCTGGTTAAGGTGCATCCATGTCTTTTACAATTTTTTCTGTTCTTGCAATGTACACTTTGTCCACTCTTATTGTTTCTCATCATCATAATTTCATCTTTGCAAATGTCCACATATATTGTTAAGAAATGACTTTGTCCTCTTACCAGTAGCTCTTTTTTCTTTCAGCACTTTTTCTGCATTTTGTCCTTTTGTAACTCATTTATGCAAACATACTGTAGTTGCTTCTGTTGCTTTTTCGTCCGAGCTTTTGTAGGCATTATAACTGTGTGTAGTTATGTAGTTATTGAACTGTAAAAAAAACAAGTATATTTAAATTTTTACCCTAGCCAATCTACCAACTACTTTACTACTTACTTACACATAATACAAAAACAGTTTTTAAGTTATGTTACAGTTTTAAATCTACAGATGAACCTGGATATATTACTACATGCACTTACTTCAATATAACAAACCCAGAGCAAAACACAAAACTTGATATATTAGTTACCTTTTAACATTTTAGCACACTCTAGAACAACAAAGCTACAGCATATCTCACTTCTCACTTATACATGGTGAAAGAACAGTTTATTCCTTCTGGAGTAAATTTTAAAATGAACATCAAGGCAAGGAGGCATATTAAGCCCCATGCATTTTCCGGAGCATCACATTTTTTGACACACCGGCACTGAAATGTGGTGCTTCATATTTACAAAGCCACGTAAAGCTACTCTGCATAGCTTTTTATGACCTAATAAATCAGCAGCTTTTCATGCAGAACTTTGCATGAAAGACGCATGCCATGGGTGCTGCTGTGGGTCTTCCCACGCAACACCCATGGATGCAGCCACATATCCAAATTTTTAACAATTCGGAAACCTGGGAATTCGTCAGAATCCTACACCTCCCCAGGGGAGGTGTAGGGAGATGCAACAAGGATAAATACTTTTTCCTTCTTTTTCTTGTTTCTATGCATGCTGCATTCTGCAGCACACATACAAAGAGGGAAATACCTCTCGTAATTGTTTTTCTACAGTAAGGTGTCCCTTCCTGCACAAAAACAATCTTCCACACTACACAGGAACCCTTGCACCATGGTGCAAGGGTTCCTCCGTTGGCGCATGGCAGCCAGTTGTGCTCCAGCACAGGAGACAGCATAGGGATCCATCATATTGTTGTAAATATGATGCATCCCTGTGCTTTGAAAGTAATGCAGCATGGCACAGCCAAATGGCTTGCAGCTTCCCACTGCATTACTTTCTTCTAAATTTAGCCCCAAGTGTACAAGTACACACAGTGTCTCAACACTATAAATACGCAAAAAACAAAACAGAAGAGCTATTGGATGGCTCTCTACCACTGTGTTAGTGGCCTATTTACTGTCTAAGTACTGTTCTACTTAAATGTATCAGATTTCAATTTTGTGAAACGATGCATATAACAATCTGCACGTTAATCTCTATCAAAGCATATACCTCACTAATTCTTCCAACTACATGCAAAGAGTGTGTTCACAGCTTGCATATATAATTCACCAGATGGTTCTAAAGGACTACATATACCTCAGTAAAACTTGTAAAAACAGTGTTTGTATTTGAATACTTGAATACTCCCTGGATGATTGAATTGGTGTATAGATAGTACCTAGGTGATTCATACAGATGCGGGTAGTGCCTAGATAATTCCCTGAGTATATCAGAATTCCAAGGGTTGTTCCATACCTGCATAGTTACTGCCTGCATGTTTGCATGAGTATATCACTACTATCTGAGTATTTGGATGAATGCATGAGTAGTACCTGAATGATTAGATAAGTGCATGACTAATGGCTCAATAATTCAATACATGCATAGATAGCGGTTGGATAATTACATGAGTGCAACTTTAGTGCTTGAATGATTGCAGGAGTGCATAGATAGTATATAGGTGACTTATAGAGTGCATGGATAGTGCAAACATGACTAGAGAAAATAAAAGCAAAGCACCAAGTAGATTGGATGCATGCATGAGTAGTGTTTCAGTGATTGCATGACTACATGGCTGCTGGCCATGTGTTTTTGGTTCAGTGAACAGGTAGTGCCTGGGTGTTTAGATAACTACATGGGTAGTCCCTGGATAATTGAATAAGTGCATCAGTAGTGCCGGCTGATTACATGAGTGCATGACTAGTGTCTGAGTGATTGCACGACTCCATTGTTAAACCTTGAGAGATTGTATGAAAGTAAGTGTACTACTGGGGTGATTGTAATAATGCAGGAGTATTCCCTCAGTAATTAAATGAGTGCATAGCTACTGGGTGGATGACAGGTATACTACAATGGTACTGTCTACATAATTAGATGAGTGCATGAGTAGTACCTGAGTGTTTGCATGCGTTCATGCATGTGCCTCAGTATCTCAATGACTGCATGGGTTGTAAGTGGGTATTTAGATGACTGCATAGCTTCTGCGCAAGTGTTACAATAGATGCATAGGTACAGCTTTGTTAATTGCATAAGTAAATGGTTAGTGACTGGGTGACAACATGAATGTATAGGTAGTGCCTCCACAGTTTAATGACTACATAATTTCTGCCTGCCTGATTCAAAGAGTACATGTGTAGTGTCTAGGTAATTGAATAATTCCATGGCTACTGAATTACTGATTTGATGACTGCCTCACTAGTTGGGTGATTGCATGAGTGCCTGAATACTGACTGTGAAAGTACCTTTATTCTTGTTAGATACATAACAGTTGTGACTATATATCTGACTCATTGGTTATCTCCTTCTGCCAGTAACAAACTACCTGTTTTACTGTATGAGCTATCCTGGCTGATGAGGGGTGAAACCCCGAACCCGGTCCTAGGATGCTTGTTTCCAGTCCAGGGAGGACCTGGCCTGACAGTTCAGGCTGGACTGTTGCCATTGGGCGCAGGGTCAAGACTGGTTTGCATTTGGCTGGGTTCAAACTGGAATGGCATGGGGAGCAAAAAACAATGGATTTAGGCCCAGATCTCTGTACTGGGGTCAATGTATTTCATTGTTCTGCATTCTGTCCATCAATTGTTCTTTTTGCATTACTTAAATTGTCTCATCACTCCTCAACATTTTAACACCCTTCCCCTCAATACACTCTTAACTCAGTGAGCCTAACAACCCAGTAGAACCAGTAGATCATAAGTTCACAGCACATTCTACAAGTAACATGCTACTTCAAAATGAGATATAGCAGGTATGGTTTACTTCACAGATTCAAAAGCATATCAATGTCTGTATTACATTTCTTTTTTAAACAACGGCCAATAATAAGACTTCTTCCTGAGGCACCCAACACACTACCCTAATTTTATTCACTTTTATGATAACGTAATCCAATGAAATATAAATATATATATATATATATATATATATATATATATATATATATATATATATATATATATATATATATATATATATATATATATATATATATATATATATATATTTACATTTACTGAAAAAACCACAGGTTTCAGAGACGTTATAGTTAGACATTTCACTCGTACAAAACCAGAGAAATTCAGCCGTTATAGTTAGTTGACTAACTATAACTCGCGCCCCCGCAATGCACTGCTGATGACGTCACATATTACATCACTCATGACATGGTCAGTGACATCACTGATGACATCACTGAGGACATCTCAAATGACATCACTGATGACATCACTGATGACATCACCCAGTGACTGTGTTTCTGAAAAGTTTATGTATGTTTATTTATATATATACGCTAAGGTGTATTGAAGAATAAGTGGGTGTATGAGTGTCTGAATGGATGATTTAGTGGGTGCGTGACTGACTGTATAAGTGAGTGATTAAACTTGTCTTAGTGAATGCATGGGTGAATGACTAATCTGTGTGAATGTCTGTATCAGTCTGTCAGTTGTTGTGTAAGTCACTGCATGAGTTGGTGAGTAGATACATGAGTGTCTATATGAGTTAATGATTGGTTCTCTGAGTACCTGTATGGGTGCCTGAGTGTCTGTGTGCGTGGGTGGGGGGGTGTAACTCCCCGCATGGATGTGTGAGTGGGTGATTCAGTGGGTGTATGGGTTCATGAGTGCATCTGCGAGGGGCTGTATGGGTGAGTGAGTGTGCGTATGGCTGTGTTGGTGACTGAATGGATGTATTAGTGGTATATGTGTGAGTAACTACATATGTGAAAGGCAGTATATGTGAGTGTTAGAGTATATAACTGACTATATGTGAGAGTGAGTGATTGTGAGAGTGGTTGTAGGGATGAGTGTGTGCTTGTATCAGTGATTGTATAAGAGAGTAAGTATGTGTTAGTTTCTGTATGAATAAGTGAGGTGGTGTATGTATAACGGTATAGGTGAGTAAATGGGAGTGTGATTGATTCTTTGCATGACTGACTAGGTGTGTGAGTAACTCTATGGGTGAGTGGCGGTGTGTGAATGTCTGTACGGGTGTATGAGTGCATATATCAGAGGCTGTATTGATGAGTGACTGCGTGTATGAGTGACTGTATGGGTGAGTGAGTTGATGTGTGTAGACCTATGAATCAGTGAGTGGGTATGTAGTAACTGGTATTGGTGTGTCTATGGTTTTAAGAATGGTAGTCTGTATTTTAGAGTGGGTGTATCAAAGGTTATATTAGGGTGTGAGGAGGAGCATCAGATGATCACATGGATGATGTCATCAGTGATATCATCAGTGATGTCATTTGAGATGTCATCAGTGATGTCATCAGTGATGTCACTGACCATGTCATGAGTGATGTAATATTTGACGTCATCAGCAGTGCATTGCGGGGGTGCGAGTTATAGTTAGTCAACTAACTATAACGGCCGAATTTCTCTGGTTTTGTACGAGTGAAATGTCCAACTAACTATAAAGTCCCTGAAACCTATGGTTTTTTCAGTGAATTTCTGAGGTTTTTTAAATGCTAATTTCTAACTATAACGTCCCTGAAACCTATGGTTTTTTCAGTCAATTTCTAAGACTTTTTAAATGCTAATTTCTAACTATAACGTCCCTGAAACCTATGGTTTTTTCAGTGAATTTCAAAGGTTTTTTAAATGCTAATTTCTAACTTTAATGTTCCAAAAATATTTTTTCTTATTTTTTTAATTGTTATAAAAAATATGTATTTTTTTATATTATCTAAAGAATATTCATTTTTATTTATAAAAAATTGGAGTCGCGCACCGATCGTGTACCTGTCTCGATCAGTGCACGAATTCAAGCCGCCATATTGGTAAAGTCGTGTAGGATGCGTGCTTCGTAAGCGACAGGTGTGCAAATTACGACCCCGCGTAACGTTACGTACATAGTTGCGGAGATCGCGCCGGGTGCACGACTCCGCCGCAAAATTTACGTTTTAAAACTATATATATATAAGTTTTATATGTATATTAAAGCAAGAGATTATTTTTTTTTAAATAAAAATCATATATTTGCAACTAGAATAAAGATTAATTATTATATTTAAATATATTTTTCAAATTCGCGATGGGTGCACACGGGGTGCGTGTTTCGTGCGCGAATCCATGTGACCTTTTTAAAAAAGAATTTAATTGGTTGATAACCTTTTCATTCTAGAAGTTACAAGGCCCCACCCAATTTTCTCCTTCCTTCCAGAAGATCTACAGAGACACAGCTCTTGTTATTTCTCTATCCTTTTCTAGATTTTTTTGGTGCTTTTTGAATAGCAATTCCAAATGGCTTCTTCCAACATTGACCAACAACTTCATGCAGAGGAAGAAGATGATATTCAAGAACCTGTCAAAAAAAGATATGTAAGCGTCATCTGGGCCTTTTTTTCCATCTCTGAAGACGAGAAAAAGGTAAACGCACGAAAGGTTATGTGCACTATCTGTAAAAAAAACATCCTGTCGCGCGGATCAGACAAAAAATATTTGTGCAGCACATCTTCGATGCTCAAGCATCTTCAAACTATCCACCCACAGGCACTTGCACGGGAGCAACACCGCCGTGATCTGGAGAAACATGCTGCACAAGATGACCAACTTGGAGGGCCTAGCACATCATCTGGTTCTTCCACCAGTATGACAAGTAACATCAAACCAGAATTTGCAAGAATTCAACAACGTTACATTAAATGCAGCAAAGTTCTTTGCCAAGGAGAACAATCAGTGGACGCCATTGTGGTTGCTGTCAGAAACCACTTTTGTTAAAAAAAAATTGTTTTTGCAATGTGTTCTTAATTGCAAAATGTTTGGATAGTTTTCACAGTTCATTCTGTTTATTTTTTCTTTTGGTTTTTAAAAAAACACCCAAATTTTTTTAAAAAGTTAGAAAATCACAAAAAAATATAAAATACAAAAAGAAGAAAAAAAACAGTTCTTGTTAGAATCACTAATTCTGTTAAAAAAAGAGAAATTTGTATGTGCTGTATGAAGTGTAGGGATTATATCTGCATGATTACATGGGTGCATAAGTACTGCCTGGATGACTGGAGAAGTGCTTGGGTAGTGGCGGAGTGATTGGATGAGTGCTTGGGTACTGACTGGGTGATTGGAGGATTGCATGGGTAGTGCATGGGTCATTGCATGAGTGTATGGGAATGCCTGGGTGATTGCATGAGTACATGGGTAGTGCTTGGGTGATTGGAAGAGTGCATGGGTAGTGCTTGGGTGATTGCATGAGTGCATGGGTAGTGCCTGGGTGATTGCATGAGTATATGGGTAATGGCTGTGTGATTGCATTAGTGCATGTGTAGTGCCTGGGTGATTGGAGCACTGCATGGCTACTGCCTGGGTAATAGAAGGAGTGAATGAGTAGTGTCTGGGTGATTAGAGGAGTGCACAGGTAGTGCATGGGTGATTGGAGCAGTGCATGGGTAGTGCCTGGGTTATTGCATGAGTGGATGAGTAGTGCCTGAGTGATTGGAGGAGTGCATGGATAGTGCTTGGGTGATTTTGTAAGTGCTTGGTTAATGCCTGGGTGATTGCAAGAGTGCAAGGGTAATGTCTGGATGATTGTAGGAGTGCATGGGTAATGCCTGGGTGATTGCATGAGTGCATTGGTAGTGCCTGCGTGATTGGAGAAGTGCATGGGTAGTACCTTGGTGATTGCATGAGTGCATGGGTAGTGCTTGGATGATTGGAGGAGTACAAGCATAGTGTATGGTGATTTTATAAGTGCATGGCTAGTGACTGGGTGATTAGAAGAGTGCATGGGTAGTGCATGGGTGATTGGAGCAGTGAATGGATAGTGCCTGTATTATTGCATGAGTTGATGAGTAGTACCTGGGTGATTGGAGGAGTGCATGGGTAGAGCTTGGGTGATTTCGAAAATACTTAGTTACTGCCTGGGTGATTGCATGAGTGCAGAGGTAATGTATGGCTGATTGGAAGAGTGCTTGGGTAATGCTTGATTGATTTTACAAGTGCATGCTTAATGCCTGGGTAATTACATGAGTTTATAGGTAATATCTGGATGATTGCTTGAATACATGGTTAGTGCCTGGGTCATTGTATGAGTACATGGGTACTGCCTGGATGATTAGAGGACTGCAAGGATAGTGCATGGTGATTTTATAAGTGCTTGGGTATTGGCAGAGTGATTGGGTAAGTACATGGTAGTGGCTGGGTGATTGTAGGAGTGCATGGGGTAGTGCACAGGTGATGGGAGCAGTGCATGGGTAGTACCTGGGTTATTGCATAAGTGCATGAGTAGTGCCTGGGTGATATTAGGAGTACATGTGTAGTGCCTACATGATTTTCTAAGTGCATGGGTATTGCTTGGTTGATTTTACAAGTGCATACTTAATGCCTGGGTAATTACATGAGTTTATAGGTAATGTCTAGATGATTGCTTGAATATATGGTTAGTGCCTGGGTCATTGCATGAGTACATGGGTACTGCCTAGATGATTAGAGGACTGCAAGGATAGTGCATGGTAATTTTATAAGTGCATGGGTATTGGCAGAGTGATTGGATTAGTGCATGGTTAGTGGTTGGGGGATTAGAGGAGTGCATGGGTAGTGCCTGGGTAATCGAAAGAGTAAATGAGTAGTGTCTAGATGATTAGCGAACTGCATGGGTAGTTGATAGATTATTGGAGCAGTGCATGGGTAATGCCTGAGTTATTGCATGAGTGGATGACTAGTGCCTGGGTGATTGCAGGAGTACATGGGTTGTGCCTGGGTAATTTTGTAAGTGCACAGGTATTCCTTGGGTGATTTTGTAAGTGCATGGGTAATGCCTGGGTAATTACATGAGTTTATAGGTAATGCATGGATCATTGCAAGAGTGTATGGTTAGTGTCTGGGTGATTGGAGGAGTGCAGGGATGCCGCATGGTGATTTCGTAAGTGCTTGGGTATTGTTGGAGTGATTGGTTAAGTACATGGTACTGGCTGGGTCATTGTAGGAGTGCATGGGGTAGTACACGGGCGATTGGAACAGTACATGGGTAGTGCCTGAGTTATTGCATAAGTGGATGAGTAGTGCCTGGGTGATTGGAGGAGTACATGGGTAGTGCTCTGGTGATTTTTTAAGTGCATGAGTATTGCTTGGATGATTGCATGAATACATGGTTACTGCTCAAGTGATTGTATAAGTGGAGGAGAAATGTCTGGATGATTGAAGGACTGCATAGGTAATACTTGGGTTGTTGCAACATTCTAGAAGTAATGTGTGGGTGATTACAGAGCTGTATGGGTACTGCCACAGTGAATAAAGCTGTATATTGGTAATGCATAGATGATTTTATAAGTACATAGGTTATATTTCAGTGATTGAAGAAGTGCATGGGTTCTGGTAAAGTGATTTGATGAGTGAGATAATTCAGTTTTAAAAATGAATGACTGCAATAAAAGTGACTGTAAATATTAATTCATAACATTATGCTTATTACATTACTTTATCTTACCTTCTTTATTGAAGTAGATATGAAACTCATTGAAACAATTTTGCAGTTGTTTTATTATAATCTAAATTTAAAATATTTTCAAACTTTAGAATTACTTTCTGTAAAAGAGAAGAAAAAATACTATTATTGCAAATAATATTATAGTTTTAGGAATGCAACATAATTTCACAATTAGATAACATATTCAGATTCTCTTTTTTGCTGTTTTCAGATTCTATTGAATTTCACTATACACAGTGATTTCAATGTTGATCATCATGTAACAGCGGGCAAAAAAATACAATCAATAAGATTGTAAAAAAAAAAAATCTGTGTTCAAAATATTTACAACAAACTCAACTATCTGTTTACATTTTCAAAAATAAACACTCTCATTTACATTGCATATAATACAAAGATCAAATATATGAACTACTTCTTTCAAACACAATTTTCCAAATGCAATATCAGAGAACAGAAACGATAATTCAAACACTAATTGTTGACATCTTCCCAATAGGCCGAATGATGTTTCTGAAATAATTTACATTGAAAATATCCAAAATAAACTCGTTAATTCATGTTTACATCTTCTCAATAGGCCGAATGATGTTTTCAAAACTTTGGCACCAAAAATATCAGATATGAATTTGGCAATTCGTAAGGCAACTAACATTTGAATTCCAAATGAGCATCAATACAATGTGTCCATCCTTTATTGCAACTTAAATACACAGTATAGTGTCCAGATGTTGTACTAGGTCCATCATGGAAAATAATAGCCACTGCTTTAAAAGTTCTTCCTAAAATTGACACTTGACTTGCCACAACATTTTTAATTTTGGTTTCCAATTTTCTTCCATCTGCTCTACAACGTTGCAGCATTAAAATGACATATTGCCCAAATCTTTTTATAAATAATGTTGACAACATTTCAGATTTGCAGTGAGTACACTTCATATCTTGATTATCTGATTTTACTAATTTGTTAAAAGACACTGTTTTGCAATCTGGTATTGTCAAATATATGAATCGATCAGTGTCTATTTCAGTGGTAGAAGAAAATGAACAGTCTTCACATTTATGATTCCATCTGTAACTTAGTCCAAAGAAATTTTCAATTTCTATTCCTTCATCTTCCAATACTGCAAGCATAAACATAAGACATTTGTGAGCATCTTGTTGTACATTAAGTGTAAATTGTGAAGAACCAGTACATATATCCAAAAGATGCCGAATGCCAGAAGCAGTATGGATTTTAGTTTTATCAGTTGTCAATTTTTCAAAAATATAATGCAACAAAGAACAAAAATTTTTTTCTCGATTATCCATAATTTGATGGTGAAGATTTTCTAGAAAAAACACTACGTTCACAATTACATTAGCGTAGCAGTTGATCCCTGAACTATTTTCTAACTGGTAGCCTACAATATCAACAGTGTCCATTTTCATTTTCTTTGCAGCCTCAACATTCTCTTGAATTGTTTTCTTCTTTTCAACCTCACTAGAGTGTTTCTCATATGTTCGTTTTGGACATACTACACGCTTTTCATATATGGTATATTCACCTAAGTTAGGAGCATACAGTCTTCTTAAACGATTACACTCTCTTACACAATTTGCATCTGCACTAACCTTTTTCTCATCAAAATCAATCAAATACAATCCAGATAATGTTCTTACTCAAGACAATGCAACATATGCCATACCCTCTTTAAAAACTGTACTTCCAATGTTTACCAAAGCACTGTCTACACTTAAACCTTGAGATGAATGGTCACCGCATATGCTAAAGAAAGAGGAAACTGTTTTCTACGAACATACAAGTCTTTCACAAGCGAAAAAGGAACAGCACAACATCCAATCGGTTTTACCTCTTCAATCTGATCAAATTTAGTCTTCAAGAATTCAATTCCATCTCTATTTTGATAATTAACAAAATCAACAACTTTTCCCATTGCTCCATTTACTAAACCTTTTTCTACATCCAAATTACGCCGTAAAATTACCAGACAGTTTTCACATGCATATAAATTCTTTTCTAAACCAGCAGTCTTAGATATAGAGTTTTCCAAAGAATCCAATTTTGATTTTAATTTTCTGACAGAATAATAGTAATTCCTTCGTGTTCTATTTTATCAATGGCTTCCATTTTCATTATTTGTTGTTTTTCCAGCTTCAAAAGTTCTTGATTGAATGTAGAACGCTCTTGCAGTGTTGACATTAGGCAAATTATAGATTTCTTTTCTCCAATTTTTTGGTACATTATTTCAGGACCAACATTTTCATTTGGAAACAAGTTTGTAAGTAGCCGACTTTGTAAAGCTTCTTTACCGTGTTTTGTCAAAACACCAATTCTTATATCTTGAAGAATGCTTCCATAATGTTCATCACTTGCTTGTCGCATATTCTTAATAAGTTCTTTATATTCAAAATGAGACCAAATGTTGACATTTCCAATACTTCCCACAGATTTCCTAGTGTCTTCATGCACAAGTGTTTTGAAAACTGGTTGCCCTTTTACAGGAGTAAGTTGTAGTAGGTCGCCAAATACAATTACATGTTTTCCTCCAAATAAAACATCATAATCTGTTTTTAAAATCTGCTGCATTCTTAAATGTACAAAGGCAAGCATTAAGTTTGAGACCATGCTAACCTCATCAATGATCAGAAGTTTCATTTTCTTTAGTACTCTTGAAACTTCATAGCAAGCTTCTCCAGATAGCTTGTGATATTCCAACTTATTTTCATGTTCAACTGGTAGCATCAGTAATCGATGTAATCCCTTTAATGTTGTGTGCTGCTAACCCAGTTGGAGCGGTTACAACACAAGATAAATGTGATTCAGTGGTTTTCTGTAGATAACTGGTCAAAACTTTAAATAAAAAACATTTTCCTGTACCAGCTTGACCACTGATATACATTCAAATAGGTTTAAATGATGTGCAGTTGCATTCTCTTTTTTCATGAAGTAAACCATGGTCTATCTGTTGTGTAACTTGCTGATATATTTTTTTCTGTTCAATATTTAGTTGTTCTTCCAAGTTTCCCAACTTCATAATATCCCGTTGTGCTTGTTGCATTGCCGTTTCTACTTCACTCATGGCTATTGCTGCTTCATTTTCCAGAATTGGTTCTCCTAGTGGATCTTGACTCAGTGGAGCAGAACTTTGACTATATTGAGAACTGTCTCTAGCAAATTCAGATGCAATAGTAGTTTCTTGTTCAATCTCTTCATTCAACATTTGTAGATAATTTGGAAAAACTGTGCATTCAATGCTATCTTTACATGCATTAAAAGAATCTTCATAGCACTGAAAATCTCCAAGTAATTCCATTTCAGTACGCCAAGGCTTGAAGAGTTGCAGAAGTGCTAAATAGAAAAATTCCCTTTTATCTGGAGTATCACAACTGAGTTTCCTGTGATTAATGAGATTTCCTTTGGTATGTTTTACCAAACATCCATCACATCCAATGACTGCATATTTTTCTTCATTTATATTTTCTGTAATATTTCTCTTAAAGCTGTAATATTTCAGTACTTCATAGAGACATAAGTTTTCCAGATGTGGACTTCTTTTAGGATAGTACGTATACAACATGCTTGTTTTAACAATATCTGTACTTTCCGGTTCATTTAATGCTAAGTATTTAATTTCTTGTACAGATTTCAATACTCGATTTCGTGTTGCAGCAAGACCTAGACTTACCCAAATGATTCCTCTTGACTTTGAATATAAACTTTTAGATGTCAACCGATCCGAACACTCGTAGGATCCAATCTCTCGATGGGAAAGCATCTTCAAACTAAAGCTGTACAATTTGTTACTAAGAGTCTTCTCTTGTGAAATTTCTTCCCACATTTCTTTCAACTCTGTCTTTTCAGATTTTGTTGTGTATGACGTAACATAGCGAGCAACAGCAATCGAATTATCTGCAACATACTGGATATCCATATTTGCATTCCACATCGTCAAAATCACTGGATTGTAATCATTAATATACTTTGAATGTTCACTTATTTTTATATTGTAAGTATTTTTTGGAGATTTTCGAGTTATAGTATGCCTCACTGCTGACATGAAACTGTTGACTCTTCCTTTGGAAATTACTGGACGTGGGAATGCAAACCGACATTTTGTATAAAATATTTCCTTTGACTTGTATTTCCGTCGACAATATTTGCCACATTGATGAGTTTGAAACCGTAAAACTTGTTGTCTTAAGGTATTTTCTTCTCCTGTTTTTGGAATACTACATGTAACATTGTCTTCAATGAAAGATAAAACAGTTTCATCAGAATCAGTTCCAAATTTAGGTGCATCCTTGATCCATAATAGCATATGTATATGAGGAGCACCTCTGGCTTGGTACTCCTTTCTCCAAAAGAAATCAATAACTTCTCCAAGAGGTGGGTTATGTTTATTGCAGATAAAAGACATCATAGCTTGAAACCTATGATTAAAATATCTGCACACATTTTCAGGATCCAAGGAACACAGTTCTCCAGCTGTCTTGAATTCAATGTTTTTAATATTTGAATTTGCTTCTCATAGAAATTCAAGTAAATCGTCCCGTGCGTATTGAGCACAGCCTAGCGTAACAAACCATGTAGGGGTACCTAAGTTCCTTAACATACATTTAAGTTCTCCGTGACGACAATACCAATACTCATTAGTACCACGTTGAGACGCCATCAAATTAATCAATTTAGATTCTAAATGATCGTCTCTTTGTTGTACTTTGTCCATGAATTCCTTTGCAGAAACATGTTGAAGATGAAGTCCTGTTTTTAATATGTGGTTAACTGCGTATGAAAGTCCAGATAAGTCACTTTCAAACAAAAGATGAAATATATATGGAATACATTGTTGAAAACTTGGATCTTCTGATTACAATCTTGTTGTACGATATTCTGAAGCTGGAATCTGCACGGGTCGTTCATCATATCGTCCACCTTTTCCAGTGGGGTAGAGCTGTGGAAAACAACGGGCTTCTTAACTTCTTTCCCAAACACTCATAGGAGTTCCCTTTGCTTTCTTCATTTGGAATAATTCAATAGTATTTCCAATCACTTCCTTTGAATGTAAAGGATGTACACTATAATGTTCATAAATTTCTTCACTCCTGGAGATGTCCACTTTTTTGATTTGGCCAGTTGAAATTTCGCTATCTTCTCCTAAAACTATTTCTTGTTCTTCCAGATATACATTTTTGTAATAAAGATAGTTTTTTATGCGATATAACATAGCCTTTTGAACTTTGCTGACATCTACTAACTCTTGCCATATTTTCCGACTCTTTGTTGGAACACCATTAACTAGAATAACTACAGGTTCAGTTTCCTCTCTCTCTACACCAATAATTTCAATATTTTTCTTTAAATCTAAAGGTAAATAGTACACAACTCTTCCTTTTAATCCTCTTTGTAAATCTGATGGAGGCAGCTTACCTGTTTTAGGCTCCATACGAACAATAGCCTGAAACGGGTGCACAGATTGAATCAGAATGGACTCATACGTATTTAAATCTACCAGTTCTGCAGGAATAGCTACCAACTCTAGGTTATTATGTACAGCGCTAGCTGGCATTTTGTTCTCTTCTAATTTGCTGTAACAATATTTACAAATACGTTGATCAATACCCAACTCAAAAAGACCTTCCACCAACAAATAAGCACCAAATTCCTCCCACTTATCATTGTTTTCCTTTTCACTTTTAAATACAGATCAACATTCCTAGTTTGATTTCTATAGTGAGTACGTCGACAACAAATACAAACATAGGGGCCTATTAGGATGGCGGGCGGAGACACGACCGCGGTGCTAGCGGTGGCATTAACACCCGTTTACCGCACGCCGCCAGCGGTCTTCACGCCCGCCATATTAGGATGGCCACACATTGTCCATTTCCCGCCCGCTGCGGTGCGACGCCGACCGCCATCAAAGTGCGCCCGCCACCGCGGCGGAGTGAGCCAATCACCACACACCGCCGTGCGGAATGACGTCCCGTACGCCGAAGATATCACGATGCCGGAAACATGGCAGCGCACCGCGACGGAGAAACTGCACAGCGAAAGACGGCGGAGACACCACAGCGGAGACAGAAAAGAGACACCCGGGACACACCGCGATGGAGCCTGCCCTACACGCCTTCCCGGTGCTGTACATGATACACCATCTGCAAGTCATCGTCCGCCGCGGACGCCTCCGCAGGTGCGTACAGACACAACAGTGCAAGTAACACAATACACAGCTCCAGGGTGGAAAAACTCCACATGGGAACACCACACACCCCTGTGGGGACAGGCACACAGCCATCACTGCACACACACATGTCCCACCTGTGACAAAAATACCTCGCCACATACTGCCCACCCATGTACCGCCATCATGAACAAAAGTATCGGTCACGTCACCGCCGCGGTCAGTGTGCATGAAACCATGCACACAACGCAGAGCCCAGGGCCAGCGCATGCCAAGGGCACCGTACAAATCGCACAGAGCCACAACTCCATCCACAACACACCAGCTACCTCCCTGAAGGGACACAACATGTGCCTCCCAAGTGCCACTCCTGCACAACAACCACACAACTACAGCCACACCATGCCCCACGTCCCAACAACTGCATATACAGCCACAGCAGGACCCTTTGCACAGGAACACATAGCACAGAAGCCCAGGCCCCAGCCAACACACACACCACAACAACATCACACACAAGCCAAGAACACTGAGGCCAGGCACAAAATGTACACACACACAGATGAGGACCAAACACTTCACTGCACACACTACCTGACAAATCACACACACACACACCACCCTGACTCACAGCTACATACACACACCACATGCCAGCAGTAATGGAGGACAACTAATAGGAAAGCCAAAGTGAGGTGCCCACAAATGGAAGGGCAGTGACACAACCATCAAGCATGTGTGATGCTCATGCAAGACAAGACAAGACACATGTGAGAACACACACAGCCCATCACAGCACACATGGCTGACACAGTCAGTCAACACAAACCACGGTCACCCCAATGCAACAACTCCTGGAGACAGCAAGGACACCCATGTATAGGCACAGGGATGTAAGGAAGGCCCTGAACTCAAACACTGACCAGCCACACATAGGCATCCAAATACTGGACAAGAGAATGTCTGCTGCACAACACACAGGGCCCAGTGACACACTACATGACAGCCAAGCACAAGTAGGATATGTCACACATACCTCCTCCCACAACAGCAACACACAATACTACCATGTGCACAAAACACAACCACAGGGCTCAACAAGTACACATACAGGCACACCACTCCAGGGTGACACATGGCAGTAGTTGACAATGCAGGTGCACACACATCCACAGTCACAACAAAGTCACCCCATTCACACCATACACTTCTCCACCACCCAAGTGCACACATTGGAAGTAAGCCATGGGACCTGGATAACTCATCACCACAAGATATCCATACACCTACACTGATTGGCACACAGAAAGGAAGCTCACACAGACCCCATGACCCTGGCCTGCCTGCCTGTAAGCCTGTGCCCAAACTCCCACCCTGTGCTGCCATTGCCCACAAACCTGACATGTGTCCACCATAGATAACATGAGCTAAGAAGGAAGATGACAACCAGAATTCATTGCCAACCACCTGCACTGCACCCATAAGTATCACAGTCAGGTAGAAATGAAGTGCCTCCCACCCCTGCAAAAAAAATGAAATGTGAGACAACCCATTGGCAATGTTGAAGTGGCATACTGAGCATGTGACACAGTAAACCATGCACACACAGAAACAACTTTATTCAGGAAGGACACTGACACAACTCACAGAAGGACCAACTGTGTTTATTCACAATTTGCATATTGAGACAACAAATTTGGGCAACAGCAAAGCCAGTGGGCATTTCAATATGCACAGTATTTACATGAGAAGCTGCACAGGCAGGGGGCAAACAGCAGTGAAACACAAGGCAAGTACAATGTGCAGAGTAGTTACATCAGAAGCTGCACAGGCAAGGGGCAAACAGCAGTGAACAACATGGCCAGTGGCCAGGACACAGTGCAGGTGAGGTACACGAGAAGCTGCACAGGCAGGGGGCACACAGCAGTGAACGACAAGCCCAGTGGCCAGGACACAGTGCAGGTGAGGTACATGAGAAGCTGCACAGGCAAGGGGCAAACAGCAGTGAACAGCAAGGCCAGTGGCCAGTCCAAAGTGCAGGTGAGGTACATGAGATCCTGCACAGGCAAGGGGCAAACAGCAGTGAACAACAAGGCCAGTGGCCAGGACACAGTGCAGGTGAGGTACATGAGAAGCTGCACAGGCAGGGGGCACACAGCAGTGAACGACAAGGCCAGTGGCCAGGACACAGTGCAGGTGAGGTACATGAGAAGCTGCACAGGCAAGGGGAAAACAGCAGTGAACAGCAAGGCCAGTGGCCAGTCCAAAGTGCAGGTGAGGTACATGAGATCCTGCACAGGCAAGGGGCAAACAGCAGTGAACAACAAGGCCAGTGGCCAGGACACAGTGCAGGTGAGGTACATGAGAAGCTGCACAGGCAGGGGGCACACAGCAGTGAACGACAAGGCCAGTGGCCAGGACACAGTGCAGGTGAGGTACATGAGAAGCTGCACAGGCAAGGGGCAAACAGCAGTGAACAGCAAGGCCAGTGGCCAGTCCAATGTGCAGATTAAGTCCATGAGAAGCTGCACAGGCAGTGGGCACACAGCAGTGAACAACAAGGCCAGTGGCCAGTCCAAAGTGCAGGTGAGGTACATGAGATCCTGCACAGGCAAGGGGCAAACAGCAGTGAACAGCAAGGCCAGTGGCCAGTCCAAAGTGCAGGTGAGATACATGAGATCCTGCACAGGCAAGGGGCAAACAGCAGTGAACAACAAGGCCAGTGGCCAGGACACAGTGCAGGTGAGGTACATGAGAAGCTGCACAGGCAGGGGGCACATGGCAGTGAACGACAAGGCCAGTGGCCAGGACACAGTGCAGGTGAGGTACATGAGAAGCTGCACAGGCAGGGGGCAAACAGCAGTGAACAAAAAGGCAAAGACATTGTGCAGAGTAGTGACATCAGAAGCTACACAGGGAATGTATGCAACTCTACCATGCCATGCCCAGCAACAGAGTAATAGGCCTGACAATGGGCATCACACGCACCCCTGTGGACAGACAGGTGTGTGAGGGTGACCAGCACTCAGATGGGGCTGTCTGTCGGGGCAGTCTGATGGAGCTGACTGTGTGTTGGGGTCAGTTGGAGGGCTACCCTGGGCAGTGGGAGTAACAACTGTGGAAGAGCCAACTGTGCTTGTGGGAGCTGGGGGGCTGCTTGGACCAGGTGGGGTGGTGGCCCGGGGAGGTGGACTCATGCCCTGGTGAGACACAGTGTGTGCCGGAGATTGTGGAGGGGTGCCTCTCCACTTCTTGGGGATCCTGAAAGGCTTCACTGTCTGGGGATTGAGGGGAACTGGGGCAGACACAACAGGTGACCCCACTACCAAAGCTGATTCTGGTGTGGATGGTGACCCTCCCTCTGGGGACATGCTGGATCCCGCTGTGTGCTTGCCTGGTGTTTGCCGCCGCCCTGCCTCCCTCTGTCCACCAGCTTTGCCCCCTACAGTGTCCTCCTGTGCTGGCTTCACAGGGCTTGGGATGGGAGTGGAGGTCAAGGATGGATTATCCATGGGGCCCTCATCCTGTGTAATGTTTGCAGGCAACACCTTCTCAGTGGGTGTGGAAACTGTCATTTTGCCTCTGCGAGACGTCTTTGGGACAGGGGAGTCTTTGGCGGGGGAGGAAGGTGAGGCCTGTGACCCTGATGCTTGTTTCTTTGCTTTCTGGCCCTTGCTGTCGCCTGATGGGCTTTTCTCTCTGCGCTCTGGGGTGGCCTTACTCTTATGTGGGGATGGTGTCTGCGCCCTAGTACGCTTGGGCTGCTGCTGCTCCTGTGTGCTGCGGGTTCTGTATCGGGACTTTGGGGTCCATTGAGCATTGTCACTGTCGTCAGAGGTGCAAAGTGACACGGGGCCGGACCGAGTGCTGGGAGCCGCTCCCTGACTATGTGCCTGTTGCAGGGCTGCTGTCACAGTTGATGACAAGGACTGCACAGTCCGGTGTAGCCCACCTACGTCGGAATGTATGCCCTCCTTGAAAGCTATAACCTGCCCCAACTTTTTGTCGTGCTCTTGGAAGGCATTGAGAAGTGCTGTCTGCCCCACACACAGCTGGCGCAATAGCTCGACTGCTTCTGCACTGAGGGCAGCAGGGCTGACATGGGCTGGGGCAGCTGTGCCTGGGGTGAAGGTGACTCTTCCCTTCCTACTCGTGCGGACACGGGCAGCACCAGTGGAGGCTGAAGGGAGGCTGGGCACTGGACGCTGTGTGGCGGAAGAGGAGGCCGAGTCCCCGTTCCCTGTACCCCCAACATGGATGCATCACCGCTGGCGTCAGATGAGGTAGAGCTTTGTGTCTCCGGCTGTGAATCCTCTAGCAGACTCCTGTCCCCCTCCTCGGCGCTGGTCACATCTGTGTCAGTCTGCTCCGGTGCGGCTGTTGCACTGGAAGCCTCACCACTGGTGTCCGTCCCCTCTCCCTCTGCACATACTGGAGCTGCTGCATAGGAGAGAGAAGTACTGTGAGATGAGTGGCATCAACAGAACTAACACGTGCCAATACATCTGCATCCTAGAAGAGGTGTGCAGCACATCGCATGCCACCCTGTGCACACATATATCTTGCCACCCAAAATATCAACCCAACGGTGCATGTCCGACACACATCCTGCCATAAGTGCCCCAGGTGACTCACACAGCACACCATCCTGCTGTTGGCTCACATCAGACACAGCCACAAAATGGCCTGTGCACACACACTGTCCCGATGTTGGCAAGGATGAACACCACAACATGGTGCACATCACCTACATGTATGGAGCAGTAGGGGACCACACAGATCACAACATACCAGCCCACAATTACCCTGCACACATGCCATCCACCATATCAAGTTCATGGGCACATCTATTGTTGCACATTGGCCTCAGATGTCTGACTGGCAGACATCTGAGGTCTGGAATTGCACGCATTCATTGAAACGCATTCACAGTTGGCACACTGGCATTCCCATCCATCTGAATTCACACACTACCCCACAGCAGAAGGTACCTGAAGGCCACAACTCCAAATGCAAGAGAGATGCACAGTGATAAAACTGACTTCATGAAGCACCGTTTGGGCAAATGCATGGCACATACACACAGCACAGAGGCCACTCACAAAACATTGCACCACACAACCAACGTCACACAGCTGACAATTTGCACACTCTGTAGACACATGCACCCACTCCCATCCAAAGGCAGCCTGCAACACATACTCACCCCTAGCTTGCTGCTGATGCTCCTTCAGTTGTCTGTCCAGCTCAGGTTGTGTGATAGCCAGGATGCGGGCCATTAGTGGTGTCATGCTGCGCCTAGCCAACCTGCCAGTCCGAGGGAGCAGCCCCAGCGTCATCTCGGCCACGTTTTTGCTCAGCCGGCAGATGTCGTCCCACCTTTTATGACAGTGGGTGCGCCTTCGGTTTGACACACCCAGATCTCGGACTCTGGAGGCAATGGCCCTCCACACGGCTTTACGCTGGTGGACCTTCAGCTGCAGGCATGGGAGACAAGAGGGGTGAGGTTCCAGTGACACAGTGCACAATGACAACACAACGAAAATGCAGTAGCATGACAGTGACTCATCCAAAACTCCAGCTACAACTGTAACAGAGCCAACAATTGCTGTGAACATGGTACAATGTCATTGGTCAATCAGACGTACAGGCATGCATGTTCGATGTTGGACACAGTACCTCCACATCCCATTCACATGCAGGATACAAACACAGCCAGCAACGTGTAGTCTGGCCGCAGCTACTGTCTGCAGTCACCTACAACTACACATAGAGAAGATAGAAAAACATGTGTCTTGTTGTTGGACTCACTGTGTCCAACACTGCGCAGACCTAAGTGTCCTAGCCCTGTGAAAGCCTCACTGTGTCCTGGAACTCACATAGAGTGACAACAACTGTCATACACACACCCTTCTCCCACGGCTGTTCCTGTGCAATCTACATGGCAGAGATGGGACTTAGATGAAGAGGCATGAACCAAACACACATGGAACACACTGTACATGCAGTGATGTGGACATGTGGCATTCGGCGGGGACTGTGCAGGGCAGGTGGACTGACACTGAGTGGGTAAATTGGGAGCAACACAGCCATTCACACAAACGATAACTGGCCAGACTCCTGCATCACCAAAATGCAGCTGCACTGTATGGCTGACACTACAGAACATGTTCCTCTACCCAGGATAGGCATGCAGGGTAACGTGTGAAAGAGCGCACCAAGCCCTTCCCGCTGTAGTAAACATGATAGGCAGTGCATGTCAGAGCCCCACAACCACTGACACATACCGAAGCACCTCCACCTCACGTGTGCCCACCCTGCACTCTCACTCACAGTCTGAGAGACTTACCACGACATTAGGGCCGCCATAAAGCCTTGGGTACTGTGCAAGCACCCCGTCTACCAGGACCTCAAGCTCCTCGCTGGTGAAGGGACTGGCATGGATCTTCTGAGTCCTCGACATCACAATGGACATGTGGCAGCAGCAGCACGTTGAGGGTGGCAGCCAGCAGTCCCTTGAGGCAGCAGCAGCAGGTGGAGGGTGGCAGCCAGCAGTCCCTTGAGGCAGCAGCAGCAGGTGCAGGGTGGCAGCCAGCAGTCCCTTGAGGCAGCAGCAGCAGGTGAGGGTTGTCAGTCAGCAGTCCCTGGTAGCTGTGGGAATGTGGTGCACCCTCCCACACATATATAGGCCCCTGGGGCTGTGTCAGTGGTCCCAGGGTGCTGCAATTGGTGTACCAGGTCTGCCTCATTCAAATACATCCAATGTCCGCCGCCGCGGTGGCGGTGCACGCCTACTGCGATTTTCAAACTCGCATCAGGCTACCGCGAGGCTGCTTCCCATTGGCTGCAAGGGCATGGTCCATGGCGGTGACACACCGTAGGGGCCAGGCGTGCGCTACCGCGGTGGTGCATCTTTTGAATGCCTCCAGTGACCGCCTCCGCGGGGGGGGTGCACGCCTACCGTGATTTTCAAACTCGCATCAGGCTACCGCGAGGCTGCTTCCCATTGGCTGCAAGGGCATGGTGCATGGTGGGGACACACCGTAGGGGCCAGGCGTGCGCTACCGCGGTGGTGCATCTTTTGAATGCCTCCAGTGACCGCCTCCGCGGGGGTAGTGCACGCCTACCGCGATTTTCAAACTCACATCAGGCTACCGCGAGGCTGCTTCCCATTGGCTGCAAGGGCATGGTCCATGGCAGTGACACACCTCAGGGGCCAGGCGGTAGGCACCGCCATATGTCTGCCAGACTGTGCCTGGAGTGACCGTGATTTGGGTAGCGGTGCATGGTGACTGCCATTGTCACATACATATCTGGCGGTGTCTCCCGCGATCGTGCCTGGGTTATGGGCGGTGCCAGTCCGCAGGTGTCAAGCGGTAGGCACCACCATATGTCTGCCAGACAGTGCCTGGAGTGACCGTGATTTGGGTAGCGGTGCATGGTGACCGCCATTGTCACATACATATCTGGCGGTGTCTCCCGCGATCGTGCCTGGGTTATGGGCGGTGCCAGTCCGCAGGTGTCAAGCGGTAGGCACCGCCATATGTCTGCCAGACAGTGCCTGGAGTGACCATGATTTGGGTTGCTGTGCATGGTGACCGCCATTGTCACATACATATCTGGCGGTGTCTCCTGCGATCGTGCCTGGGTTATGGGTGGTGCCAGTCCGCAGGTGTCAAGTGGTAGGCACCGCCATATGTCTGCCAGACAGTGCCTGGAGTGACCATGATTTGGGTAGCGGTGCATGGTGACCGCCATTGTCACATACATATCTGGCGGTGTCTCCCGCGATCGTGCCTGGGTTATGGGCGGTGCCAGTCCGCAGGTGTCAAGCGGTAGGCACCGCCATATGTCTGCCAGACAGTGCCTGGAGTGACCATGATTTGGGTAGCGGTGCATGGTGACCGCCATTGTCACATACATATCTGGCGGTGTCTCCCGCGATCGTGCCTGGGTTATGGGCGGTGCCAGTCCGCAGGTGTCAAGCGGTAGGCACCGCCATATGTCTGCCAGACAGTGCCTGGAGTGACCGTGATTTGGGTAGCGGTGCATGGTGACCGCCATTGTCACATACATATCTGGCGGTGTCTCCCGCGATCGTGCCTGGGTTATGGGCTGTGCCAGTCCACAGGTGTCAAGCGGTAGGCACCGCCATATGTCTGCCAGACAGTGCCTGGAGTGACCGTGATTTGGGTAGCGGTGCATGGTGACCGCCATTGTCACATACATATCTGGCAGTGTCTCCCGCGATCGTGCCTGGGTTATGGGCGGTGCCAGTCCACAGGGGCCAGGCGGTAGGCACCGCCATATGGGTGCCAGACAGTGCCTGGAGTGAGCGTTAATGGAGTTGTGGAGTAGCTGTGCTGCAACTAACGTGTCCTCCAGCTCTCTGCATAGGCCAACATGTACAGTGCCCAGTGTCTCAACAATTGAAGGGTCCTCAGGAGAGCAAATGCACAAAAGGGACATGTCACTCCACGTCACCAACACATACCATATATGGGTCGCCAATACATTGCATGGGCACATACACTCGCACATGTCACATGTGCTGTGTAATGAAATGTAGACTGTCCAGTTAATGTGTTGCATAGCATATGTAGATAATGGTCAATGTCTGTGTGTGCAATGTAATGCACAATGTCGTCTCATTTACTGAACTAGGGGCATCAGCAACTGGCACATTTTCCAATGCACATGCACACATGTGTCCCCCACGCTCAGCCGGTGGTCAGTGTGTAGTTGATGTGTGCCATATGCAACCTGTGTTGGGAGGTGTATCAGGGCCAGCAACATGGTGTGTTCGGGTAGTATTGCAATTAGTAACATATGCTGGGGGTCATACTCACAGGTATGCACACATATCTGTTAGTATATCACACTGTGCATGCGAGCCGGAGGGGTGCACAGATAATTGCTGCTGGTAAGGGGACAGGTGTACGAGTAGTGTGCCTGATGTGTACCTACTTGTGAAGTGCCCTGTCGGTTAATGGTGCATGTTGTAAGACTTGGGAATGTGTCTGTAGAAAAAATTGATGTGATGCACATTTCATGGTCTTCTGCATTGACATCTGTGCACTTTGATCTGTCCTAGGAGGAGGAGGCACAATATCCATCGTCCGTTCACAGTCCTGGCAGACATGGAGAATGAGGATATAATCCGCAAATTCAGGCTGGACCCGACAAACCCTGCAGAACCTATGTGCCATGTTGGAGCCCCACCTGCAGCCACGTCGGACATATCCAACAGCTTTCACCGCAACATCTAAGGTGATGGCATGCCTGCATTTCTTTGCAACAGGCTCATTCCAGCACACGGTCGCAAGTGCAGGCGGGATGTCACAGCCGATGTTCAGCATGGTGCTGAGGGATGTCCTGTCGGCCATGATGCTCTACAAAGACAGATATATCCATTTTCCCAGGGGGCCTGAGTTGGTGGCTGTGAAGGGCGATTTCTATGCCCTTGGACATATCCCCCATGTCATTGGTGCAATTTATCAGTATGTAAATATTATAATATTTAGGAACAAAGAAGGTAGGTGTGGACCTGAACAATAGAAAAAAACATATATTATTTAAAATAATTTCTTATATATTAATGAACAATACTGTGTATATTATGTATCAGATTTTGTAAAAATAAGAAAACCATCTTTGTTATTTGACCCTCTTGAACCCAGTGTAAATACATATACACAGAGGACTACATATTTCATGATTGTTTTTTGTGTATTCAGTTATAATTATCTTTTTTTAAAATAATAAAAAATATTTTTGATACTACTGAATCAAGTTTGCATGTATATATGTTTTTTTCTATTGTTCAGGTCCACACCTACCTTCTTTGTTCCTAAATATTATAATATTTACATACTGGTCATTTTCCCTGATTTAGGAACTTACGTCAGGGGTACCCCTTTTCTTTACAAACATTGGTGCAATTTATTGCACTCATGTTGGGCTTGTGCCACCACAGGCACGTGAACAGGTTTACCGCAATAGGAAGCATTCACACTCGGTAAATGTTCAAGTGGTGTGCCTGGCGGACATGATCATCTGACACGTGTGTGCCAAGTTTCCCGGCTCAGCCCATGATGCCCACATCTTGCGCAGCAGCATAGTTCCTCAGCTGATGGCCAATCTGCTTTCGGAGCGTGCATGGCTTGTGGGTGAGTATGCATAGTGGATTAGAGTGGTGTGTGTGTGACATGCTGTTGTGTGGCATTTTGGGACTGCAAGGTTAATCTGTGTCTCTCACACCCAGGTGACTCGGCATATCCGAACCGCCTGTGGTTGCTGAGCCCATTGCGGAATCCCGTCATGCCAGCTGATGTGCGATACAATGATGCCCATGGGAGGACACTGCGTGTGATAGAACGGACATTTGGTCTCCTAAAATCAAGATTTTGGTGCCTGGACCGTACTGGAGGTGCCCTTATGTACTCGCCAGGGAAGGTGTGTCAGATAGTGGTGGCATGCTGCATGCTCCACAACCTGGCCATTCGCAAGGCAATACCCCTGATCCTGGATGACGATGATGAGCAGCCAAGGACCCCGCCTGCAAATCAACCCGGATCCAGTGATGAGAGCAGTGGAGAGGAGGAAGGGGTCGACATGCGTCGACAGCTCACCACCCGCTACTTCACTTGAAAGTGAGTGACGATGTAGAAGGGACAAAATGGGCTGATGGTGTTGCATTTGCTGTGTGGGTGTATGTGAGCTTGCTGACTGCAGCTTTGTGTTGACTCATTGCTGCCTGCCAATGTATGTGTGATTGGTTAGTGTGATACAGAATGTCTCTATGGTGACTGTTGCTCTGTGTAAAGTTTGTAGATCTGAGTACCTTGTTGACAAGTGTTGTGTGATGTGTGCAATGCCACACCCATACAAGTGACTCTTGTTCTGCGGTTTTCCCTAGGTCCCTTCAGCATCTCACTTGTTACCTACATTCCATTCCCCTGGACCATGTCCTACACAGTGAAGGTTGCACATCCTGTATTAAAGACGGAGCAGACACAACAAGATGTGTGTAAGGTGTATTTATTTACAACTGTGACATGCGAGGGTGGAGAAAATGTGAAGGGGGGAATTGAAGAAGTGAGTTGGCAGTCATGGTAGATGAGATACTTGAGTAGTCCCCACAATGATGTGGAGACCCAGTCCAACAGATAGATGCCATTCACATGGCAGTGTGGTGAAGGATAGTCCAAAAGGTCAATGCAGTGGTGCAGTGGTCTGCCATCATGGCTGGCTCGGGGACTAGCGTTTGGCAGGTGCTTTGGCACGTGAGGCCCCCTGGCCTTTCCTTGGACGGCCCCTTTTGCGCTTTACTGGAGGGGCCACTGCTGCAGGGACAGTGGTGTCTGAGGACTCACCCCCCTCTGTGGACGCAGGGGAGGATGATGAAGTGTCATCCTGCTGCCCAACAGGGGGAGGCGGAGGGGTAGAATGTTGCGCTTGCCTGTCCCTCAGAACCACCACTAGCTGCCCCAAGAGGTCCACAATCTGTCCCATGCGTGTGTCCATGGACCTCAGCAGCAGGAGGTGCTCCCGAGATTCTTCCTCTAACCGGCCCATTCTTCCCTGGGCCTGTTGGTAGGCCCCAAGGACTCTGTCGATGTGGCCCAGGGCTTCCGTCCCAGGATCAGTCCCCCTCTGCATGACCCTGTCCCGACCACCTGCACTGCTGCCACGGTCCTGTCCGGTCCTCACATTGGCCCGCTGCATCCTCTCCCTGGCCTCCGCAGTCGATGTAGTGGGCTGCTCAACCCCTGGGGCAGGGAGGGTGTTGCGGCCAGCTGTGGTGGTGGTGGTGGTGTTAGTGGTTGACACACAGGCCGTGACAGCAGCTGTCAGAGGATGGTCAGGGGCTGCAGCTGATGTGGTTGGGGGGACAATGGGTGCCTGGGACTGGTTGCGGCCTGCCACACCAGATGGGCCAGCGTGGAGCTCCTCATCCAAGGAATCCAGCGAGTCCTCATCCAGTTGTCTCTGTTCCGGGGGGGGGACTGGCTCTGCAGGGTGGTGTCATCCTCTGCAGTGAGTTCTTGGTCACCTGTGGGTCAGATGAGAAATGGTCATTGTGTTGCACCCAGCAAAGTTTGTGTTAGCAGTGTTACATCAACTGTTTGTACATCCAGCAGTTGTTCACTGTACAAATTTGCATTGACTGACATCCAGTGATGCATTACAAGCTGTTGTGGTACATGCATTACTTGTCCATATTGGGAGTTGTCAAGACATGACATGCACAATATAATTTTTTAACATTGACAGTCTCATGTTGGCATCCAGTTATTGATCAATCATATGTCATCCATTTACGCGTATGTGTCACTTGTTGAGCCCTTGCAGTGGTTTACTCTGCACTTTGAGTGAACATTGTAGTTTCATGCATACCTTTTCAATGTGGTGTACATATCTGTATTTGCAATTCCAGACGTGCTTAAGTTTGCTTTAATTAGATCCTAGGTGGTCTGGACCACTGCTACTGTCAGATGGCATGTAGTGGTGTGCATGGTTGTGCTCGGAGTTCCATCTACATGTGTTTCAGACTTTCACACTTTGGTTGCTGTCAGAGTTTCATTTTCTTAGGTGTGTGCACACTATAGTTGCCAATGCTATCTGTGTGTGCAGTTGTGCATTGAGAGGCCTGGTGTCCTATGCCAACATGTTTTATTAAATGCATATCTGGCTGCATGTTGTGGCTGTTGATATGTTGTGTTTGCTGTTTTTTCCTTGTATTTGAGAGACCTCTGTGTGTGTGTATGATGAGGGCTTCCATCTTGGTCCAGTGTGGGACAAGTCAGCATGATATGTCCACATGCCAGTTCTTTTGAAGTGTACATTGCAATGACTGACACATGCATGTTGGTGCCAGGAAGTAATGGGTCTTGTGTGCTGGCGGTCAGGTGGGCCCGTGTGAGTTGTTGTGCAAGCTTCCCAGCCCCACACACCCCGACCTGTGAGATGCGGTTACCTACCTGTGAGTTGGGTGGGTAGCATACATTGCCTGCCACATGATTCTTATTGGGGGTGTAGTGTCCCATCCTTCATAGTGGTGGAACAGCATGCATGTTGCGTTTTGTGGGACGGATGGCCAAACACACTACACCGTCTCACTGTGAAGATGGCTAACTACCGTTTGAGGTGAAGGTGAGCAATGACATGGCTATGTGACTTGGTAGAAATCTTTGGATGGAATGTGCGTGTGGTGAGCATAATGTGTGTGTGGCTTTTTGTACCCATTGATTTCAGATTACATTTGGTCATGGGGTATAGCCCCCATCACTGTTGTCCCACCTATCTGGCTGTGGGGTTCCGTCCCCCAACATTTGAAGGCAGAATAGGGCATGGGGTATAGCCCCCCATCACTGTTGTCCCACCTATCTGGCTGTGGGGTTCACTCCCCCGACATTTGAAGGCACAATAGGGCAAGGGGTATAGTCTCATAGCACAGTGGTGACATACAGCAGAGTGAACATCTCACCCAGCATACATTTCCACACTGTCATGGTTTCATGGTATTTGGGGACCTGAGAACATGAGCACAGTACTGGTGAAGCAGTTGTTCCAGGGCATCCATACACTGACATGTTGTGGTCAACAGTGGTGTGTGTGTGAGATGTACTCAGCCCTGTGCAGACAATGTGTGCTTTTGGGGCCAGACTATACCAGCACTGTTCAGACAGACAGTGTGAGATGTGAACATTGTCAATGCATACACACATTGGTGGTCCAAACAAGACACCTTTGACAATTTTATTCAGACAAGGTGCTGTTCTGCAATTCAGTGCAGCACTGTGGTAGCTGGGTGTGTTGCAGGACATTTGGGATGTGCTTAGTTTAGCATTGTGAGTCCCAGCTGCAGTGTAGTTTTTGGGTACACTGCACTTCCACTGTTTACATTGCAACACTGTGGTATGACATGGGTGATTTGCACTTTGCCAAAAAAACGGCCAGACACTGCTGCAGGGCAGCATGATTGTTGTTAATGTTGCAGTGTGTGATGCCTGGCACAGTGTACACAATGTGGGTCAATTTTGAACAGAGACTTGTGCATGGTGACTACAACACAACTGTTTTGCATTATTTGTGTCGGTGACTGTGGACTAAGTGGCATGGTGTCATGTGCGGCTGCACAGACGTCACATGCCTATGAGTGGGACAAGTGCTCCATCCTGCTCAGCTGTGTGACAAGGGGGCCTGGTGGGAGTTGTAGTGCAAGCCTCCCTATTCCACAGACACCTCCCTGTAAAGATGGCTACCTACCTGTTAGGTGAGGGTGAAGCACACAATGGCTGAGGCATGCTTCTGGGTGGGGGGAGGGCGCCATCCTGCTCAGCTGTGGGACAAGGGGGCCTGGTGGGAGTTGTAGTGCAGGCCTCCCTATTCCACAGACACCTCCCTGTAAAGATGGCTACCTACCTGTTAGGTGAAGGTGAATCACACAATGGCTGGGGCATGCTTCTGGGTGGGGGGAGTGCTCCATCCTGCTCAGCTGTGGGACAAGGGGGCCTGATGGGAGTTGTAGTGCAGGCCTCCCTATTCCACAGACACCTCCCTGTAAAGATGGCTACCTACCTGTTAGGTGAGGGTGAAGCACACAATGGCTGAGGCATGCTTCTGGGTGGGGGGAGGGCTCCATCTTGCACAGCTGTGGGACAAGGGGGCCTGGGGGGAGTTGTAGTGCAGGCTTCCCAAACACCCACCCACCTCCCTGTAGGGATGGTTACTTACCTGTTAGGTTAAGGTGAGCAATGCTATGGTTGGCACATGGGTTGGGGTGGAGGGCTCCATCTTGCGCAGCTGTAGGACAAGGAGGCCTGGTGGGAGTTGTAGTGCAGGCCTCCCTATTCCACAGACAGCTCCCTGTAAAGATGGCTACCTACCTGTTAGGTGAGGGTGAAGCACACAATGGCTGAGGCATGCTTCTGGGTGGGGGAGGGCTCCATCTTGCGCAGCTGTAGGACAAGGGGGCCTGGTGGGAGTTGTAGTGCAGGCCTCCCTATTCCACAGACATCTCCCTGTAAAGATGGCAACCTACCTGTTAGGTGAGGGTGAAGCACACAATGGCTGAGGCATGCTTCTGGGTGGGGGGAGGGCTCCATCCTGCTCAGCTGTGGGACAAGGGGGCCTGGTGGGAGTTGTAGTGCAGGCCTCCCTATTCCACAGACACCTCCCTGTAAAGATGGCTACCTACCTGTTAGGTGAGGGTGAAGCACACAATGGCTGAGGCATGCTTCTGGGTGGGGGGAGTGCTCCATCCTGCTCAGCTGTGGGACAAGGGGGCCTGGTGGGAGTTGTAGTGCAGGCCTCCCTATTCCACAGGCACTTCCCTGTAAAGATGGCTACCTACCTGTTAGGTGAGGGTGAAGCACACAATGGCTGAGGCATGCTTCTGGGTGGGGGGAGGGCTCCATCTTGCACAGCTGTGGGACAAGGGGGCCTGGTGGGAGTTGTAGTGCAGGCTTCCCAAACACCCACCCACCTCCCTGTAGGGATGGCTACCTACCTGTTAGGTTAAGGTGAGCAATGCTATGGTTGGCACATGGGTTGGGGTGGAGGGCTCCATCTTTCGCACCTGTAGGACAAGGGGGCCTGGTGGGAGTTGTAGTGCAGGCCTCCCTATTCCACAGACACCTCCCTGTAAAGATGGCTACCTACCTGTTAGGTGAGGGTGAAGCACACAATGGCTGAGGCATGCTTCTGGGTGGGGGGAGGGCTCCATCTTGCACAGCTGTAGGACAAGGGGGCCTGGTGGGAGTTGTAGTGCAGGCCTCCCTATTCCACAGACACCTCCCTGTAAAGATGGCTACCTACCTGTTAGGTGAGGGTGAAGCACACAATGGCTGAGGCATGCTTCTGGGTGGGGGGAGGGCTCCATCCTGCTCAGCTGTGGGACAAGGGGGCCTGGTAGGAGTTGTAGTGCAGGCCTCCCTATTCCACAGACACCTCCCTGTAAAGATGGCTACCTACCTGTTAGGTGAGGGTGAAGCACACAATGGCTGAGGCATGCTTCTGGGTGGGGGGAGTGCTCCCTCCTGCTCAGCTGTGGGACAAGGGGGCCTGGTGGGAGTTGTAGTGCAGGCCTCCCTATTCCACAGGCACCTCCCTGTAAAGATGGCTACCTACCTGTTAGGTGAGGGTGAAGCACACAATGGCTGAGGCATGCTTCTGGGTGGGGGGAGGGCTCCATCTTGCACAGCTGTGGGACAAGGGGGCCTGGTGGGAGTTGTAGTGCAGGCTTCCCAATTCCACAGACACCTCCCTGTAAAGATGGCTACCTACCTGTTAGGTGAGGGTGAAGCACACAATGGCTGAGGCATGCTTCTGGGTGGGGGGAGGGCTCCATCCTGCGCAGCTGTATGACAAGGGGGCCTGGTGGGAGTTGTACTGCAGGCCTCCCTATTCCACAGACACCTCCCTGTAAAGATGGTTACCTACCTGTTAGGTGAGGGTGAAGCACACAATGGCTGAGGCATGCTTCTGGGTGGGGGGAGGGCTCCATCCTGCTCAGCTGTGGGACAAGGGGGCCTGGTGGGAGTTGTAGTGCAGGCTTCCCAAACACCCACCCACCTCCCTGTAGGGATGGCTACCTACCAGTTAGGTTAAGGTGAGCAATGCTATGGTTGGCACATGGGTTGGGGTGGAGGGCTCCATCTTGCGCAGCTGTAGGACAAGGGGGCCTGGTGGGAGTTGTAGTGCAGGCCTCCCTATTCCACAGACACCTCCCTGTAAAGATGGCTACCTACCTGTTAGGTGAGGGTGAAGCACACAATGGCTGAGGCATGCTTCTGGGTGGGGGGAGGGCTCCATCTTGCGCAGCTGTAGGACAAGGGGGCCTGGTGGGAGTTGTAGTGCAGGCCTCCCTATTCCACAGACACCTCCCTGTAAAGATGGCTACCTAACTGTTAGGTGAGGGTGAAGCACACAATGGCTGAGGCATGCTTCTGGGTGGGTGAGGGCTCCATCCTGCTCAGCTGTGGGACAAGGGGGCCTGGTGGGAGTTGTAGTGCTGGCAGCATGTACACATGTACCCATGGTGATATTGCTAACTACCTTTGGGGGGCTTCAGGGGGAGTGTCTGTTGTATCTGTGAGAGATGTGTTGGGGGGAGTGTTGTGCACATGAATGAATTTGAACCTAGGAGGTATTATTTTGTAATAGTGCAAGACAGTACATTTGTGTGATGTTAGGCATTTGTTTGTACTTACCAGCCTCCACTCCCCCGGGTATTCCTGAGAGACTCTCTGGATGTAGAATGCCAAGCACCTTCTCCTCCCATTCAGTGAATGTTTTGAGTGGAACGGGAGGGCCACTGCCTGTCCTGTGAGCCAGCTCATGGATCTTGGCTCTCTTCTTTTTGACCACTGCCTTCAGATCGTGCCACCTCTTCACGATTTCATCTCTATTGCGTGGCACGGTCCCTACTGCATTGACCTTCTCTACTATCCTTCTCCACATTTGCGTTCTTGTTGCTAGTGGTGTCTGTTGGACCTGGTTACCAAACAATTGTGGTTCTACCCTGATTATCTCATCCACAATGACCCTCAACTCACTCTCAGTGAATTTGGGCATTCTCTGTGGTGACATAGTGTGTGATGTGTCAAGGTGTTTAAGGTGCAGGTTTGGAAGTGGTAGTGGTGGTTGTGATGTGTATGGTGTGTGCTGTGCAAAGGTGTTAGAGGTGCAGGTGTGGAAGTGGTGGTGGTGGTGGTGATGTGTGTGTGTTGTGCAGATTTGCCTCTCCTGTCATCTGTGGTGGATGTCCCCTCAGTTGTGGAGTTTTGCAAAGGATTGTGGTCTGTTGGGGGCTGGATTTATACTGGTGTCTGTGGGTGTGTCAGGATGGGGTATTGGTAGCAGGTGTGGTGTGTGTGTGAACCTGGGATTTGTAGTTTTGGAGTTTCCCATGGGGGTGTGTCTTTGGGCTGTGTTAGGTATTTTTGGGTGCATGCCTTGTTTGGTTGGTGCACTTTGTGGCCATGTTGTGTGATTTTATCGCGACCGCCATTTTTTTAACGGAGCGTCTGCAGCGGTGGCTCGGCTACGGCGCTTCCGCCGTCTCACTGATACATCAATGTTGTCGACCGCGGCGGTCGGAAACAGCGCACTGCACCGCGGGGATGTCGGGAATATCATAATTTCGATGGCGGTGTCTCCGCTGTGGTTGCGGCCGTTTGGGCTGTTTACGCTGCAAAACCGACCGCCGCGGACGGGTTTGGGCCTTCTCCGCAGGTGAACGGTGGTTTCTCGGGTCTCCTTTCCGCCGCGGTTGGATTTTTACCGCCGAGGATCCTAATCTAGCCATCGGTTTTCCCGCGGTAGCGGCGTGCGGTAATTTCCCGCTACCATGGCGGTCCGTTGTTTTTCCGTCCGCCATCGTAATGACCTCCATAGTTTGGTTTTTCAGAACAAATTACCTTAAACTTTGTAATTTCTTCTACAAACTTCTCAGTAGTACTATCTTCCACCTCCTCTTCAACACCTACACTTATCAAACTCTCACTTTGTCTACACTCTTCTTCAGTACTAAAGAAACGAAACTCTATATCATCACAAACTTTTTTTACATCCGATACTGACCCATGCAAAAGAGCAGTGTTTATTTCACTTAAAAATAATGCAGGACTTTTTACATAGTACAATCTTCTTACTAACTTCCGCATTGCAGAGTGATGTACTGCTAACATTCTCAAATGATGAAAAACACTTTGACACACTTTTCTAGAAAGACAAGCCAGAGAATGACCTTGCAAGCCAGTATTTTTTCTCACTTTACAAGGATCTAGTCCTTGCAACATCTTAATCTTTTGTTTAATACTTTTGTTAGTATACTGTCGTAAGAAATTTCGTAAAATATCAATAGACTCCTGTCGTATACTACAAATACTACTCCAATCCCATGTATACACTGGAGCTTGTGAACGTCTCCCTTGAACTTCTTCAGCTATCACTTCTTCCACATTTCTAGGAACCATCTTTTCTTTTTCAATTGCACAACCGTTCTTCACTTCATAAGCATGACCACTGGTATCAACTGCGTGAACTAATGTATTGTTTTGAAAATAGCTCTCTTCATTAAAAGGTTCTGAACTAGAAGTGTGCTTCCATTCACCCAAATTTTTTTTACAAAAGTTAGTTCTGTTAATCAGTCTTTTCCTTTTACTTTTGTCCTTCATAGAATGCATTGGTTTATCCAATGTTCGCATTCTTTTCAAAACTAATATAAACAATCTTCTTTTCAAGTCAAAAGCCTTTTCGACTATACTTTCAATCTCTTGTTTCTTTTTGGAAAATACAGATCTTTTTTATATTTCTTGCAATCTTTCAATACATTTTTTAGTACTCTACTTTTATACATACGTTTCCTAATATCGTGATATTGTTTCATCCTTCTTTCAACATAGATTGATTTCTCAGAACGTGATTTTCCATTAATTTGTCCTTTTTTCATTTCATTCTTCTTCGTTCTACAACTATTCTTTCTATTTTCTGCATTTTAAAAATTCTTTCCAGTCCTTAAAAGTCTTTTAACAAATTCTTTTGTTCTCTTACCACAAGACTTTTTCTTCTTTGCCACATGTGATAGTTCATCTAATTCCTGCTTTTGTCTCTCCTTTAAATAGTACTGTTTTCTTTGTTCTTTTTTCTTTTGCGCTTTTTTTGTCATGGTGAATCTTTCTTAATAACAATGGAGAATATCTGAAAAAAAAGAATTTTAAAAATAATTTATTATTATTAAAATAATTATATACAAATATTCTTATCTATTACTAAAGAAACACCTTCTATTTAAAAGCTACAAACAAATGCATATATGGTTTTCAGAATATGGTAACAGTTACACCTGAGCTGCAAAATAAGGGACGAGGGGTGCAGAAACATAAAAAAGGAATGCAGCAGTAATGCCTGAGTGATTACAGCAGTGCATATCTAGTGCCTGCATCATTGTAAGACTGCATAGCAACTACTTGGGTGTTTTTATAACTGCATGAGAGTTGGACTAAACTATAAGTCTCTCCATATTGTTACAAGCACACAAACACATGTCTCTATGTTTTCAAATCATCATAATATTTAACACAAATATGTATATAATATTTCTGGAATATAATAAAATCTAGAAACTGAGACATGTAATAGATCTGCTTCAGTAATTCCATAATTCTATGGGTAGTGCTTGGGTGATTGAATGAGTGCAAAGGTAGTCACTGGGTAATTACAATAGAAGATGAAAGAGGGAAGACGACTGCAGAAAGACACAACAGGGGTGCAGAAAAAAGCAAGAGAGGTGCAGAAAGAAGCATGTAAAGTACACAATGAAGCAACAGGGGTGCAGAAAGAAGCAACAGAAGTGCAGAAAGAAGCAACAGAGGTGCAGAAGGAGGCAAGAGAACTGCAGAAAGAGGCAAGAGAGTTGCAGAAACAGGCAAAAGACGTACAGAAAGAGGGATAACTGAATGAGTGCAGACATAGACGTTGAGTGCACGGATAAGTGTATAAATACCACCTGAAGGCATACATGAGTGTATAGATATAGACTGCATGATTAAATGACTGCAGGGATGGTACATAACTAGTGCCTGGGTGATTGCATGACTACAGGGGTAGTACGGGAACAGAGGTGCAGACAGAGGCATGAGAGGTGCAGAAACAGCTAAAAGAGGTACAGAAAAAAGGAACAGGTGGGCAGACTGAGGCAAGAGAGGTGCAGAAAGAGGGAAGAGGGGTGCAGAAAAAGGGAAGAGGGGTACAGAAAAAGGGAAGAGGGGTACAGAAAAAGGCAAGTGAAGTTCAGAACGAAGCAAAAGAGGTGCAGAAAGAACCAACAGAGGTGCAAAAAGAGGTGAGAGGAGTGCAGAAAGGGGTAGGAGAGGTGCACAATGAGGCAAGAGGGGTACAGAAAGAGGCAGGAGGGGTGCAGAAAGAAGAACAGACCTGCAGAAAGAAGCAACAGAGGTGCTAAAAGAGGCATGAAGGGTGCAGAAACAGACAAGACAGGTGCCAAGAGAAGGAACAGAGGTACAGAAAGAGGCAAGAGTGGTGTAGAAAGAGGGAAGAGAGGTGTAGAAAGAGGTAAGAGAGTTGCAGAAAGAGGGAACATGGGTGCAGGAAAAGGGGTGCAGAAAGAAGCAAGTAAAATGCATAAAGAGGCAAGAGAGGTGGACAAAGAGGCAAGAGAGTTACAGAAAGAGGCAAGTGTTGCGCAGAAGGAGACGAGAACTGCAGAAAGAGGCAATAGAGGTGCACAAAGAGGCAAGTGAGGTGCAGAAAAAAGCAAAATAAGTGCAGAAAGAAGCAACAGAATTACAAAAAGAGGAAAGAGGGGTGGAGAGAGAGGCAATAGGGATGCAGAAAGAAGCAAGACAGGTGCAGAAAGAAACAAAAGAAGTGCAGAAAGAAGGAATAAAGGTGCAGAAACACACAAAAAGAGAGCAGAAAGACGTAACAGGGGTACAGAAAGAAACAAATGAGGTGCAGAAAGAGGCAACAGACGTGCAGAAAGAGGGAACAGAGGTGCAGAAAGTACAAGAGATTTGAAGAATGAGGCAAGAGGAGTGCACAAAAATAAAAAACGTGCAGAAACAAGCAACAGAAATACAGAAAGAGGCAAGAGAGGCGCAGAGAAAAGCACGAGTGGTTTGCACACCATTAATACCAATTTAACACCCACATTTAGCAATAAGTAACAGGTGACCATTCTAGGTAAAATTGTAAGAGTGCAAGGGTAGTCACTGGATAATTGCACGAAAACATGGATAGAGACTAGCTAAATGCATGAGTTGAAACATACACATTGAGTGCATGGATAAGTGTATAAATAGCACCTGAAGGCATAGATGAGTCATTGAGTACTGCCTAGGTGAATAGATGAATGCAACAGAAAGGCATGGGTGATTCGACGACTGCAAGGGTAGTGTGTAGGTAATTACATGACTGCATAGCAACAGCCTGCATGATTGCATAACTATAGGGGTAGTACATAACTAGACCCTGAGTGATTCCTTGCCTGCAACGGTAATATCTGGGGGATCACTGAAGTAAATAGCAAGTGAGTGGGTGATTTTATAAGTTCATGAGTACCGCCTGGGTGATTACTGAACTTCTAAGATACTGCCTGAGTGATTACAGGTGTGGAAAGGTAGTGACTGGGGGATTTTAAAAGTACATGACGACTGGCTGAGTGATTACATAAGTACAAGAAAAGTGCGTATGTGATTGAAAGAGTACACAGGGATTAAAGGACTACATAGATAACACCTCACTGATTGCATCACTACAGGGATAATGTCTAGGGATTTACATGACTACATACCAAGTGACTGGGTGATTTTATAAGTGCATGGGTACTTCTTGGGTGATTGTAGGACTACTGAGGTAGAACCTGACTAAATAAGAATGCGAAAGTAGTGCCTGGGTGATTTCATAACAGCATGACTACTGGCTGAGTGATTACATGAGTACAAAGGTAGTGCCTCCATGATTCAAGGAGTGCAGCAGTAGTGCCTGGGTGATTATATAAGTACAGAAGTAATACCTTAGTGATTGCATAACTACATAGATACTGTCTAAATGATTGCATCAGTGCAGCAGTAATGCCTGAGTGATTACAGCACTGCATATGTCACGCCTGCATCATTGTAAGACTGCATGGCGAGTACTTGGGTGTTTTTACAAGTGCATTAGAGTTGGGCCTAGCCAAATATAAAGCAGCACACTATTACATAACTCAACTATAAGTGTGTCCATATTGTTAAAAGCATGCATACATATCTCTCTACGTTATCAAATCATCATGATATCTAAAAGAAATATGTATACAATATTTCAGAAATATAGTGAAACCTAGAAACTGAGACACGTAATAGATCTCACTAAGTAATTCCAACACTCAATGGGTACTCCTTTGGTGATTGTATAAGTGCAAGGGTAGTCACTGGGTAAGGACAGGACAAGATGAAAAGTGACCGGCTAATTGCATGAGTGCAAACATACACATTGAATGCATGGAGACGTGTATAAATAGCACCTAAAGGCATTGATGAGTCATTGAGTACTGCCTAGGTGAATAGAGGAATGCAACAGAAAGGCATGGGTGATTCGACGACTGCAAGGGTAGTGTGTAGGTAATTACATGAGTGCATAGGAACAGCCTGCATGATTGCATAAGTGTAGAGGTAGTACATAACTAGACCCTGGGTGATTCCTTGCCTGCAACGGTAATATCTGGGGGATTACTGAAGTAGATAGCAAGTGAGTGGGTGATTTTATAAGTTCATGAGTACCGCCTGGGTGATTACTGAACTACTAAGATACTGCCTGAGTGATTACAGGTGTAGAAAGGTAGTGACTGAGTGATTTTAAAAGTACATGAGTACTGGCTGAATGATTACATAACTAGAAGAAAAATCCCTGCGTGATTGAAAGAGTGGAAGGATAGTGTCTGGGTGATTGAAGCACTGTATAGCAAATACAATGGTGATTCCATTAGTACAAGGGTAACGTCTGGGGCATTAAAGGAGTACATAACACTATCCAAACATTAAAAATTCAAAGAACAAACTTACAATTTCAACCAAACATCTAAAATTATGCGGCATCTTTCAACTATACCTTTCTACAGACTAATAAAAAAGAAACTAATTAATAACAGCTTATGTGAGCATCTTTGAAACCACACTTTTGTGCTGCATCTTCACCATTCTATCTAACATCATGCGGCATCATTCAACTATACCTTTCTACAGACTACAAATTAGAAGCCTAATTAATAACACCTTATGTGAACATCTTTCAAACCACACTTTTGTGCTGCATCTTCACCATTCTGTCTAAAATTATGTGGCATCATTCAACTATACCTGTCTAAAGACTAGTAAAAAGAAGCCTAATTAATAACACCTTATGTGAACATATTTCAAACCGCACTTTTGTGCTGCATCTTCACCATTCTAGCTAAAATTATGCAGCATCATTCAACTATACCTTTCTACAGACTACAAAATAGAAACCTAATTAATAACACCTTATGTGAATATCTTTCAAACCACACTTTTGTGCTGCATCTTCACCATTCTATCTAAAATTATGCGGCATCATTCAACTATACCTTCCTACAGACTCGAAAAAAAATGCCTAATTAATAACGCCTGATATAAGCATCTTTCAAACCACACTTTTGTACAGCATCATCGACATTCTATCTAAAATTATGTGGCATCATTCAACTATACCTTTCTAAAGACTAGAAAAAAGAAGCCTAATTAATAACACCTTATGTGAACATCTTTCAAACCACACTTTTGTGCTGCATCTTCACCATTCTACTAGTACTCACAGTCTTGACCCTACCACATAAAAAGCAACAACAGCTCTTTGTTATACATCATACACCTTAAAATGTATAAAACATATGAAAATGTATTTACAAATAGAAACATACTTAGGACAGAAATCCATGCACACCTTAAAACTTGACAGACTCCACCTCCTAATTTAAACCAACAGCTAAAACTATGCAGTATACTACAAATGTACATATCCACACACTAAAACAAACTATCATAATCACTAATCCATATTCCAATATACACATAATACTATACACAATCTATTTCAAACAACATTTAACTACAATAAAACAAACTACAATAAACATCTCTACATTTACTAATATATTTCAAACATCAAAGTTCTTGATTAATTATTTAACTTAAAAATAAAGCTAACACATAATACAACTCACAAATTTATAACTCACCTTCCAAATCGATTTGTAGAATTTAAAATATCAGAAACTCATAAAAGATTTTCTTATGCACACAATCAATGTAATGCACTCCTCTCAGCAAAGCAAAACCAGTAATGGCAAAGTTTCCCTCTCTTTCTCTACACAAATAAATGTAAGTAACAAATCACATTGCTTCCTACATTATTTCAAATTCAAAAACACATTTCTATTGGTTAGACATATTAACCCTTACCAACTGACTTTTAAAACTGCCCAAACTGGTTCTGGAATTTTTTGGAGTCGCGACTCCACCGTGCACCAAAGCGATGGAGCCGCGAATCCATACGGGAGTTCAAAAATATATTACAAATAAAAATACCACTATTTTTTAAGAACACACCACTTCTAAAGATACTACTGACTTGGGAAATCCTACTTTAATAAGCTTTCACTTATATATAAATTATAATTTCACATTTTAAGTCCACAGTTAAGTTTCAACCCTTCCCCCATTCTGCTTAATGACAGTTTCCATAGTAACAGTTCATGGAACATTCAATTGAACTGACAGGTCACAAGTTCACCATATTTTCAAGTTCACCACACAATGTTACAAATGCAAACAGCAGGTGTGGTTGACATTTCAAAAATATGAGCTTATCCTATCTACTGTACCTTTCAAACATTTTTTACTAACCAATAAGAAACATGCTTTTTAAAGAAAGTAACATGCACCCTATTTTTGAATGTACAATATTCTTAAACAGCCAATCAATTCTCTACTTTTTAAAAAACAGCATCTTGTCCACCATTTTACATACCTCTCATTCTAGCAACTGACTACCTCAGCTACAGACATCTTCTCATTACTTCCAGACATCCCTCCAAGATGCTTACAGTGTGGATTGTTGGACACAGCTTTGTTTTCTGGTGCAAAAGGTATGCTGAACGCAGAGGTTTTGACAAAGACCTAGCTTTGCAAAATATGGATATTAAATGGATTGCACAGAGAGGATTAAAGTGGCACCAATTGATGCCTTTGATTAAAACCTTTTTGCATCTCCAAACCCCTGACCTCATGATTGTGCACTGTGGTGGCAATGACCTAGGCACATTGACTGGCGTAGGTCTGGAAATGCTAAAGAAGGACACCTTTGCACAATTGATGTTGCTTTTACCTCAAACTGTCTTTGTATACTCTAACATATGCCAAAGACAGAAATGGAAGTGGTCAAATCAATTCTGTCTACAGATTGAGAAAGCTAGAAAGAATGTCAATAAAGCTGTTTCTGCTTCTACTACAACACAACACACTTTTGAACTTTAAATATTATTTTTTAATTTGATATATTTTTAACAACTCTATCAATTGTAATCTTGTCATTAACTTCAAGCTCAATACCTCTTTAAAACAACTTCACAAAGACAACACTACCTTCTAAATTATATACTACTTAATTATTTATTTAAGGTGAATTCGCGAATCCAACGCGACGTTACACGGGGGGCGCTGAGAGCCGCGCTGGAGTCGCGACTCCAAACTTGAAACAAAAAAAAACGATCCACTTCAATTATTTCGTATTCGCCTCGAAGACCCCATCCCCCGGGGCCTGCCACGATTTTTTTTTAATAAAAAAAAAAAAAAAAAAAGAAAGAAAGGGAGACCGCGTGGACCCCCTGCTCAAGCCATCAGTGGCCCGGGGACCCCATCCCCGGGGGCATGGCCTCTTTTTAAAAATAAAATAGGGGAGGGGGGCCCTGGGGACCCCACCCACCAGGGCCTGGCCAATTATTTTTTTATAAATAAAGAGGAGGGGGGCCGAGTAGCCCGCCTCCCGGGCCACTTCTGGCCCCGGGGACCCCATCCCTGGGGCCTGGCCTCACCGTTGGGGACTGTGGGGGGAGCCCCAATGCCCCCACGGTCCCGCCGGCTCCCCGCCTCCTGCGGGACCCAGCATTGCTTTTGAGCAAGGGGAGCTGCTGACATGCAGCTCCCCTTGCTCAAAAGCAATCCTGCGGTTGCTTCGTTTCCTGCTCTCGCTTCAACGAAGCAAATCAGGGTTTGCTATGACAGGGTGGGAGCCGTGCTCCTGCCCTCTCATAGCAAACAGAAATGTCCCAGGCTGGGCACCCTGGGACATTGCAGGAGCCGGTCCTGGGGGGTGGCGGTCCCCAGTGCATCGAGGGCTCTAATAGGGGGGCCGCGCAGCCCCCCTCACTAAATATGCATAGCCCCGGGGAGGTGGCAAACCATGGGGCTTGGGGGGGCCAGCGAGGGCCAGGGCGGTGGTGTTCCCCGGGGCAGCGTGGGGGGAGTTATGACCCCCCACGCATTTAAGCAACAAGCCCCAGGGAGGTGGCACCGCGGCCCCCCCAAATTAATTACTGATTGGCCCCGGGACCTGGCCCACCCGGGGGCTTCTAAAAAACAAAGCGCTTCATTTTTTAACATTTTCTCATCCTGATTCGCACACCCAGCGGAACTTCGGATGTTTTTAAGAAAAGAAAATGCTTTTTTTGGGCCTGAGGGTCCTTCTGGGAGCCCCTGACCAGGCCTAGGGGGTCAGGGTCTTTCTACCCTGCCCCCTTTTCTAATTTTTCAACCTTTTTTCCACTGTTTTCTTGTGACTCGATTACCGAGTCACAAGATGGCTGCCAACACATTCTGGTTTGGAGTGTTGGCAGCCAATTAGAATGAAGCTCGTGCTCGGGAGGAGTCGCGACTCCTCCTCGGTGCTCAGATATCGATATTTTTGTTTTTTTAATTTCTCAGGAACTACCAAACGGATTTATGCCATTTAAAAAAAAGGTCACTTTCTGAACCAAGAGCTACCTTTTTGCCAAATTTGGTGTAATTCCGTTCAGCAGTTTGGACTGTAGCCTGTTCCAATTTTTCCTATGGAAATTAACATGGGGAAAACGTGTTTTGGGACCCCCCTTTTTTCTCGGCCCCTGCTTGACGAATCACCCCGAAACTTTCAAGACAGGAGCTGACCGTAGCGGGCCATTAGTTTTGAAAATTTCGCGAAGATTCGTCAACCGGCGCCAAAGATATTGGCAACTCATGGAAATGGAAATCTATGGAAAATAGGTCCTACCTATAACTACCTACTGGCGACCGCCAGTAGGTAATATATATATATTCACTGAAAAAAACATAGGTTTTAGGGACAGTTATAGTTAGTTGGACATTGCACTCGTACAAAACCCGTGAAATTCCCCGTTATAGTTAGTTCAGCTAACTATAACTCGTGCCCGCAATGCACTGCTGATGACGTCACATATTACATCACTCATGACATGGTCAGTGACATCACTGATGACATCACTGATGACGTCTCAAATGACATCACTGATGACATCATCCAGTGACTGTGTGTTTCTGTAAAGTTTAAATATTTTTAATATATATAGGGAAAGGCGTATTGAAGAATGAGTGGGTGTATAAGTGTCTGTATGGATGATTTAGAAGGTGCGTGACTAACTCTATAAGTGAGTGATTAAACGTATCTTACTGAATGCATGGGTTAGTGACTAAACTAGGTGAATGTCTGTATCCATCTGTCTATTGCTGTGTAAGTGGCTGCATGGGTTTGTGAATAGCTACATGAGTGTCTATATGAGTTATTGATTGGTTGTCTGAGTATCTCTATGGGTGCCTGAGTGTTTGTGTGGGTGGGGTGTGTGCGACTCTGTGCATAGATGTGTGAGTGGGTGATTCACTGGGTGCATGATTTCAAGAGTGCATCTGTGATGGACTGCTTGGGTGGGTGAGTGTGTGTATGGGTGTGTTAGTGAGTGAATGTATATCTCAGTGGCACATGTCTGACTAACTACATATGTGAAAGGCAGTATATATGTGTGTTGGAGTATATAAATAGCTATAAGCGAGAGTGTGTGATTGTGAGAGTGACTGTATGGATGAGTGTGTGCTTGTATCAGTGATTGTATAAGAGCGTAAGAATGTGCTAGTAGTTGTATGAGTAAGTGAGCTGGTGTGTGTATTACTGTATAGGTGAGTAAATGGCAGTGTGTTTAATTATTTGCATGACTGACTAGGTGTGTGAGTACCTCTATGGATGAGTGGCGGTGTTTTAGTGTCTATATAGGAGTATGAGTGCATATGATAGTCCTGTACTGAGTGACCGTAAGTATGAGTGACTGTACGGGTGAGTGAGTGGATGTGTGTGTAGACCTAAGAATCAGTGAGTGGGTATGTAGTTATTGGTGTTGGAGTGTCTATGGTTTTGCGAATGGCAGTCTGTAATTTAGAGTGAGTGTATCAAAGGTTATATTAGGGTGTGAGGAGGTGCATCAGATTATCACGTGGATGATGTCATCAGTGATGTCATCAGTGATGTCACTGACCATGTCATGAGTGATGTAATATGTGACGTGATCAGCAGTGCATTGCGGGGCGCGAGTTATAGTTAGCTGAACTAACTATAACGGGGGAATTTCACGGGTTTTGTACGAGTGCAATGTCCAACTAACTATAACTGTCCCTAAAACCTATGGTTTTTTCAGTGAATTTGTAAGGTTTTTAAATGCTAATTTCTAACTATAACGTGCCTGAAACCTATGGTTTTTTTCAGTGAATTTCAAAGGTTTTTAAATGCTAATTCCTAACTATAACATGTCTGAAACCTATGGTTTTTTTCAGTGAATTTCAAAGGTTTTGTAAATGACAATTTTTAAATGTATTAATTGTTATATTTATTTTTTTTGATACTGATTTACTACATTTTTTTAAACTATTTATTGTTACATATTTTATTTTTTAAATTACATTGTAATTACATTATACATTACATTACAAAATATACTTTCTCAGAATGAATTACTTTAGTTTAAATACTTTGCAAATAGGCAATAGACTTTTAAGTACAGTAGTTACAGTTGTTGCAATGGGCAACACAATTTCAAACACAATGCAACATTGAGCTCAATGTGAATTTCTAGTTAAATGCAATTAGTTACTTTATGGATTACTTTTCTAACCACAGGACTGGATCCTAGATTCAGTCCTGGGACATCACCTGTAAACAGTTGAGTAAAAGCGTTTTGGTTACAGTAGTGATTTTTAAGGAATATTATTGTATTTTAAAAGTTGACACCGAAACGTTTTCACATAGAATCACCAATGTTATCCTATGGGAGGAAATTCACTTAGCAGGTAAGTAGTGTTATCGTTACTTTTTCTTACTCAGTGGTGTATCCTGGATCCAGCACTGGTGCATCTCCTGTAAACAGTTGAAAGAATGCGTTTAAGTCATACAGGCGATTTTTAAGGAATATTTGTAGTTTGTGAAAATCGACACTTTGAAACTTTTCTGCTGAAAACCAGACAATGGATTCCAATGGAAGGAAATACAAGTTACTGGTAAGTACGGTTAGAATTACTTTTCAGGGTCAGTGCTGGGCTAAAAGATGCAGCACTGGGTTCTCTCCTGATAACAGGTGAGTAAATCGGAATTCGTAGTTCGGCTGATTTTAGAGGAATATTATAAAGTTCCAAAACTCCACACACAGAAGAATTTCCAAGTGAAACCAGTCAATGTTAGCCTATGGAAGGAAATTCAAGTTACTGGTAAGTACGGTTAAAATTACTTTTCAGGATCAGTACTGGGCTCAAAGATGCAGCACTGAGGTCTCTCCTGATAACCGGTGAGTAAATCGGAATTCGTAGTTCGGCTGATTTTAGAGGAATATTTGTATGTTTCAAAATCGACACTTAGAAACTTTTTCAGCAAAAAGCAGGCAATGATATCCTATGGAAGGAAATTCAAGTTACTGGTAAGTACGGTTAAAATTACTTTTCAGGATCAGTACTGGGCTCAAAGATGCAGCACTGAGGTCTCTCCTGATAACAGGTGAGTAAATCGGAATTCGTAGTTCGGCTGATTTTAGAGGAATATTATAAAGTTCCAAAACTCCACACTTAGAAGAATTTCCAAGTGAAACCAGTCAATGTTAGCCTATGGAAGGAAATTCAAGTTACTGGTAAGTACGGTTAAAATTACTTTTCAGGATCAGTACTGGGCTCAAAGATGCAGCACTGAGGTCTCTCCTGACAACAGGTGAGTAAATCGGAATTCGTAGTTCGGCTGATTTTAGAGGAATATTTGCACAATGGTGAAGGAAGGGGTGGGGCCTGAAGTGACATGTCTGCAAACACGCCCTGTGGCGCGTTTTAAGTTGGAGAATTAATTCCTCCTCAATCCCGAGGGTCCCAGGGGCCAACTGGCCCACCAGATACCTCAATATGCGCCAGAGAGCTGCGTTGCAGAGAGGTGTTCAGAGGCCACGCCCCTTTTACAACACTCTGCAACGCAGCTCCGTGGCGCTTACTGAGGTACCTGGTGGGCTAGTTGGCCCCAGGGACCCTCAGGATTGAAGAGGATTTAATTCCCCATCTTAAAAGCGCGCCACAGGGCCTGTTTGCACACATGTCACCTGAAGCCACGCCCCCTCCCTTCACCACTGTGCAAACGCGCCCCGTGGCGCGTTTTAAGTTGGGGGATTAAGTCCCTTGAATACTGAGGGTCCCTGGAGTCCAACTAGCCCACCATGTACCTCCAAAAGCGCCACAGAGCTGCGTTGCAGAGAGGTGTAAAAGGGGCGTGGCCTCTGTACACCTCTCTGCAACGCAGCCCCTGGCGCATACCGGAGGTTCCTGGTGGGCTAGTTGGCCCCCAGGGACCCCGGTATTCAAGGGAAATTACTTCCCCTTCTTAAAACGCGCCAGGGGCGCGTTTGCAGACTGCTGCAGGGAGGGCGGGGCCTCCGGCACAATGCCAGTCTTTTTTTTTTTGCTTTTTCTGCCCAGGGGGTCCTTGTGGGACCCCTGAGCAGACCTACGGGGTCAGGGTGTTTCTACCCTGCCCCCTTTGTGCGTTTTGCGCACTTGTTTCTTGTGGTTTTTTTTTTATCGAGCGGGATCCGCGCACCCTAAGCGCATCCTGCCGATTTAAAAACAAAAAATGCTTTTTCTGCCCAGGGGTCCTTGTGGGACCCCCTGAGCAGGCCTAGGGAGTCAGGGTGTTTCTACCCTGCCCCCTTTTGCGTTTTGCGCACTTGTTTTACTGCTTTCTTGTTCCTCGGTTCTACCGAGGAACAAGATGGCTGCCAACACTTCCTGGTTTGGAGTGTTGACAGCCAATTAGCATGCAGCTCGTGGTCGAGAGGGAGCGCGGATCCACCGCGGCCATAGATATTGAAACTTTTATTTTGGATTTTCTCAGCAACTACTGAACGGATTTACACCATTTTTAAAGGGGTGCTTTCTGAACCAAGCACTACCTTTTTGCCAAATTTGGTGTAATTCCGTTCAGCAGTTTTTGCTGTAGCCTTGCATAAAGTTTCCTATGGGAAATTGATTTTTCACTCTTATTTTTTGAATTTCTCCGCAACTACTGAACGGATTTACACCATTTAAAAAAAGGTCGCTTTCTGAACCAAGCGCCACCTTTTTGCCAAATTTGGTGTAATTCCGTTCAGCAGTTCAGAGCTGTAACAGTGGCTAAAATTTCCTATGGGAATTAACATGGAGAAAACACGTTTTGGGACCCCCTTTTTTCTCGGCCCCGCTTGATGAATCACCCCGAAACTTTCAAGACAGGAGCGGACCGGAGCGCCCCACTAGTTTTGAAAATTTCGCAATGATTTGTCAAACGACGCCTAAAGTTATTGGGAATAGAATGTTACGGATTTCCTATGGATAATAGGTCCTAACTATAACTATCTACTGGCGACCGCCAGTAGATAATATATATATATATATAAACACCTCCATTTTAACAGCTTTTCCTTTGAAAAACTACCTCATTCAGCTTCAGCCTTCTCCTGATTACTATTGCTCCTTCACTTCAAAATAGTAAGAGTATGGACTGTGGGCCACAGCTATATCTATTGGGCTAAAGATGCTACAAAAAATAGAGGTATTGACAGGGACTTGAGTTTTCCAAATGTGTAGATTACTTGTTTTGGCCACAGAGGGTTAAAGTTTCATCATTTGCTGGCTTTGGTTAAATCCATTGTGTATTCCCAAGCTCCTCACCTCATGATTGTGCACTGTGGTGGCAATGACCTAGGCATATTGACTGGGGTAGGGCTAGAAATCCTAATGGAAGAAACCTTTGCAGAACTGATGTTGCTTTTCCCTCACACTGTCTTAGTGTACTCTAATATATGCCAAAGACAGAAATGGAAGTGGTCAAATCAATTCTTTACACAAATTGGCAAATCTAGGAAACATGTTGATAAAACTGTTTCAGCATGCCTCAGAGACCATCGCATGGGCTGTATCGATAAAAACAATCTGCGTTTTGACATGCATGGAATATATAGAAATGATGGAGTGCACTTTACAGATGAAGGCAACATGGTGTTTCTAAGTAACCTGAATTCTCCATCCGGTCTTATGTGTAGCAGCCATATACACACAACCAACACAATGGCTCTTGTCAGAGCCACCTAGTACCGAAATATTGTGAAGTTTTTTTCTAAAGGTTTTTTGTTAGTTTTTGACAATCTTCGCAACGATGTTGCGATCATCATGGACACAAGATGAAAACGGAAAACAAAAGCAGACATTCAGTGGCCACCAACTTATCCAAAAATAATATGTACAAAAACCCATTCTGAACATTGTACTACACATATTACTATATACAAACTTCTTTAAAAGCGTGTTTTAAACTCAAATTTTTGTACTAAGTTTCTTTAAAAACCACCTTTTAGACCTATTTTCAGTTTTCATTGTTATTCGGGATGTCCCGATGACGTTGTTCGATCACTCCTTTTTCACAGAGATAAAAAACATATATGCACACATATTACAGTATTTCACACACTAGGGGTTTATTACTGTACTCTTCAAACTCATGTTTTTCTAGTGTTTTTCTAGAACAACCATCCCTGAAACCTATTTTCCTTTATTACAGTGACTCCGGAGACCGCGATGACAACGGTACTCGCGATCCCCGCGGACACGTCAAGAAAATGGAAAACAAAAGCAGACATTTAATGGCCACCAACATATTCAAATATTATACCTATATATTTAATCTAACCATAACAGTAGATAGCTCACTATATAAATAACTCTATAAAAACATTTATCAGAACCTCAATATCTCTATACCAATGCATATTAATGATTCACTGATATATTTTTTTATATTTTCACCAATATTCCGGTGTTGCCACGACAGTTGCAATGTCTCCGTGACGGTTCACGGGGGGCGCACTGACGGTTATGGCTATGTTGCAAATATCGCTTGCGATAAAAATAAAAAAATTTGGACACATAACTTGTGTCACTATTATCCCCGTTTCTCAAACATGGGGTCAGAGTAACTCTACTCTGACCCCTTATGTTAGCTTTTTCAGAAATTTTCAGCCCTGGGAACCGTTCCTGATAGATAAAATGGCAGCCGCAACTTTCTGTTCAGGTTGTGTCCAGCCAATCAGAGCATTACCGTTGGCGCGTGCATTCACGATTCATCGCCAAACCTTTTCAAAATATCTGCAGCCAGTGATATCACTATAATTTTAAACTTAAATTTCTCAACAACTACTGAATGGATTTACAACAAATAAGAAAAAGGCACTTCCTTGAACTGACATCTCCTTCCCTGCCAAATTTAGTGTAAGTCCGTTAAGCGGTTCGGGCTGTAGGTGTGGCTAAAGGTTCCTATGGCAATTAACATTGCAAACGCAACCTTGTTTCACACCCCGAATTCTTGGTCTCCACTGCACGGATCACCCCAAATTTTCATAACAATAGAACCCACCTTGACTCTTTTTTGTGAAAATTTCATGAAGATGAGTCAAGCAGATGCCAAAGTTATAGCTAAGTCAAAAAATGCTTTAGAAACATTGTCCTTTCTATAACTACCGACTGGCGACTGCCAGTAGGTAATATACATACATATATATATATACATACATACATACATACATATATATATATATATATATATATATATTCCAAACCAAAAGTTTGCCTGCTGAGAGAGGACGCCACACAGGTGAGTTCTTTATCTTGACACCATTTATTCAACGAAGGCAGTCACAGTAGGCAGACATCGCGGCAACTTCGTAATCCCTCCCGACGCGTTTCGTGCCTTGAAGGGCACTTCTTCATGGGGTGCTGGGATAAGATGAATGAAACAGGCAGTTTTCGCGCACTACCTTTAACCGATTGTTCCCCGCTCATGTGGGCGTGGCCACCCCTGTGGCCTGATGGTCAAGGTAGTGCTGCTGGTCTACTTCCGTGAGTTGCCAAGTTCCAGACATATGTATTTTCAAAATGGATCCCCAGTGGGTGTGCACACAGCATGCCAGTCTCTGCACTGCCGCTTACTTCAATTGAATCGCACTCGCCTGTCCTTCAAGCTGAAATGCCGGTTGGCACCTCAGCAGGACTGCGCCAAGCGCAATGGGGTCGCTCTCGCGGCTCAGGCGGGGCCGCAACAATTCCAAACCAAAAGTTTGCCTGCTGAGAGAGGACGCCACACAGGTGAGTTCTTTATCTTGACACCATTTATTCAACGAAGGCAGTCACAGTAGGCAGACATCGCGGCAACTTCGTAATCCCTCCCGACGCGTTTCGTGCCTTGAAGGGCACTTCTTCATGGGGTGCTGGGATAAGATGAATGAAACCGGCAGTTTTCGCGCACTACCTTTAAACAATTGTTCCCCGGCCATGTGGGCGTGGCCACCCCTGTGGCCAGATGGTCAAGGTAGTGCTGCTCTACTACTTCCGTGAGTTGCCAAGTTCCAGACATATGTATTTTCAAAATGGATCCCCAGTGGGTGTGCACACAGCATGCCAGTCTCTGCACTGCCGCTTACTTCAATTGAATCGCACTCGCCTGTCCCTCAAGCTGAAATGCCGGTTGGCACCTCAGCAGGACTGCGCCAAGTGCAGTGGGGTAGTTCTCGCGGCTCAGGCGGGGCAGCAACAATTCCAAACCAAAAGTTTGCCTGCTGAGAGAGGACGCCACACAGGTGAGTTCTTTATCTTGACACCATTTATTCAATGAACGCAGTTACAGTAGGCAGACATCGCGGCAACTTCGTAATCCCTCCCGACGCGTTTCATGCCTTGAAGGGCACTTCTTCATGGGGTGCTGGGATAAGATGAATGAAACCGGCAGTTTTCGCGCACTACCTTTAAACAATTGTTCCCCTTTAAACAATTGTGTGCGCGAAAACTGCCGGTTTCATTCATCTTATCCCAGCACCCATGATGAACTGCCTTCAAGGCACAAAACGCGTCGGGAGGATACTGAATTGCCGCGATGTCTCCTACTGTGACTGCCTTCGTTGAATAAGTGGTGTCAAGATAAGAACTCACCTGTGTGGCGTCTCTCTCAGCAGGCAAACTTTTGGTTTGGAATTGTTATGGTCCCGCCTGAGCCGTGAGAGCGACCTCACTGCGCTGGCACAGTGCTGCTGAGGTGCCAACCGGCATTTCAGCTTGAGGGACAGGCGAGTGCGATTCAATTGAAGCTAAGCGGCAGTGCAGAGACTGGCATGCTGTGTGCACACCACTGGGGATCCATTTTGAAAATACATATGTCTGGAACTTGGAAACTCACGGAAGTAGTACAGCAGCACTACCTTGACCATCATGCCACAGGGAAGGCCACGCCCACATGGGCGGGGAACAATCATTTAAAGGTAGTGCGCAAAAACTGCCGGTTTCATTCATCTTATCCCAGCACCCCATGAAGAAGTGCCCTTCAAGGCACTGAAGCTACGTCGGGAGGATTACGAGTTGCCGCGATGTCTGCTCGCTGTGACTGCCTCGTTGAACAAATGGTGTCAAGATAAAGAACTCACCTGTGTGGCGTCTCTCTCAGCAGGCAAACTTTTGGTTTGGAATTGTTGCGGCCCCGCCTGAGCCGCGAGCGACCCACTGCGCTGGCGCGGTCCTGCTGAGTGCCAACCGGCATTTCAGCTTGAGGACAGGCGAGTGCGATTCAATTGAAGTAAGCGGCAGTGCAGAGACTGGCATGCTGTGTGCACACCCACTGGGGATCCATTTGAAAATGCTATGTCTGGAACTTGGCAACTCACGGAAGTAGACCAGCAGCACTACCTTGACCATCAGGCCACAGGGGTGGCCACGCCCACATGAGCGGGGACATCGGTTAAAGGCTAGTGCGCGAAAACTGCCTGTTTCATTCATCTTATCCCAGCACCCCATGAAGAAGTGCCCTTCAAGGCACGAACGCGTCGGGAGGGATTACGAAGTTGCCGCGATGTCTGCCTACTGTGACTGCCTTCGTTGAATAAATGGTGTCAAGATAAAGAACTCACCTGTGTGGCGTCCCTCTCAGCAGGCAAACTTTTGTTTAAGATATATATATATATATATATATATATATATATATATATATATATATATATATATATTCACTGAAAAAACCGTAGGTTTCAGACATGTTATAGTTACAAATTAGCATTTAAAAACCTTTGAAATTCACTGAAAAAACCATAGGTTTTAGGGACGTTATAGTTACAAATTAGCATTTAAAAAACCTTTGAAATTCACTGAAAAAACCATAGGTTTTAGGGACAGTTATAGTTAGTTGGACATTGCACTCGTACAAAACCCGTGAAATTCCCCGTTATAGTTAGTTCAGCTAACTATAACTCGCGCCCCCGCAATGCACTGCTGATGACGTCACATATTACATCACTCATGACATGGTCAGTGACATCACTGATGACATCACTGATGACATCTCAAATGACATCACTGATGACATCATCCACGTGATAATCTGATGCAGCTCTTCACACCCTAATATAACCTTTGATACACCCAATCTAAATTACAGACTGCCATTCGCAAAACCATAGACACTCCAACACCAATAACTACATACCCACTCACTGATTCTTAGGTCTACATACACACACATCCACTCACTCACCCGTACAGTCACTCATACTTATTGTCACTCAATACAGGACTATCATATGCACTCTTACTCCTATATAGACACTCAAACACCGCCACTCATCCATAGAGGTACTCACACACCTAGTCAGTCATGCAAATAATTAAACACACTGCCATTTACTCACCTATACAGTTATACACACACCAGCTCACTTAATCATACAAATACTAGCACATTGTTACGCTCTTATACAATCACTGATACAAGCACACACTCATCCATACAGCCACTATCACAATCACTCACTCTCGCTTATAGCTATTTATATACTCCAACACACATATATACTGCCTTTCACATATGTAGTTACTCACACATGTACCACTGGGACATACATTCACTCACTAACACACTCTTACACACACTTACCCACCCATACAGTCTATCACAGATGCACTCTTGAAACCATCCACCCAGTGAATCACCCACTCACACATCTATGCACAGTCGCACACACCCCATCCACACAAACACTCAGGCACCCATACAGATACTCAGACAACAAATCAATAACTCTTATAGACACTCATGTAGCTATTCACAAACCCATGCAGCCACTTACACAGCAACAGACAGATACAGACATTCACCCAGTTTAGTCACTAACCCATGCATTCAGTAAGATACGTTTAATCACTCACTTATAGAATTAGTCACGCACCTACTAAATCATCCATACAGACACTTATACACCCACTCATTCTTCAATACGCCTTTCCCTATATATATAAAAAATATTTAAACTTTACAGAAACACACAGTCACTGGATGATGTCATCAGTGATGTCATTTGAGATGTCATCAGTGATGTCATCAGTGATGTCACTGACCATGTCATGAGTGATGTAATATGTGACGTCATCAGCAGTGCATTGCGGGGCGCGAGTTATAGTTAGCTGAACTAACTATAACGGGGAATTTCACGGGTTTTGTACGAGTGCAATGTCCAACTAACTATAACTGTCCATAAAACCTATGGTTTTTTCAGTGAATTTCAAAGGTTTTTAAATGCTAATTTGTAACTATAACGTCCTAAAACCTATGGTTTTTCAGTGAATATATATATATATATATATATATATATATATATATATATATATATCCACAAAAAGAGTTGCCTCAAAGATGGAGCCCACACGGGTGAGTGTTTCTGCCAATTTATTGAAGATTGCAGCAAAGCAGATGCACAGCCAACAGTCCAAAGTCTTTGTCACAAAGTCTACGCCCGATGCGTTTCGGGCTCCTGCCCTTCGTCTAAGGCTGACTTCAACAGCTGAACGAACCGCCATAAGTGAGCACTTCATAAATATAGTACCTGCCCCAGTGGGCGTGGCTGCTCTTGCAGCCCTATGGTACTCGTAGTGCTGACATCGTATTAGTCCTGTGAGTTGGCATACGCGCTGTCTATAAAGTTAGTAAAAACCCCAGTGGGTGGCTGTTGCACGATGCAAACTGCTCCGTTGACATTACCAGCCTCCAAGCAGCACCTCGTCCCAAAGCGGCGAAAACCACGTCGGCATCGCCAGGGTCCGTTACAGCGGTAGGGCTTCCATCGCGGTTAGACTTGCCGCTAAAATCCACAAAAAAGAGTTGCCTCAAAAGATGGAGCCCACACGGGTGAGTGTTTTTGCCAATTTATTGAAGACTGCAGCAAAGCAGATGCACAGCCAACAGTCCAAAGTCTTTGTCACAAAGTCTACGCCGACGCGTTTCGGGCTCCTGCCATTCGTCTAAGGCTGACTTCAACAGCTGAACGAACCGCCATAAGTGAGCACTTCATAAATATAGTACCTGCCCCAGTGGGCGTGGCTGCTCCTGCAGCCCTATGGTACTCGTAGTGCTGACATCGTATTACTCCTGTGAGTTGGCATACGCGCTGTCTATAAAGTTAGTAAAAACCCCAGTGGGTGGCTGTTGCACGATGCAAACTGCTCCGTTGACATTACCAGCCTCCAAGCAGCACCTCGTCCCAAAACGGCGAAAACCACGTCGGCATCGCCAGGGTCCGTTACAGCGGTAGGGCTTCCATCGCGGTTAGACTTGCCGCTAAAATCCACAAAAAGAGTTGCCTCAAAGATGGAGCCCACACGGGTGAGTGTTTCTGCCAATTTATTGAAGACTGCAGCAAAGCAGATGCACAGCCAACAGTCCAAAGTCTTTGTCACAAAGTCTACGCCGACGCGTTTCGGGCTCCTGCCCTTCGTCGAAGGCTGACTTCAACAGCTGAACGAACCGCCATAAGTGAGCACTTCATAAATATAGTACCTGCCCCAGTGGGCGTGGCTGCTCCTGCAGCCCTATGGTACTACGTAGTGTCAACGGAGCAGTTTGCATCGTGCAACAGCCACCCACTGGGGTTTTTACTAACTTTATAGACAGCGCGTATGCCAACTCACAGGAGTAATACGATGTCAGCACTACGAGTACCATAGGGCTGCAGGAGCAGCCACGCCCACTGGGGCATTGGCTGCCCATTCTGCCCATTGGCAGAAACACTCACCCGTGTGGGCTCCATCTTTTGAGGCAACTCTTTTTGTGGATATATATATATATATTATCTACTGGCGGTCGCCAGTAGATAGTTATAGTTAGGACCTATTTTCCATAGGAAATCCGCAACATTCTATTTGAAATAACGTTGGCGCCAGTTGACGAATCTTCGCGAAAGATTCCAACTTGTTGGGGCGCTCCGGTCCGCTCCTATCCTGAAAGTCTCGGGGTGATTCGTCAAGCGCGGGCCGAGAAAAAAGGGGGGTTCCAAAACGTGTTTTCCCCATTCATTTTTCCATAGGAACCTTTAGTCGCAGATACAGCCCGAACTGCTGAACGGAATTACACCAAATTTGGCAAAGAGGTAGCCCTTGGTTCAGTGTCGTGCCTTTTGCTTAAATGGTGTAAATCCGTTCAGTAGTTCCTGAGAAAATCAAAAGTAAAATCACATATATATCTGGGCGGAGCCTAGCCACACATGTCATCGTGAGATCTGATTGGCTGTCAGCGCTTCATCCTGGAATTGCTGGCAGCCATCTTGGGACCAATATAAATGATAGTACCCCATTGAAATGCATTGTAGTGAATCAAAGATTTTGAGGGTTACCAAAAGGAGAACTATAAAGGGTGATAACAGACTTTAGTTACATTAGAATTCATTTGTTGATGGTACCATACTAATTTCAGGAATTGTGGTGTGTTCTAAGGTGATTTTACCCTGTGAAAAACCTTCTGCTGGGATATCATGAATCATGTTTGAGAGAAAACTATTTTCACATGCTTGTCCCATACAGTCTTGGAAGGTGCTCCAGAAGCTAAAATGAGAGCATATTTTCTGTAAATTCACATTATCTTTCTCAGTCATGTGAGAATGAAGTCTGACATTCTCAGTAAAACATGTACATCCAACAAGGGCAGAGACTGTCAGTTGATTCCTTTGTGTTCTACTGCAGCTTCCCAGAGTGTTCTAAAGAACAACTAGAGTGCTAACAGCCTTACTTATGACAAAAGTATGGCACACCTGAAGCCATCTTGATTGGAATAAACTGGTAACACTTAAAACATTTAATTTAAAAAGGAACAAAATGATGGGGTTCATTTTGTCATAGAAATTATGGTTAGTGCTGTAGAAAGAAAAATTAGGACATGTTTCAAGTGTGATCTCAAATATCTTCCTGTTATATTTCAACAGGAGCAGCCTGCCAGTTGATGCCTTTGTGTTCTACTGCAGCTTCCCAGAGTGTTCTAAAGAACAACTAGAGCGCTAACAGCCTTACTTATGACAAAAGTATGGCACACCTGAAGCCATCTTGATTGGAATAAACCGGTAACACTTAAAACATTTAATTTAAAAAGGAACAAAATGAGGGGGTTCTTTTTGAAATAGAAATTATGGTTAGTGCTGCAGAAAGAAAAATTAGGGCATGTTTTAAGTGAGATCTCAAATCCTCTTCTATTTCATTAGAACATTCTGACATGCAGACTGAAACAATCACTTTCAATACGAGCAGCAGACTTCCAGTTAACTCCCTGGTGAGCAGTAGCTTTACTACAGTGATCTAATGAGCAACTAGAGTGCTAACATTCTGAATTTATGGCAAATGTGAGACACATCTGAATGCCTTCTTGATGGAATCAAAGTAAAAACTGAAAGCATTTCCTACTGAGGAGACTGCAGTAAATGAGGAAATTAGGAAACTTCATAACAAAGAAGTCTTCCAAGATGGCCACCAGTAAAAAAGAGCCCAAATGTAGCACAAATATTACCCAGATGTAGCCCACATATAGCCCAATGACAAAAGTGTGCAAAACACTTTTTATTTTTAGTTTTTTTGCAGTTTTATGTAGTGCAGACTGGTCAGGTATTGGAGCGTTGCATCTTAAAACATGACCCCCTACACTACAAAAACACCACTGCACAACCCTAAACCCTAAAACACTACCCCCAGTACGACCCCCTACACTACACAAGCACCACTGCACTATCCTAAACCCTAAAACACTACCCCCAGCATGACCCCCTACACTACACAAACACCACTGCACTACCCTAAACCCTAAACCACTACCCCCAGCACGACCCCTACACTACCCAAACACCACTGCACTAACCTAAATCCTAAAACACTACCCCCAGCATGACCCCTACACTACCCAAACACCACTGCACTACCCTAAAACACTGACCACCTACACTACACAAACACCACTGCACTACCCTAAACCCTAAAACACTATCCCCAGCATGAACCCCTACACTACACAAGCACCACTGCACTACCCTAAACCCTAAAACACTACCCCCAGCATGACCCCCTACACTACCCAAACACCACTGCACTACCCTAAACCCTAAAACACTACCCCCAGCACGACCCCCTACACTACCCAAACACCACTGCACTAACCTAAACACTACCCCAGCACGACCCCCTACACTACCCAAACACCACTGCACTACCCTAAAACACTACCCGACGACCCCTACACTACCCAAACACCACTGCACTACCCTAAACCTAAAACACTACCCCCAGCACGACCCCCTACACTACACAAGCACCACTGCACTACCCTAAACCCTAAAACACTACCCCAGCACGACCCCCTACACTGCCCGAACACCACTGCACTGCCCTAAACCCTGAAACACCAGCCCCTGCACGACCCCTACACTGCCCGAACACCACTGCACTGCCCTAAACCCTGAAACACCACCCCTAGCACGACCCCCTACACTGCCCGAACACCACTGCACTGCCCTAAACCCTGAAACACCACCCCCTTCACGACCCCCTACACTGCCCGAACACCACTGCACTGCCCTAAACCCTGAAACACCACCCCCTGCACAACCCCCTACACTGCCCGAACACCACTGCACTGCCCTAAACCCTGAAACACCACCCCCCAGCACGACCCCCTACACTGCCCGAACACCACTGCACTGCCCTAAACCCTGAAACACCACCCCCAGCACGACCCCCTACACTACCCGAACACCACTGCACTGCCCTAAACCCTAAAACACTCCCCCAGCACGACCCCCTACACTACCCGAACACCACTGCACTGCCCTAAACCCTAAAACACTCCCCCAGCACGACCCCCTACACTACCCAAACACCACTGCACTGCCCTAAACCCTAAAACACTACCCCCGCATGACCCCCTACACTACCCAAACACCAATGCACTACCCTAATCCCTAAAACACTACCCCCGCACGACCCCCTACACTACCCAAAGACCACTGCACTACCCTAAACCCTAAAACACTACCCCCGCACGACTCCCTACACTACCCAAAGACCACTGCACTACCCTAAACCCTAAAACACGACCTCCTACACTACACAAACACCACTGCACTACCCTAAACCCTAAAACACTACCCCCTACACTACACAAACACCACTGCACTACCCTAAACCCTAAAACACTACCCCCTACACTACACAAACACCACTGCACTACCCTAAACCCTAAAAACTACCCCCAGCACGAACCCCTACACTACCCAAACACCACTGCACTACCCTAAACCCTAAAACACTACCCCCAGCAGTACCCCCTACACTACCCAAACACCATTGCACTACCCTAAACCCTAAAACACTACCCCCAGCAGTACCCCCTACACTACCCAAACACCACTGCACTACCCTAAATCACTACCCCGATCACGACCCCCTACACTACCCAAACACCACTGCACTACCCTAAACCCTAAAACACTACCCCCAGCACGACCCCCTACACTACCCAAACACCACTGCACTACCCTATACCCTAAAACACTCCCCCCAGCACGACTCCCTACACTACCCAAACACCACTGCACTACCCTAAACCCTACATCTACCCCCAGCATGACCCCATACACTACACAAACACCACTGCACTACCCTAAACCCTAAAACACTACCCCCAGCACGACCCTCTTCACTACCTAAACACAACTGCACAATTTGTTACAGGCGTTGCAACGCAGGCCTGTGGTGCTTACTGGAAGTACCTGGTGGGCTAGTTGGGCCCCAGGGACCCTCAGGATTCAAGGTGACCTAATCCCCCAACTTAAAACGCTCCACGGGGCGCGTTTGCACAGTGGTGAAGGGAGGGGCGGGGCCTCAGGTGACATGTGCGCAAACACGCCCTGTGGTGCGTTTTAAGTTGGGGAATTAATTCCCTTTGAATCCTGAGGGACCCTGGGGCCAACTAGCCCACCAGGTACCTTCAGTAAGCACAACAGAGTTGCATTGCAGAGAGGTGAAAAAGGTGCGTGGCCTCGGAACGCCTCTCTGCAACTCAGCTCTGTGGTCCTAACTGTAGGTACCTGGGGGGCTAGTTGGGCCCCAGGGACCCTCAGGATTCAAGGGGACTTAATCCCGCAACTTAAAACGCTCCACGGGGCGCGTTTGCACACATGTCACCTCAGGCCCCCCCTCCCTTCACCACTGTGCAAACGCGCACTGTAGCGCGTTTTAAGAGGTAGTTTTAATCCCCTGCCCTATTATGTACTAGGGACTTGCAGAGGAGGTCATGCTAATCACAGGGGTACCCCAACGCATAGTGTTCCCTAGTGTATGTAGGTGTTTTCACTGTATTCTAAGTGTCTTTTAGCATAGCACTGGCTCTAGTTAGTCAGAGTCAGTTACCACCAGTACCCGTCTGAAAAAGTTGTGGGCACAGGATGATTTTGCAACAAGGCCTCTTTCTGCTCCTCTGTTGGTTCTTTCTGCACATCTTTTGCTTCTTTCTGTGCGTTTTTTCTTCTTTCTTCACATGTCCTACCTCTGTAGGCATAGTTAGAAACTAGCATTTAAAAAACCTTTGAAATTCACTTAAAAAATCATAGGTTTCAGGCACGTTATAGTTAGAAATTAGCATTTAAAAAACCTTTGAAATTCACTGAAAAAACCATAGGTTTCAGACACGTTATAGTTAGAAATTAGCATTTAAAAACCTTTGAAATTCACTGAAAAAACCATAGGTTTTAGGGACAGTTATAGTTAGTTGGACATTTCACTCGTACAAAACCATAGAAATTCCCCCGTTATAGTTAGTTCAGCTAACTATAACTCGCGCCCCGCAATGCACTGCTGATGACGTCACATATTACATCACTCATGACATGGTCAGTGACATCACTGATGACCACTGATGACATCACTGATGACATCTCAAATGACATCACTGATGACATCATCCATGTGATAATTTCATGCATCTTCGCACACCCTAATATAACTTTTGATACACCCACTCTAAATTACAGACTGCCATTCTCAAAACCATAGACACTCCAACACCAAAAACTACATACCCACTCACTGATTCTTAGGTCTACACACACATCCACTCACTCACCCGTACAGTCACTCATATTTACAGTCACTCAGTACAGGACTATCATATGCACTCATACACCTATATAAACACTCACACACCGCCACTCATCCATAGAGGTACTCACACACCTAGTCAGTCATGCAAAAATTAATCACACACCCATTTACTCACCTATACAGTTATACACACACCAGCTCACTTACTCATACAAATACTAGCACATTCTTACGCTCTTATACAATAACTGATACAAGCACACACGCATCCATACAGCCACTCTCACTATCACATACTCTCACTTATAGCCATTTAAATACTCTAACACACATATATACTGCCTTTTACATATGTAGTTACTCGCACATGTACCACTGAGATATACATTCACTCACTAACACACCCATACACACTCACCCACCCAAGCAGTCCATCACAGATGCACTCTTGAAATCATGCACCCAGTGAATCACCCTCTCACACATCTATGTACAGAGTCACACACACCCCACCCACACAAACACTCAGGCAGCCATACAGATACTCAGAGAACCAATCAATAACCCATATAGACACTCATGTAGCTATTCGCAAATCCATGCATCCACTTACACACCAACAAACAGACGGATACAGACATTCACACAGTTTAGTCACTAACCCATGCATTCAGTAAGATACGTTTAATCACTCACTTGTAGAGTCAGTCACTCACGTACTAAATCATCCATTCAGACACTTATACACCCACTCATTCTTCAATACGCCTTTCCCTATATATATTAAACATATTTAAACTTTACAGAAACACACAGTCACTGGATGATGTCATCAGTGATGTCATCAGTGATGTCATTTGAGATGTCATCAGTGATGTCATCAGTGATGTCACTGACCATGTCATGAGTGATGTAATATGTGACGTCATCAGCAGTGCATTGCGGGGGCGCGAGTTATAGTTAGCTGAACTAACTATAACGGGGGAATTTTTTTCAGTGAATATATATATATTTAGAACCTAGTTTCTATAGGAAAAGCATTTATTGTTTTGCTAATAATTTTTGCACCGTTTGACGAATCTTCACAAACTCTTTTCAAAACTAGTGCATATCTGAGTTCAGCTAATGTGTGGAAAGTTTCAGGATGATTCGTCAAGCGGGGGCCGAGAAAAAGGGGAGGGGGTCCCCAAAATGCATTTTCCCATAGGGATTTTAAACATGACTACAGCCCGAACTGCTGAACAGATTTACACCAAATTTGGCAGAAAGGTAGCTCTTGGCCCTGAAAGGGCCCTTTTTGTGATTTTTGTAAATCTGTTCAGTACTTTTGGAGTTATTAAAGGAAAAATAAAATTGGATATCTAGAAACTCAGACTCTCCGCGGAACCCTCGTGGTGGATCAGCAAATTCAAGCATCAGCAGCAATGCCGTGATTGGCTGGCCACAACCTGACTGGGAGGTTGCTGCCGCCATTTTAAGTATCGGGAAACGGTCCCAGGGCCTCAAAATGTATCTGCAAAGTGATTGAAGGGGTCAGTGTAGAGGTATCCTGACCCCATGGGTGTTTTAGAGGGGTCTCAAAGGGACCTATGGTGTGAAAGAAATTCCCGTAAAACCTTTTTTTCCACGTGCGGGAATCCCCTGTGAATCTGGGATGGATCCGCAGATCCAGCTGCAAATAAAAAATATATCCATTCACAGATCCACACAAGTACTCACACACCCAGCTACACACTAGAAAAGTAACACACACCCACTCATACACCGATACAGCCACTCACACAGCGATAGAGATACTCGCACACCCATGCAGCCACTCACCCACTCACACAGCGATAGAGCACTCACACACCCATGCAGCTACTCATACAGCCTCTCAGTCACCCATACAGCCACACACATACACACTCACACACCCACACCACACAGACATTCACACACCCACTCACTCATGCAGCCACTCACACAGCTACTCCCTCACCCATACAGTCACTCAGATACCCACTCACCTATACAGCCACTCACATACCCACTCACTCATCTATACACCCACTCTCTTACCAATACAGCTGCTCACACACCCACTCACTCACCCATACAGCCACTCACACAGCCAGTCACTCACCCATACAGCCACTCACACACCTCACTCACCCATACAGCCACTCACACACACCACTCTCATACCCACACAGCAATCACCCACCCACCCACTCACTCACCCATGCAGCCACTCACCCAGTCATTCACTCACACACACCACTCTCACACCCACCCACTCACTCACCCATGAAGCCACTCACACAGCCACTCACTCACCCATAGTCACTCATCTATACACCCACCCACTTACCCATACAGCTGCTCACACACCCACTCACTCACCCATAGAGCCAATCACATGCCCACTCACCGACCCATACAGCCACTCACACACCCACTCTCAAAGGTCACAGGAAATAAAATTAAAAAACCTTAGAAATTCCCTAACAAAAACAAAGGTTACAGGGCCATTATAGTTAGGAAATAGAATTGAAAAAACCTTAGAAATTCACTGAAAAAAACCAAAGCTTACAGGGACGTTATAATTAGGCTCAGATTTCAATCGTACAAAACCCCAGAAATTCAGCAGTTATAGTTACCTGAGCTAACTATATCTTACACCCCAGCAATGCACTGCTTATGACCTCACATATTACATCACTCATGACATGGTCAGTGGCATCAATGCCTGCAAATAAAGACGAAATTGCAGTGAGCCTAATGAGGCTGCACAGACGCAACAAGAGTTACAGGCTAGATTTAAAGAAAGAGGGAATTCTGAGTCGGTCTTACTTACAGCAAAGAAGAGTTCAGATCCAGTAAATGGGAAGGAGTTAATTTTTGGAGCCAGGAAGAGAAAAAGAAATGCCCCTAATGAAAAGAGGTTTATTATGGATTTTAGCGCACAGTGGCAAAAGATGAGGAGCATTATGAGGCGTAACTGGCACCTACTAATGAGTGACCCATTAAAAGGATAGAAAATTACAAAAAGAATACTGATTACATACAGAAAGAGCAAATTAATGCGTGATGCCCAGGTGACTACCATCTCTGTTAAAGCAGACAATTGGAACTGGTTAATGAGAAGTAAAGTATTTAAAAAGTGTGCTTAGTGTAAGCCCTGTCAGTTTGGCATAAATAAAACCGAGTATGACACCCCATTCCACAGAAATTCCAAAAAGATTAAGGGAGGATACAACTGCAGGAGTGAATATGCAATGTATATGTTAACTTGCCCATGTCTACTCAAATATATAGGGAGTACGGTACATCAGGTTCATAAAAGGATCCTACAACACATTTGAGCGATAAAGAATTGCATAAAACATACCCAGTAGCATGGCATTTTAATTCAGTACACAAGGGAGATGTGACACTATTGAAATACTTTTCATTGATTGTGTTCCCACAGATCCTAGAGGAGGGAATAGAGAAAAAAAATATGACTGCTTGAATCAAGATATATTCCTGAATTGGATTATAGGAGCTCGATAGGCCTCAATATGGAAGATTTACATATGTTCTTATAGAACCATTAGCTTCAGGTTTCAAGAAAAGGAACCTGTGTCTTTTGAATAAGATTTTTACACTTAGTGTAAAAAGTGCATGTACATTATATTTTTAAATATTTTTTTGTTTATCATATATTTAATTTTTGAGTGAACATTGCTGGGCCCACTTGGGATTAAACATGCAATATCTTCCCTACTAGGGGTTAACAGTCTGTTTTTAACCACAATAGAACAAATATTTCCCACTTGGGGGTGTCACTGGGTGAGCTAATTTCTGTGGTTTGCATAAGTATGTAATGAATTTAAGTGCATAGTAATATGCGCAGGTCTCACATGGAGCAATGTTTGCGTGGAGTAAGTAAGCCTATATGTGCTTGGATTGGTGAGCGTATAAAATGACTATCAGAGAAGGAGTCAGTTACTGCTAATACGTGTTAAATTCTGCATATTGGTCCCAACTTTGGGCTGACTGTGGGCAAGACTTTCGGAAATTAATTATTCATGCAGTAACACTGAACGCATCTTTTTTATGATTTCTAAATAATACGTTTAATTACGCATATTACACATATACACTATGTATTTTTTTTTATAACAGAATCAAGCTATTTTTCGTTCTTTAATGTCAGTAGAAATTAGCCGGCCAAAATTTTTAATTAGTACCCGATTGCTCTTAATTTTAGTGATTACCAGAAAATGTATTGTTTATATGATTGTTTTCACATCTATATGTGCATGTAGTATTACTTCTATGTCTATTAAGTTGCGAAAAGTCACGTCATTTAAAATGTAAAATACTGACTTTTCTTTATTATGAGCAAGTCAATGCAAACGGCCGAAATGTGACATGTGACTTTTCTCAAATAAACGAGAAATATTCACGCAGCTACGAGTGTCGACACCCGTTTCTTTGAAAGGGACTGTTGGAATGTATATATATCAAAAACGACAATCCAAGTGCAGGAGATGCACAAAACAGATTTACGGACTCCGATATTGCTGGTGCTGATAAGAAGAATTTATTTCAAGCTTGTGCTGCCCATGACGCGTTTCGGCCACGTCCTGTGGCCTTGATCACATGACCACGCTTCGTCTATACAAAACATTTAAAGGAAACTTAGCACACCATGTGACTAATGACGGCTGCAATAGCCATAGAAAACTTACTATTGCATCTACGGAAGGATTACATATCAAAAACTCCCTAAGTTTTTAAATAGGAATGATTATACATATATAAACAACAAACGCTGGATGTCATACTTATATGTTGTAAGTTGGTAACATAAACTAATATATAAATTGTAATACCTAATATCGCATCCATATTCATAAATCTATACGGCAAAATGAATGGCATACATGGAACTAACCACAATATTGTACATATTAGAATATGCTTAGTCCGAATCATTCACAGTCTGTACAAATACAAACTGGAAGATGTGTAAACATCGCATGTACAAATACGCGAAATAGCCTTCCTATTTATAGCCATTACGCTGGATTTCAAATACAGTTCAATGACAGTATACTAACTTAAAGTGCTAACAGTTGAAAATGTGCAAATACGCGATTAAAGGGTGCAAATACGCAATAACCGGCATGCATATTGTAATGCATTCCACCTTGACTGCAGGGAAATAAGCATCATCAACTATGTGCAAATAAGGCAAAATGGCCTTCCTATTTATAGATATTGCGATAGATTACAAAATACAGTACAATGACAAAGTTCCAACTTAAAGTGCTGACAGTTGAAAATGTGCAAATATGTGATTATGATGTGCAAATACGCAATAACCAGCATACATAGTCTAATTCATTCCAACTTGATTGCAGGGAAATAAGTATCATCAACTTTAAGGTGCTATAAGTGTTAAAATACAATGTGTATAAAAAACCGTACAAATACATTCATGTGGTGTGAAAAAGTAAAAAACTCTTAAGTACATAAAAGTTAAAAACTATATCTGCTGAAAGAACCTGATAATGTAAGTATGTATTAACCTAAAGGGGGGGTCTGTTCTTCTATTCACATAAGATGCCATGCATTTAGGCCAATACTGTATTTGTATAGTTCAACCATACCTCTACTAGAAAAATTAGTTACAAGCTTTAACTTTGGACGATGGACAGGTAGGGAACATAATATCAGAAATCTAACTACTTCTTAAATGACCATAAAGAATATAGGATAGTAGCAAATAGTTATAAATGATTTGCAAAAGGTTATAGGTAGTTATAAAGGTCCTCACCGATGTTCAAACCTAACGGGGCCTTGGTATCTAATTGCATAATGTATCTTGATTCTAATTGCCGAAGTCGTTTCTCACGGTTCCCACCTCTGTTGTGTGCCTGCACAGCGTCAATTACAAAGTACTGGATGCAGCTCAGGTCATTTTCATGAACAGCCTTAAAATGTCTCGCTACCGGGTACGTAGGGTCAGAATTGACGATTGCTCGTAAATGCTGCAGGATTCTTACATACACTTGCAGCTTAGTGCTCCCTACGTAGCGCAAGCCACAGTTACATTGGAGCACATACACCGCATGATCTGTTCTGCATGTGTAGTGACCTGTAAGCTCTATACTATCATTTGAGAAAGCTGTGTTATAGGAGGTGGTATTAATCCCGAAATTACAGGCTCGGCATGTATTGCATTTGTAAAAACTTCGTTTGGGTGACAGCCAACTGATTGTCTTATTTGTTTCAGGGCTGGTTTTGACCAGATCATTACGCATTGAAAATGCCTTACGAAAAGTAAATGTAGGCTTTGCTGGAAGCACTTGTCTAAGCGTAGCATCGGTGAGGATGATGGGCCATTGCTGGTTTATAATAGCCCTAATCCTAGTAGCCTGTCTGCTATATGTGGTCACTAGTCTGATGTGTGTCCTTTTTAGGTCGAGCCTAGCGCAGCGCGCATGCGCTGCTCTAGGAAAACGACCTCTTGGAATCACTCAGGACTTTTCACACGCTCGTGCGTGTCTTTTTTTCCAGCATTTTTCCTATTGGGCTTTGCGTGCGAAGACACCACGCAATTGGGCAAAGGCGGGTGCATGTCCCACCTTTCCCAGGAAATGTATCCGCCCACGGCCTACGGCTTGCGGTTACGAGCAGCAGCGCGCAGTGTGCCATCTGTTTCGGGTCAGATTTCAAAGGTTGTTTTTCGTTTAGCTTTCGCGCGGCCGCGCTTGTTCGTTTAGCTTTTGCGCGGCCGCACTTCTTAAAGCCTCCTCTCCTATTGTTCTTCTTTTTTCAAAGGACGAACCACTTGTACACCGGAACGCTGAGATAACCAACCCACGGCCTCTGAAAATGCCTGCCTTTTCTCTTCTCTGTTTGTTTTTGATTGCGTGTAAAATGTGCCTTATTTTTGTCGTCTCGCACACTGGCACTTAATTACAGTATCCGAGCATCGCTCGGTTGAATGCCGAGGTTTGTCTGTGACTGCAAGGCAGCATCAACTTCAATCGCTGTAGGGGCTGCTCGGCTTTTCATCCTTACCAGGTCGGTAAACCAAGTGCTATTAACTTGCAGCGCTTCGAGGCTGTGTCAGAAGCACGAGACGATGCAGTACATGACCGTCGTGGAGTTATTATTATTAAGCTCGTGCTTGCAGCATAGTGATGCGAGGGAAGGCTTTAATAGTATGAGACTCCAAGCCTGTCCACCCATGCATTGTTTTTTCCAGTGTAACCCCTGGCTCTCCTGCTCCCGCCAGTGCCTACAAAAAGCGCTCCCAGACCGGCTTCGGGTCGAGTACGCGCTATATAAAACTGCAAGAAAAGCTTTGTGTGTGTTTGAGGACATGTTGTACTTCATCGATGTTGCTGAGATCGGACGGTGACGGTCCTGGTGAGGGGCTGGCCTATGGCTTACGAATGAGGAACGGAAGGGGGAGAGGGGAGGGGGTTTTGAAAATGCCTGCCTTTTCTCTTCTTTGTTTGTTTTTGATTGCGTGTAAAATGTGCCTTATTTTTGTCGTCTCGCACACTGGCACTTAATTACAGTATCCGAGCATCGCTCAGTCGAATGCCGAGGTTTGTCTGTGACTGCAGGGCAGCATGAACTTCAATCGCTGTAGGGGCTGCTCAGCTTTTCATCCTTACCAGGTCGGTAAACCAAGTGCTATTAACTTGCAGCGCTTCGAGGCTGAGTCAGAAGCACGAGACGATGCAGTACATGACCGTTGTGGAGTTATTATTATTAAGCTTGTGCTTGCAGCATAGTGATGCGAGGGAAGGCTTTAATAGCATGAGACCCCAAGCCTGTCCACCCATGCATTGTTTTTTCCAGTTTAACCCCTGGCTCTCCTGCTCCAGCCAGTGCCTACAAAAAGCGCTCCAAGACCGGCTTCGGGTCGAGTCCGCGCTATATAAAACTGCAAGAAAAGCTTTGTGTGTGTTTTAGGACATGTTGTACTTCATCGATGTCGCTGAGATCGGACGGTGACGGTCCTGGTGAGGGGCTGGCCTATGGCTTCCGAATGAGGAACGGAAGGGGGGAGAGGGGAGGGGGTTTTTCAGAATGCGTTATGCAGCAGGGACTGCGGCCTCCTGTGGTGGGGTGTCCACGGAAAGGTGGGTACAAACTTCTGGTGACAGCTGTTAAGTATACAAAAACCCCGCACACGGTGCTTGACTGCGGATCGATAAATAGGCCTTTACAGCCTCGGACCGATGTCTGTACAGTGACCTGCGGCAGCTGTTCGAAAATCACGTGAGATCGCGTCTAATTGAATAAAGAATCCTTCGTCGGCCGTGTGTCATGGCAGGCAGCTTAACCAACAGAGCATTACCTCTTGCATCTTACATCTTGCGGTGACCGTCCTCCAGATGCACGAGTTTCTCATCTGCTTTCACACCCTCCGTGTGCATCATCAGTATATTCCTTCTCCTTTCCGCCTTTCCATTCTCACTCTCTTGTTCTTTTTAATGAGGGTTTTGTAGGTATTAGAGCTGCAGCCAGACAATACCAGTATTGATCAAAAACTCAATTTACAAAATGAGGTGTTTAAGAGCGTGCCATAACTGTTAGCATGGTTTAGGACTTGCTGCCGCTTTTCATTTGTATTTTTCGTCGCCATCAGCGGCCTCCTCGAGTAAGGCACTGATGACAGCTTGTGAGCAGCGCAATTTTGGCCCTGTCGTTGCATCGAAGCAGTTGTCATTTGCTTAGCATCATACATTCTTCATCGTACCATGCCAATTTTTGGGGGACAGGGCTTTTTTTTTTCCTACAATGATCACTGGCTGGTAACAGAGAGGACTTTACATGGACCAGCCCCCAGGGAGCTTCCAGTCCTGACAAATCAAATCTCATCCATATTTTGCAGGTGGGATGAGATTGTTCCTGAGCTGCTTATATTGAAACTATGATATTTGGAAAATGGTGATAATATCGTGCACATAATATTTGTATTATGCACCATTTGAGGTGAACAATTAAGAAAGATTATGGACATTGGCTCGGTATTTCACATAATGATTGAAGAAACATTTCATCGCTATACTGACTGCGGCAGGGAATGTGAAGTATTTAGTCTATTTTTAGTGTTGAACTTGTATTTAAAGAGATTTCAAAATGGCGATATATGTGGATTGATAAAGGCTGTCTTATCAGCCGAAACGCGTCTCCAATTGCCTAAAGCTATTTCCGCTGCTGCCGAGAAATTGAGAACAAATGGATTTTGTCTTTTGATTCGTGCAACTTGGTACATTAAAATTATGGATGGTTTCGGATCTTCGATTGCGGGCTTTCTTGCATTTAAAGAAGGTACTTTGTATATATATATATATATATATATTCACTGAAAAAACCATAGGTTTTAGGGACAGTTATAGTTACTTGGACATTGCACTCGTACAAAACCCGTGAAATTCCCCCGTTATAGTTAGTTCAGCTAACTATAACTCGCGCCCGCAATGCACTGCTGATGACGTCACATATTACATCACTCATGACATGGTCAGTGACATCACTGATGACAGTCCTCAAATGACATCACTGATGACATCATCCAGTGACTGTGTGTTTCTCTAAAGTTTAAATATTTTTAATATATATAGGAAAAGACGTATTGAAGAATGAGTGGGTGTGTAAGTGTCTGTATGGATGATTTAGTAGGTGCGTGACTGACTGTATAAGTGAGTGATTTAACGTATCTTACTGAATGCATTGGTTAGTGACTAAACTGGGTGAATGTCTGTATCCGTCTGTCTGTTGCTGTGTAAGTGGCTGCATGTGTTTGTGAATAGCTACATGAGTGTCTATTTGAGTTATTGAATGCTTGTGTGAGTATCTGTATGGGTGCCTGAGTGTTTGTGTGGGAGGGGTGTGTGCGACTCTGTGCATAGATGTGTGAGTGGGTGATTCACTGGGTGGATGGTTTCAAGAGTGCATCTGTGATAGACTTTATGGGTGGGTAAGTGTGTGTAAGAGTGTGTTAGTGAGTGAATGTATGTCCCAGTGGTACATGTGTGAGTAACTACATATGTGAAAGGCAGTATATATGTGTGTTGGAGTATATAAATAGCTATAAGCGAGAGTGACTGATTGTGATAGTGGCTGTATGGATGAGTGTGTGCTTGTATCAGTGATTGTATAAGAGCGTAAGAATGTGCTAGTATTTGTATGAGTAAGTGAGCTGGTGTGTGTATAACTGTATAGGTGAGTAAATGGTAGTGTGTTTAATTATTTGCATGACTGACTAGGTGTGTGAGTATCTCTATGGATGAGTGGCGTTGTTTGAGTGTCTATATAGGAGTAAGAGTGCATATGATAGTCCTGTACTGAGTGACCGTAAGTATGAGTGACTGTACGGGTGAGTGAGTGGATGTGTGTGTGTAGACCTAAGAATCAGTGAGTGGGTATGTAGTTATTGGTGTTGGAGTGTCTATGGTTTTGCGAATGGCAGTCTGTAATTTAGAGTGGGTGTATCAAAGGTTATATTAGGGTGTGAGGAGGTGCATCAGATTATCACGTGGATGATGTCATCAGTGATGTCATTTGAGATGTCATCAGTGATGTCATCAGTGATGTCACTGACCATGTCATGAGTGATGTAATATGTGACGTCATCAGCAGTGCATTGCGGGGCGCGAGTTATAGTTAGCTGAACTAACTATAACGGGGGAATTTCACGGGTTTTGTACGAGTGCAATGTCCAAGTAACTATAACTGTCCCTAAAACCTATGGTTTTTTCAGTGAATTTCAAAGGTTTTTTAAATGCTAATTTGTAACTATAACGTGTCTGAAACCTATGGTTTTTTCAGTGAATTTCAAAGGTTTTTTAAATGCTAATTTGTAACTATAACGTGTCTGAAACCTATGGTTTTTTCAGTGAATTTCAAAGGTTTTTAAATGCTAATTTCTAACTATAACGTGCCTGAAACCTACGGTTTTTCAGTGAATTTCAAAGGTTTTGTAAATGACAATTTTTAAATGTATTAATTGTTATATTAATTTTTTTCATACTGATTTACTACATTTTTAGAAACATTTTTTTTTACATATTTTATTTTTTAAATTACATTGTAATTACATTATACATTACATTACAAAAAATACTTTATCAGAATGAATTACTTTAGTTTAAATACTTTGCAGATAGGCAATAGACTTTTAAGTACAGTAGTTACAGTTGTTGCAATGGGCAACACATTTTCAAACACAATGCAACATTCAGCTCAATGTGAATTTCTAGTTAAATGCAATTAGTTACTTTATGGATTACTTTTGTAACCACAGGACTGGATCCTAGATTCAGTCCTGGTACATCTCCTGTAAACAGTTGAGTAAAAGCGTTTTGGTTACAGTCGTGATTTTTAAGGAATATTATTGTATTTTAAAAGTTGACACTTTGAAACTTTTTCTCATAGAATCACCAATGTTATCCTATGGAAGGAAATTCACTTAGCAGGTAAAAACTGTTATCGTTACTTTTTCTTACTCAGTGTTGGATCCTGGATCCAGCACTGGTGCATCTCCTGTAAACAGTTGAAAGAATGCGTTTAAGTCATACTGTCGATTTTTAAGGAATATTTGTAGTTTGTGAAAATCAACACAAACTTTTTTGCTGAAAACCAGTCAATGTTAGCCTATGAAGGAAATTCAAGTTACCGGTAAGTACGGTTAAAATTACTTTTGAGGATCAGTACTGGGCTGAAACATGCAGCACTGAGGTCTCTCCTGATAACAGGTGAGTAAATCGGAATTCGTATTTCGGCTGATTTTAGAGGAATATTTTAAAGTTCCAAAACTCCACACTTAGAAGAATTTCCAAGTGAAACCAGTCAATGTTAGCCTATGGAAGGAAATTCAAGTTACTGGTAAGTACGGTTAAAATTACTTTTCAGGACCAGTACTGGGCTGAAAGATGCAGCACTGAGGTCTCTCCTGATAACAGGTGAGTAAATCAGAATTCGGATTTCGGCTGATTTTAGAGGAATATTTGTATGTTTCAAAAATCAACACTTAGAAGAATTTCCAAGTGAAACCAGTCAATGTTAGCCTATGAAGGAAATTCAAGTTACCGGTAAGTACGGTTAAAATTACTTTTCAGGATCAGTACTGGGCTGAAAGATGCAGCACTGAGGTCTCTCCTGATAACAGGTGAGTAAATCGGAATTCCTATTTCGGCTGATTTTAGAGGAATATTTGCACAATGGTGAAGGGAGGGGGCGGGGCCTGAGGTGACATCTTTGCAAACGCGCCCCGTGGCGCGTTTTAAGTTGGGGAATAAGTCCCCTTGAATCCTGAGGGTCCCTAGGGGCCAACTAGACCACCAGGAACCTCCAATATGCGCCAGGGGGCTGCGTTGCAGAGACGTGTAGAGAGGCCACACCCCTTTTACACCTCACTGCAACGCAGCTCTGTGGCGCATTCTGGATGTACCTGTTGGGCTAGTTGGCCCCCAGGGACCCTCAGGATTGAAGGGGATTTAATTCCCCATATTAAAACGCGCCACGGGGCCTGTTTGCACACATGTCACCTGAAGCCCCGCCCCCTCCCTTCACCACTGTGCAAACGCGCCCCGTGGCGCGTTTTAAGTTGGGGGATTAAGTCCCCTTGAATCCTGAGGGTCCCCGGAGTCCAACTAGCCCACCATATACCTCCAAAAAGCGCCACAGAGCTGCTTGCAGAGAGGTGTAAAAAGGGGCGTGGCCTCTGTACACCTCTCTGCAAGGCAGCCCCCTGGCGCATACTGGAGGTACCTGGTGGGCTAGTTGGCCCCCAGGGACCCCCAGTATTCAAGGGGATTCGTTCCCCCTCTGCAAACGCGGCAGGGGCGCGTTTGCAGAGTGGTGAAGGAAGGGGCGGGGCCTGCGGGCCCGATCGTTTTTTTTTTCTCCCCTGAAGGGGGGCTGTGTGGCCCCCCTTCCTTTTTTCTTTTTTTGGGCCCTGGGGACCCCATCCCCCAGGGCCTTACACCTTTTTTTAAATTACCTTTTAAAAAAAAAACGGGAAGGGGGCCGCGTGGCCCCCCTTCCCTGGGCCTGTATTGGCCCCGGGGACCCCATCCCCCGGGGCATGGCCTCTATATTTATTTTTTTGAGGGGGGCAGCGTGGCCCCCCTCCTCTGGCCATTTTAAGGCCCCGGGGACCCCATCTCCCGGGGCCGGCCTTTCCATTTTTTTATTTTTTTTTATTTTTCCTCTTTTTTGGGGAGGGGGGCCGCGTGGCCCCCCTCCCGGGCCACTACTTGCCCCGGGGACCCCATCCCCCGGGGCTGGCCCTCTCCGTTGGGGACTGTGGGGGGGTCCCCAATCCCCCCACAGTCCCGCCGGCTCCCCACGTCCCTTGGGAGCCGGCATTGCTGTTCCACATGGGGAGCAGCTGACATGCTGCTCCCCATGTGGAAAAGCAATCGCTTTGGATATTGGAAGAGAGAGCAGGTTTCCCTGCTCTCTCTTCCAATATCCAAAGCAGTTTGCTATGGCAGGACGGGAGCCACGAGGCTCCCGTCCTGCCATAGCAAACTACAGTGTCCCGGGGGTAGGCACCCCGGGACACTGCAGGAGCCGGCCCTGGGGGGTGGTGGTCCCCAGGGCCATCAAGGGCTCCAGGAGGGGGGCCGCGCGGCCCCCCTCCCATTCAGTACACAGCCCCGGGGAGGTGGTGGTCCCCGGGGCTCTGGGGGTCCGTAACGGACCCCCATATTAAAATGTTTAGTGCCCCGGGGAGGTGGTGGTCCCCGGGGCGTGTGGGGGGGCTGGAGCCCCCCCCACACAGGTTTAATAATGTATTTTAAAAAAGCCCCGGGGAGGTGGTGGTCCCCGGGGCTGCGGGAGGGCTCAGAGCCCTCCCGCACCATTTTTAAAAAAAAGCCCCGGGGGGTGGCGGTCCCCGGGGCTTGGGGGGCCCTTTGAGGCCCCCCACACATTAAATTATCCCCCCACCATGCCCCCGGGACTTGGGCCACCCGGGGGCCAATTAACATCGAAGCGCGGGAGACCGCGCTTCGATTTTTTTTTTTCGGCAGGATTCGCGCACCCTGAGCGCATCCTGCCGATTTTTAAAAAAATTTTTTTTTTTTTGCCCAGGGGGTCCTTGTGGGACCCCTGAGCAAACCTAGGGGTCAGGGTGTTTCTACCCTGCCCCCTTTGTGCGCTTTGCGCACTTGTTTCTGTCCCTCGGTTCTACCGAGGGACAAAATGGCTGCCAACATTTCCTGAATCGGAATGTTGACAGCCAGCTGACAGCCAATTAACATGCAGCTCGTGATCGGGAGGGTACGCGGACCCTACTCGTCCCTAGATATCACTAACTTTTTACTTTTCATTTTCTCAGCAACTACTGAACGGATTTACACCATTTAACAAAAGGGTTCTTTCTGAACCAAGAACTACCTCTTTGCCAAATTTGGTGTAATTCCGTTCAGCAGTTCAGGCTGTAGCCGTGTCTAAAGTTTCCTATGGGAAAATGCATGGGGAAAACGCGTTTTGGGACCCCCTTTTTTCTCGGCCCCCGCTTGACGTATCACCCCGAGACTTTCAGGGTAGGAGCGGACCGGAGCGCCCCACGAAGTTTGAAAATTTCGCGAAGATACGTCAACCGGCAAGAGAGTTATTTCAAATAGAATGTCGCGGATTTCCTATGGATAATAGGTTGCAACTATAACTATCTACTGGCGACCGCCAGTAGATAATATATATATCTCCCAGTGGCGGTCTGGGTAGTTATATTGATTGTTTGGTTTGACTATTACTTTGGCGTGGTTGACGAATCTTCATGAAACTTTTTAAAAAGGCTATTCATCTCAGCTTTTTCCTGGAATGTTTCAGGGTGATATGTCAAGCGGGGGTTGAGTGAAAGGGGGTGGGGGTCCCAAAAAGTGTTTTCCCCACGCAATTTTCCATAGTAAAATTGAACAGCGATACCGCAGAACGGCTGAACGGAATTACACTAAATTTGGCAGAAAGCTAGATCTTGGTCCAGAAATCGTGTTGTTTGTGATTTGGTGTAATTCCATAGTTTTTGAGAAATTAAGGTTCAAAATGTATGTATATATTGGGACGCGGATCCTCTGTGATCCAATAGATCTAAAGATATGATCTGATTGGCTACCACCTCATCAACAAAGATGTATCAGCAGATGCAGACAATTTAGAACTCAGTCCCCCGTCTTGCAAAGAGGTTAAAAATACATATGGGGTGGCATGGTAGGGATAACCACCCTGCTTCCCTAAGCCTGGTGGGGAATCCAAGAGGGCCTCCTGAGCCAAAAACATATTTTTTTAAAGGTACTGAGGATTTGCAGAGAATCCGCTGTCCTATCAAACAAAAAAAAACGGTGTACTCCCACCCTTTTCAAATATAAGCCCCTGGGGTTGGTCAGCACCTGGAGGGTGAGTGCAACTCTTTTTGTTGGGGAGGGGGCCCCACTCCCTGAGCCATATTTTGGCCTGAGGACCCTATCCCCGGAGCTGTATACTTTTGTTGGCTCCCGCATGGCAGAAGCAGCTTTTCTCTGCTCTCATCTGTCAGGAGCAAACTTGTGTTTAAGTTCTCCCTGCCCACGCTCTTGTAGGCAGGGAACAGCATCATCCCAGTGGTTGGGGTCCTTGGAACACTGCTGCCATCAGGCCCCAGCGGATGAGCTCCCCAGGGCCTCCGGATGGCTTGGGAGGAGTGCCCTATGCCTCACAAAAAATTATTCAGCCCTGGGAATTGAGTCCCACAGACCCTTCTGAGGCTCAAGGAGGGGGGCCCCCACACCACCCTTCCAGAAAAAACTATGGCTGAGGGGGTTGGGGTCCCTGAGGCCATCAAAGGACTCAGAGAGGGGGTCCATGTTCCCCCATCCCCTTTAAAAAAAAGTAATTGCACCTGGGTGATGGGGTGCCCGGAGCCTTCAAAAGGTTCAGGGAGGGGAAATGGCTGCACACTAACGTGGCTCCGGAGTTCTCACACCCAAAATCCCACAAAGTCCGAACAAATATCCGGGCCCAAAGCAACGGAAAGACTGTGTCTTGCAAATGAAACTACAGACACCAGCCTGATACCTTAATTGACGCGAGACCATCGAGGAGAAGCGCTGAATGGAGCGAGCCTGAACCGACAGCGGGAAAGGGAAAAATGGTGGCTCCCTGGGCGTCGCCCAGACGGCAGCAGAATGACTGCGTTGCCGAGGTGAGAGCGACGTGACTAAACAGAAAATAAGGAGTGCAGATCGGGCAGTGGGAACTCGCCGCGTAGATCCAGAACCCAGCTGAAAGAGCGAGAATGCGGGGTAGCCTGACGGAAGCGAGAGCACCGGCCAGCGCTCAGGGACAGAGTACGCAGACTAGTCCCGGCAGAGAGCAGGCTTGTGTGCCCCAGAACAACATTGGGCAGCGTGAGTAGAGCGGTGATCTAAAAGTGCCATTAAACGAGGATCACCACGGAGACCTTTGTGGGACACCGGAGGAGACTGGAGGCAGACAGTCAAGAGGACAAGGAAGCCCACCACTGACCACAACGGGAAAGAGGTGGGCAGCTGCCAGTACTCCACCAACTAAGGGCCCGACATAGAAGAGAGGGATTCTGTGAGTGGGCTCTGCCCTCCTTGAGCCAAAGCTCCCAGATCACTCAAAAAAACTGCCCGGGGGTAGGGAGGAGAGCACAAGAGAGGAGACCCCCGGCCCACGATAGGCGGTAAGTGGGCCTACCACGTGCAGTAAGACACGCCAATTGAAGCGGGGCAAAATCTCCCAACCCAACATAGTGCCTACCAAAACAAGACTCCAAAAGAATCTGCCTCCAGGGGTAATCAGCAAACAAAAAGGTGAAAAGTGGCACAACAGATAAGGAGACACGCGAGGGAAACCCGACAGGGCAAACTGCCCCGAAGCAGGCGGCTGGGACTATTAAGCACGCTCCATAGCCCAAAAGAAAACACATTCACGTCGAGAAATGGCTGGCGGAAAAAGTGGACGGGCGGCACTACAGACTAAACTGGACAAATATGCATGGCAAAAGGGGGGAGAGATCCACGAAAATGCAGCCACTGTAACCCAAAAGGAAGCCCAGACTCCCACCGAGCAAACCGACCTCACCCTCCAAGACATTATGGCGGCTATAAATAATGTGCACACCTCACTGGAGTCGAGACTAGACTCTGTTAACATCGAACTTTCCTTGGTTAGGACCGACCTGCGCAACATGGACACTAGAGTAAAGGAAATGGAGGTGACGACCAACTCAATGTCCACTGATACAACCCGTCTAAAGCAACAAGTACAGACACTACAGACAAAAAGCGAACTAATGGAAGCTCAACTAGATGACTACAAGGGAAGAGCACGTCGAAATAACGTACGTATCTTAGGAGTGCCGGAACGCACAGAAGGACCACCGACAGACCTCTTCGTCGAAGAACTAATCAGTCAGTCAGTCAAACCACTTTATTCGGTTAATTAAAACCATAAAAGTACAATACAAAATACACAGTACACAATATAATAAAATCATATTATCCAATAAAACATATGAGCGACAATAAAAAGAATTAATATATCAGGCTCAGTTTTCAAGAAGATAAAAATCACCATCAGTTAATTTCACAATAAGATACAACATAAATTTTCCATAAAAACGGAGCTCATTCATGTTCTAACGTTGGGATCCTACCTTTTCTATGACGGACCGCTGCAACTAAAAAACTAGCAATATTAAAAATCTCCCATGGATCATTGAGTAATTGAAGGTAGAGTAGGGCAGGTTTAACCTGTAAAAACCCCTTTCCCCTTAACAGAGGCACTAAAAACCTCTTACGTAACTCTCTATAATAATCACAGAACATTATGAAATGCATCGTGTTCTGGACCGAAAAATTGTCACAGGGACATGGATCTAAGTCCTCTATCCTGCCCCACCCTTAGAAGTTACCTAAAGAAAAGTGTATTAAATTAAAACGAAACCTAGTTAAAAGCCAACGATGAAAGGGCTTAGTGACAATTTTCAGGTAAGGCTCAATGTGAGGGGAGGTTTTTAGCAAAAAGTGAGCCCTAACCAAGGGTTTCACTAACTCCCGCTCCTCACGTTCTGCCATTAGTAAATTCAAAAATTAGGATTTGACCCATTTAACATCCTCTTTTTTTTATCCTTTCTGTGTGGTTAAAAAGATCTGGGCGCCCCAGTTTTATTAGCGTACACTTAACGTATTGCAGCCATGGAATACTACTGGCTTTCTCCAAAGTAACGCAATCCCGGATAATCTGGTGGTTCAATAATAGATCAGGATTCAGCCAAGTCTTGAGCCAGCATACCACCGGGGCCAACCTCATCAGGTCCGACACATAGCCTAACCCCAGTTCTTGATGGATGGCATAAGTCGGGGTTGATTGAGGGACCGACAAAAGGGTACGTAAGAATTTATTTTCCACTATCTGGGTCCCCTCAAAAGGCTTACAACCCCATATGGCAGAACCATACAGAGCAATAGCCAAGCATTTTGATCTATAGATATTCAACATGGCTTCAACAGGCTTAGCCCCCAAACGCTGTGCAAACCCTTGAACTGCAGCCGTCGATCTTACCATTGCACCTCTTTTGATTTTCTGTTGGGGAACCCATGAACCTCTCTCATCAAATAAGACCCCCAGGTACGTAAAAGAGGATACCCTGGAAACCTCAGCTCCGTTACAATAAAAAGATTTTGCTTTTTTGTTTCTTTGGCCCATAGACATCACATGGGACTTAGATATATTTACTACTAGGTCCAAAGACTTCATATAAGTCCCAAAAGCATCTAATAGTCTCTGGAGGCCAACGGCCGTACGAGCTAATAATACAGCATCATCAGCGTATAGGAGGACTGTCACGTTTAGGCGCACATAGCGGGGGTAAAACAGTGCACACAACAGAATGAGTGAAACTGGATGAATGGGTATGTAAGGCATAGGACTACATGTCCCACAATGCCAAGGAGTAGTCACGTTCCCACTTCCTGCCTCTACTTAAGTAAACGCCTGCTGGCCGCTCAGGGCTTGACACCTGTGATTAGTCGTCACTTCAGGAAGGCGGTTTCCAGACTCCTAAGAACCCCCTGCAGTAGTGCAGTACTGTTCTTTCCCTCGCGCTGGAGCGCACTCGACATTCCCCTGTTGACAGTACCGTTCTGCCGACTCGCGCTGAAGGCGAGCACCCGGGCAGAGAACGGCTGTCAGTGACCTCGCGCTGGAGCGCATTTGACAATTTGCCTTTAGTAAAAGGCGTTCTGTCAACACGCGCTGTGCGCGTCATCGGACAGAGAAGGCTTGTGTCGCCTCCCTTAAAACTCATCAGTTTCTATGCGCCGGAGCGCGTTTGGCAAGCATCCTCTGGATCTACCCCAGCTTACTTTTAGGCAAAAATAGGTTGTTCACCGAGCAGAGCGGACAGCTTCGTCCAGAGCCCAGCTAAGTACATTATCTGTTACTCCTCACAGGAAACTATAGCACTGTGCCTTGCTTCTATGGATTATAATTTAAGAGAAAACGTGAAGGAGGATATCTTTGTTCTCTTTTCTTTATTTTTCTATTTTGTGCCTTTTTTGTTTGAGGAGTAGTGTGGCAGTATTAATCGTAAGTGCATCCACATATTATATATTTATGTTATGGTGATTGAGGGTTGTACCTTCATGTGTACTGTGTTGTGTCTCACTTACAGGACAACACGGGGCTACAGTAGGAGTGAAGTCTACAACTCCAGAACAAACCCTCCTTGAGTGTTTTCGCAGCTACACTGTTATTGTTTCGTTTGTCCCTTTTTTCCCTTTCCCCTTAGGTGGTATTGTCTATGTAGTGGATATACAGCACTCATAGGTAGTTCCATATAGGGGGATAGGGTTATCAGGCATCTCTCCTCGCTCCCACTGTATCCGGCTTCTGAGGTTAGTGGTTAACCATTCTGTGATTTGACAAGGACGGGGATACCCCTTTCTCCTCTACGCGGGATGTCCAAACTAGCCTGATCTAGAAATGTATCTAAACTATTAACATATAGGGTAAAAAGTAGTGGTGCCATGATACAACCCTGACGGACACCCCGGCCAGATTTAAAGTATCTTGTACATTTTCCTTCCTGGGTCACCCTGACTGTTGCCAATAAGTCCCTATGGAGTTCTGCCAGAAAGTGGACTAGACATGGATCAATGCCTATGTCTAGCAGAACAGACCAAAGCTTCGATCTATTAACTAGATCGAAGGCCGAGGAAAGGTCCATAAAGGCCAACTGTAACTTGCCTGCTTTAGCTATGGTATATTTGCCTGCTATTAAATATAAATTAAGGCACTGGTCCATGGTACTCCTGCCCTGTCTAAATCCATATTGTAGGTTTGACAGGACCTCATTCTTATTAACCCAATCCGTGACCCTAGATAGGATCACTCTCCCTAAAATCTTTACAGCAGAGTCAATAAGGGATATCGGTCTATAACACCGTGGGTCCCCTCTCTGGCCTTTTTTAAAAACAGGAATGATCGTAGACAAGGACCATGATCTAGGGAATCCCAAAGAACTAGTGGCATTAAATACATTGGTCAATATTTTTGCCCAGAATTTTGGATTAGATTTATACAAATCCGCGGGGACAGCATCCGGACCAGGAGCTTTATTACTGGACATCTGTGTTATTGCCCTTTCTACATCATCTTCATTGAAAACCACAGGGAGGGAGGCCCCATTAACCTCTGGACTATCAACTAGATCTCCAACAGCATTGGGCCCATAAATTGCTTCAAAATGGGATAGCCATTCAGCCTCTGTAATATTGGATTCCAAAGAGCCATTATCTGTTCCAGAAAAGAAAGGTTTATTGATAATGGCCCAAAATCTCGAGCTATCCTTAAGAACCTCCACCGTTGAAAGGGCATTCCAGGTCTCCTCTTTGATCTCATTTTTCCGTGTGGAAACAGCAAGCTTATACTGTTTCCTGAGCATAGCTATCTGGACCTTATCTCGTGGTACAATTTTCAGAGCTTGGGCCAGGTCACGATGGGCCCATGAGCACTTGCTATCGAACCACCTTTCTCCCATGACTGGATTAGATTTAGATGTCTTTGTCAGGTCTGATGCTACCTGTCCACAGATGCCCTCATAAGCTCTAAGGATCTTTTCTCCTTGGTTGGTGTTATCAAGGCATATAGTTATATTATCTTTAGCCTTCTCACAAAGATCCCTAAAAGAAAGATCCGGAGTTACCTTAGCCCATTTAAGCCTCCGGCCCTGATCACATGTTTTCACACTTATAGCACCCCCTATCATATCTGGGTTCCCCAAAAGACCACATTCTTTATGTAGCAACATTATAACCGGATTGTGATCACTAAAGGGCGACTACCTGGCGTTATAAAACAAAACCTGAGATAACAGAGTGGGAGAAACAAATACGTAATCTATAATAGTCTCCCACCGCCGTCCTTTAAAAGTGGGAATCCGGTCCAGGGGATCATTAAAACTGGGTTCAAACAGGTCTACCTCAGCTAGAAGCTCCTCCAGGGCTTCTCCCTGTTGCGAATGTTCGAGGATGAATAGGCTGGTCCTAACTTATCATCAACCTGACAATTCAGATCACACAAATGAATATTAAAATCACCCATAAGTACAATAAAATAACAAGTGGTTTGCTTCTGTCTATAATCTTCTAAAAAACATTTTAAATGCATTAGATGTTGATTTAAAAAACTACATTCCCCAGAGTTATAAAAGTTCACAAATAGCAATTTGGGGAGGTTTGGGGTTATAAGTTCTATTGCAAGACAATTATGGGACCGTCCCTCCACCCTCCTTTGGGTCCCTTTTAATTTTAGCGAAAATAGCATTAGAAGACCCCCCTTGCTCTCCCTGCCAGAGCGGGACGTGCTGGAGAGCAATATGATTTATACCCATCTACCCAAAAGTTATCTGCCTTATCCCAAGTCTCCTGTAAGCTAATTATATTATACTTTTTTAGAAAATTTAACCAGCTCGGGTCATCTTTCTTATTTCTAAGGCCTGCAATGTTCCAACTTATCATCTTGCAATCAGGGACTACCTCTGCGTCTAGGACTTGGACATTTTGGCTATCCCCGGGGCGATTCTCTTGGCCCTGGGACATCTCATCTAGGTGAGACAGTGGGAGAAATCAATTTTTTAATACTAGACCACCCCCCTCTTGCGTCCGATCTGTGGCCAAAATTAGCGGCTGTATAGCTGTTACTGGACGCCCACTAAGGTTGGTAATAAAATTTCCTGCCTCAACTCTCACAGAGGGACCGTTACCAGCCTGGTTGATCATCATTGAGTAATACTCCCTTGGTGATCTACCAAATCTCTGTGAGCCTCTTGGACGGGGATAGAAGAAGCCAAGGGGGAAAGCCCTTATGCCCCCTTTCCCCTCCAAACTGCTATCCTCAAACAGGCACCCAGCTATATCCCTTTTATCAAAATTAACGACTATGCAGTCGCCATCAACCTGTTTGGGGCAGTTTCCAACCCACCCCACCCGTCTAGCCATTATAATATGTGGGGAGACTCTATTGTTACCAATACAGTGCTGATCGCACCAATATTTAGTCTTCCGTAACAACTCCAAAGTTGATTCACGGCAACGCTCTCTAAGTGGGGGCACTCCTATAAGGGGGCACTCCTATAAGAACAGCTACCAGGGGAGTGGCTTCAGGCGAAAGATTAAGTCTGCAGGGGTTCGAGTTAACAATCTCCCCTAGGTTACCTTGACTCCCGGTAGTAGCAAAGATCATATCACCCGGCAGAGATCTTAAAGGTCTCTCTCCCCGGCAAGAGGTGCTCCCCTCCGCTCTCTCTTCTTGACTTCCCGGGGTTACAATCGTATTAATCTCAGGGCCAGACTTTAGCATATCCCTGGTTTGTATTTGACTGCTGGTACAACCCTTAGCAATATTGGAGTTAAGTTGAATTTGGGCCTGGGGCGTTATAACTAGGTTAGGGGCTTCACATTGATTTGTTTTTTGGGCCATTATGAATTTTTCAAGGCGCTCACATTTCTTGAGAATACCATCCACACAAATGTTCAATGTATCAGTGATATCTTTTGCAATACTCATGAGTATGGATTCCAGCCGGGCACTAAATATTTCCTCAACAAGATTCCACAGTGTCAATTGGGTATTCGGGTCCACACCGCCTTCATGGATAATAATACCATCATTCAATGTTTGACCAGGTTTGTTAATCTTCCTTTTAAGTCTCTTATTACCTGGCCCCCCTGTAAAAATCCTTTTCGTTGCCTTAGCAACGGAGGGCTTGTTTTCTTTATTCTCCCCAACCCCAACCAATGTCACAGTGTCATCATGTAGGGAGACTTCCCTCGTGCTCACAGTCCCAACATTTTTTATCAGCACAGTGGGCTCCATGGGCACAGAGGTACTGGGGTTATTGTTAATAACAATTTGCCCTTCCCCAGAATCTTGACTAAGTCTCATACCCAGTTCTTTTTCTGCATTTGCTATTTCCGTATTTAAAGTTCCCACTGCAGATGTCAAATAGGAGATGATTGTGGCAGAGTTCCTAGGCATTTTTGTTTTTACGCCTCCTGATCCCGACCACAAGGTTGTTTCTGCTTACCCATAATTGTAGTAGAAATCTGCGATCTACGATGTCAGCAGGGTTGCCCAGCCCGGCCTCCTCTGGCCGCTGACGGGCGCAGACGGGCCCGCGCGCGTCCCGCGCTGCGGGAGGGCATGGCTGGTTTTAACGCGCCTCCTGGCGTGTGAGCAGTGTCAGGCAGCGCGACAATGCAGGGACTTCTGGGCAATGTAGTACGGCCGTTCCCCTCACGGCCTGGGATTGACAAAAACAGCCGTTCACCTCACGGCAGCAGCGGAGGCTGCAGCAACTGTGGCCCGTGACCCCTGTCGTCCCGCGCTGCGGGAGGGCCTCGCTGGTTTTAACGCGCCTCCTGGCGTGTGAGCAGTGTCAGGCAGCGCGACAATGCAGGGACTTCTGGGCAATGTAGTACGGCCGTTCCCCTCACGGCCTGGGATTGACAAAAACAGCCGTTCACCTCACGGCAGCAGCGGTGGCTGCAGCAACTGTAGCCCGTGACCCCTGTCGTCCTAATCAAAAAGCATCTTCAACGGAAAGGCCTCTCACACTATTTCTCAATAGAAAGAGCCCATAGAGTTCCAGGAGGAAGACTGAAACCAGGGGCTCCCCTTCGACCCATACTCGCACGAGTCTTCAATTTCCGTGACCGAGATGTCATCCTACAAACAACCTGAAGTGCTCCACTAACCAAGTATGAAAACTGCAATATAACATTCTTTCCTGATTTCACGATCAAAGTGCAAAGACAAAGACTATTAGAAGTAAAAAGAGCACTCAAAGGAAAAGACATCAAATATGCCATGTTATTCCAAGAAAAATTAAGAGTAGAAGCAGAGGGCAAAACCTGGTTTTTCTAAATACCCGAAGAGACATGGGAATGGCTGGATGGGTGGCGTCAAGTAGGAAATCGAACTAAGGACGGACGTCTGAAGCAGAAATGGAGCCACCAAAAGCAACCTCAAACCACTCCAAAAGACTCGGACCCAGTGGAAGATGAATCATAAAAGGCACAAATTGAACATTGAGACTCTAGCGGCTGGAAATGACTGATCTGACAATATATCGACACCCTGGTAATATAACAAGCATTGAACCTGAGTTAACTACTGAGAATCAAGGGCAGAATAAATCCAATGCAAGCCAGAACTGTAGTATACACCAAGGCAGGTAACGGGAAATAAGTAAGCAGTACTGGTGGGAGGCCCAGGGGGGCCATCAGCACCAAAAGTTGCTTAAAATGTTAGTTAACTATATGCAAGGGATGGGGGGACCGGTGCGACCACGAAGCCTTGATTTTCCGGGGGGTGGGTGACAGGCACTCTGCCATGTTGGGGAGGTGGGTAGTTCACAGGCCTTTATGCAGGGAAGCTGGGAAGGGGGATATGTTGTGGTTGGGTAGGGAAAGTTCTAAGTATAGTTGGGTTTCAGTCCACAGACCAGCGAAAGTAGAAGAGAAGAACACACATACACCTCACTAAATACAGGCTAACATAAAAGGCCATATATCGAGACACTACCCGAGCCACCAAGGAAAATAACAGAGGTATGACACACGCCTATTTAATGCAAGACCACAGTGAGGGGAGATCTAACAAAGTTAAAGCTTATATAACCCACGATGACCAGTATGGTTGAGACTGCACTTAGAATTCTCACATGGAACATAAATGGACTAGGTGACAAGCTTAAAAGAGGGCTAGTGCTGCAATTTCTTAAACGCCAAACTCCGGACGTAGTGCTGCTACAAGAAACTCATTTGGTGGGAAACACATGCAAGGCCATGAATAGATGGGGATATAAATTGGTTGCACACGCCGGGTTTACATGGAGCTCCAGGGGGACAGGCATATTGATTCATAAAAACCTCCCAATCATAATACAGAAGTCATGGGCCGACTCGCATGGTAGGTTTGCTGTAGTAGAGACAACAAGGGAAGGAAAACCTGTAAACTTAATAACAGCCTGCATCCCCCCCGGCGCTCCACAAAACAGCCCTCACTGATCTTAGTAATCTCATCTTGGAACTACCCTTCGGTGCCCTAGTGCAGGGAAGGGATCTGAACATGACACTGCATGACCAAATGTATAGGCGACCCCTTCGAACGCACACCCGAGATAACACACTCTTGTCTGACTTTCTCGGCGCAATAGGCCTGATGGATGGATAGCGTCACCTCAATCCCCAAACGCTACAATATACATTCTACTCTGGGGCCCACGACAGCTTGTCCCATATAGACCATATATTGACACTAGCAACTGATGTTGGCAACTTCAGACAGGCCCAATGTCTGGCGCAAGGAATCTTGGATCACTTCCCGGTCTGGGCTAACTTCACCTTTGACTCACACAGTAGACGGACAAACATAACACTAAACCCATGGCTCCTCAAAATCCCAAACATTAGTAAAAAATAGTACATCACACAGACAACTATTTCAAAGAAAATGTTGGCTCTGTCGAATCAGCACAAACACTATGGGAAGCCTTCAAAATAGTGATAAAGGGCCAAGCACTCCCACTCACGGTGGGACACAATAAAGAACGAAGAGAAAGAATAGAAGAGCTAGAAAGGGAAATAACAGAAGGGGAGGTATCGATCGTCAACGCCCCAAATGAGTCGAACAGACATACCCTAGACATTAAAAGACTTGAATATCAATTACTAGTGATGGAGGCAGCCAAGGCTAAACACAAAGCAGCGCATTACAAAATATATAAAGTGGGGGACAGAGAAGGCAAACTCCTCAGAAGGCAAACTCCTGGCCTGGCTTGAAAAACACGAACAAGCCCAGCGATGGGTTTCGATGCTGAAGGTAGACGAAGACAGAATAATAAAAGACCCACAAGAGATAACAGAGGCCTTTGCAGACCACTTTGAACGGCTGTACCCACCAGCTACCAAAACCACAGCGGATGACTCCAGAGAATTATTGGTCGACATCCCCCTAGTGACTCTATCCTCTGATGATCGGGACTCGCTTGAGGGAGACCCCACACAGGAGGAAATACGCTCAGCAATATGCAGTGTACAATCCAGAAAGGCAATGGGGCCAAATGGCCTCGTAATCGATTTTTTCAAACTAACTGTATCACGGGTTGCACCCTATCTATGTCACATCTTCCTAGAAAGCAACCACAAGGGAACCTTGCCATGCGACCAAAGATTGGCCTCCATCGTTGTTATACACAAACAAGGAAAACCGACAGAGAGTTGTGGCTCCTACCGACCTATTTTGTTAATAAATGCTGAGGCCAAAATCCTAGCAAAATTACTAGCAGCACGCCTAATCCCCATTATCACAAAAATAGTACACGCAGACCAATCGGGATTTATGCTAGGGCGAAGCACGGCTTTAAACATACGCCATTTCCATAATGTACTGGGAAGGAATGAAATGATTAGAGAAGATGCAGTGATACTATCCCTCGACGTGCAGATGGCATTTAATACAATAGAGTGGCCATACCTCTTCGCGGTTCTGGAACGAATGGGCTTCAGCCCAAAATTCCTGAAGTGGGTCAAGCTACTGCACACAGACCTAAGGGGACAAGTAATTGTGAATAACCATACCTCACAGATGTTCCCACTGGGAAGAGGAACGCGGCACAGTTGCCCCCTGTCGCCGTTAATCTTCTCCCTGATGCTGGAACCCCTCGCAACCTGGGTGAGAGGGGACCGGCTAATCCGAGGGTTAAAATGTGCGGAAGGCCATGAAGACAGAATATCCTTATACGCAGATGATATTTTACTATATCTAGCAGCGCCATCTAAGTCAACAGAATCCTCCAAATATTCACTAACTTCGGTAAATACTCGGGTTCTACCATCAATTGGTCCAAATCCATAGTATACACCCCATACGGCTCACTACCAAAACTACAATCCGAATGTGCTGCATCAGTCGCAATAGATGGCTTTCGCTACCTAGCGATATATATTACCCCATATCCAGCACTCTTCTTTACAAACAATCTCATGGGCCCCCTAACCCGTCTGCAAAAAGATGTGCGACATTGGAGATCATTACCACTGTCCTTACTGGGTCATGCTGCATTGTTCAAAATGCTGCCACTTCCACATTTCTTATATGTTCTACAAAATGACCCGTTTAAAGTCCCCAAAACATATTTCAGCAACATTGAAAGTGAAGTGAGAACATTGCTATACACATTCTATCCAAGGCCCTTCCTCTATTTTGTGTTTTTAGGTCTCGCGCCTAGCGTTGCAGTGCGCAGCACTGCTCGCGCAGCGCGAGACCTTTAGAAAGGGCTTCTGAAAACGACCCACACGCTCGTGCGTGTGGTTTTGTTTTCAGAAGCCCACATTGGCTGGAGCGTGCGTTTTTTAAAAAAAAACGGCACGCGGTTGGGCAAAGGCGGGCGCATGTCCCGCCTTTGCTCCTCCCATTCCCGACGGTGGCCAGAACGCGCAGCAGCGCGCGTTCGCCTCGCTGCAGCTGCCGCGCTCCCCCCCCCCTCCTCCTCCTCTGGTGCGCGCGCACCACTGGTTTCTTTCGCCGGTAATTTGGACCGAGCAGAAGAGAACTGGCTTCGCTGACCGATGTCGGTGACAAGGTATCTGAAGGAGGCCGGGGGTGCCAGGAGAAAGGGATTGCGTCGGCCTCGGAAAGTAGCAACAGTACCGGCTCGTTTTCTATGCCCTTGTTTTCACCAGTGTGACGGAAGCAATTGATAGCACTCCAGGGGGCCTCTCATCTGAGGGCAGTCTCTGCTTGCACTCCCGAGCCCAGGCTTCAGGGGGCCTCTCAGCCGAGGGCAGTCTCTGCTTGCACTCCCGAGCCCAGGCTCCAGGGGGCCTCTCAGCCGAGGGCAGTCTCTGCTGCACCCCCGAGCCCAGGCTCTGCCTTGTCAGCTCACATCACACACAGGGGCAGCTGCCCTGCTCGGCTTTCAGGCCTCCGGTCACGTTTACATTTTGTGACTTGGTGCTGTGTATAGCGCTAGTGCAGGTAACGTGGGCTTCAGGCAGGTGTATTATTTCTGAAGGCCACGTCCCCGGACCCCGGTGCATGCAGCACGGGTCCTGTGCACCCCTACAATAAAGTGGGGAGCATTGCGTTGAAGGCAGCTGTGTGTCAGCCGTGACGTGCTGTGCCCTCAGTTTGTCTGAACCCAACACACAGCGCCACGTACAGGCAGAGTATGGTGTTGTACACAGGAGCATTTCATCGTAAAGTGGAGCCCCACTTAAAAGGCCAGCGCCCCTAGGTCCTTAAACATTCCAACGCACACAGCTGTGCCCAGCCCCGTACTGCCCGGGTGCCTGTTGGACTGCACTGTACAGCGCCGAGCACAGGGGGAGTGCTTCAAACGCTAGAATACTGCCGCGATGACCGCGCCCAACCTTGGCCAGCCCCTCCCCCCCATGAGCAGGGGGTCCCAGAGGGCCTCCATCCTCAGCAGCGCACACACTGCACGGGCGTGTTTCTCTTCATTGGTACGTTCAGCGACGAAGCTACCGTTGGTGCAGCAGGCCCACTGAACCCTGATTATTGGTTTCTTTCACTGTTCAAACAGGAGCCGGTGGACCCATTTCATTCTTTGCACTAGGGTCCGTGGCACCCTGGGTCCATGGCACAGTGACTGCGCCCTGGGTCCGTGGCACAGTGACTGCACCCCTGGGTCCGTGGTACAGTACAGCGCCCCTGGGTCCGTGGCACAGTGACTGCGCCCCTGGGTACGTGGTACAGTACAGCGCCGACTGTAGTGTTTCCAAACACCAATACAATAAGTCCGACCTTCCATCGCCTAATACATTTATTCTTTTGTGCCGTTGGCACCTGTTGGTTTCGAGGCACTATATGGTATGAAATGGCTCAGATATCTGGCAGCAGTTCACAGTAGCCCGTTCATATGTGGCGCTTTACAGAAGCCGGAACTCAGTCCTTTGGAGAGGGGCTTCAAGGCGCTTGTTCGTGTTGGTTTTTTTTAAAAATCCAGTCTTTAATTATATATTTTCTGTCTTGAAAACGAAACAAAACGACCTAAACTTGAAAAACAATTCGCACATTTCTGGCGTGTTCGCTGTGCGGCTGCCAGGGCTGTGGGCGCAGCGCACGCTCCCCGGGGCAGGACGCGCCCTGCCGGAGCCCAGCGGCGTCTGATCCCTGGAACCGCACGGCGCTTTCATCTTAATGCTCTTTTCGCGCCGTGAGCCCTGCGTGGAGTCAGTGGGAGCGGGCGAGCTCTCTGACGCGGAAACTTAGGACGTCGGTGCGCCTTACAGCCAGGGGTGTGCCCAGATTGCGGGCCCTTGCCAACCTCAGAGATGGCACAGCCCATGGCGTCCACAGATTACGGGCCCCTCAGAGCTGGGACAGCCCGTGGTGTCCACAGACTGCGGGTCCTTGCCATCCTCAGAGCTGGTAGAGCTTGTGGTGTGCCCAGATTGCGGGCCCTTGCCACCATCGGAGCTGGCACTGCCTGTGGTGTCCGCAGATTGCGGGCCCTTGCCACCCACAGAGCTGGTAGGCCCTGTGGTGTCCAGAGATTGCGGGCCCTTGCCACCATCGGAGCTGGCACAGTCAGTGGTGTCCGCAGATCGCGGGCCCTTGCCACCATGGGAGCTGGCACAGTGAGTGGTGTCCACAGATCGCGGGCCCTTGCCACCCGCAGAGCTGGCACAGTTAGTGGTGTCCACAGATCGCGGGCCCTTGCCACCATCGGAGCTGGCACAGTCCGTGGTGTCCACAGACTGCGGGCCCTTGCCACCCTCAGAGCTGGCACAGCCCGTGGTGTCCACAGACTGCGGGCCCTTGCCACCATCGGAGCTGGCACTGCCTGTGGTGTCCGCAGATTGCGGGCCCTTGCCACCCACAGAGCTGGTAGGCCCTGTGGTGTCCAGAGATTGTGGGCCCTTGCCACCGTCGGAGCTGGCACAGTCAGTGGTGTCCACAGATCGTGGGCCCTTGCCGCCATCAAAGCTGGCACAGTCAGTGGTGTTCACAGACCGCGGGCCCTTGCCACCCTCAGAGCTGGCACAGTTAGTGGTGTCCACAGATCGCGGGCCCTTGCCACCATCGGAGCTGGCACTGCCTGTGGTGTCTGCAGATTGCGGGCCCTTGCCACCTGCAGAGCTGGTAAAGACTGTGGTATCCACAGATTGCGGGCCCTTGCCACCCTCCGAGCTGGCACAGTTGGTGGAGTCCACAGATCGGGGGCCCTTGCCACCCTCAGAGCTGGCATAGCCCTTGGTGTGCTCAGAGAGCCCGCCAGTTGCACCTGCAGAGCTGGTACAGTGTCTGACAGGCCCAGAGCGCACGCCACGGCCTTCGGCGTGCCCAGTGTGCAGGGCTGTGCCCTCCCTCTGCCTGCGCTGCGTGTACCCAGTGTGCAGAACCGTGCCATCTGCCTGTGGTGCGCCTGGAGTGCAGTCCAGTGCCACCCGCAGAGCCGGTAGAGCCTGTTGTGAGCCCAGGTGCCAGCCTGAGTCACCTATGGAGTGAGGACTGCCGAGGAGTTCCCAGATGGTGGGCCGGTGCCATCTGCAATGCTGGCACAGGCTGGCACACCCTCCGTTGTGTCGCGGCACCCCTGCCAGGCCCCCAAGCCCTCCTCAGTTCTAACCCCGCAGACAGACACACTGTGAACCATCTACAGGAGCATCTGTGGAACAGAGCCCGTCTTCACAGCCAGAAGCTTCCTTCCGCTGCCCAAGACTTTTATACATGAAAACGAAAGTGAGGCTTCCTAGCCATGGAATGTCCTCTTGTATCCCCCCCGTGTGACAAAGCTTTACATTCATTGCATAGCGCCTCGAAGCTGGGCTGGCCGGCTGTTCAGACATTGGGACGAGCCACAGCGCCTGCTGGATGCCTTCGAGGAGTCACTGGATAACTATTAACTAAGAAACCACATCATATTGGCCAGGAAAAACAAGCATTTGCAATGCAATAGGTCTCGCATTATTAAAGTTTGAGCTATTGGTGTTGCATTATTTAGCAATGCCAATAGATCAAACTCTAATAATGCGAGACCTATTGCATTGTAAATGCTTGTTTCTTCTTGTTAGCTCTCAGGCCACCGTTTCCATTTTCTACCTTCCTTCCTCAAACACCCCCCTCCACCCCCCTTAAATCTTTAAGTGACTTTCACTTAAAATTATGGCAATGATCTGCCAAAAAAAAAAAGAATTGCACTGTTTTTTTAGGTTGTATATAAATATGGTTTTCGATATATTTTATTTTAATTGCTGGGGGCAGCCCTCCAGATATCTTTTGGGTTGCAGGCTGTTAGGAAGATAATATTTTCTGGGTGAAAGAATAGGCTTGGCTTGTGCAGGTTTAGTATGGGTGGGTTGTTTCAGAAGCCTTCAGGCATTTTCAGGTTTGTACAGAATCAGAATGTTGAAAGCCACCTAGAAATTCTTTGACCTTATACAGTGTCTCAGCCTTTTGCCCCTTGCCTCACCCAGTATGATTTCCAGATCGTGTGTGGTTCAGGGTACTTTATCCTGTATATAATTCTTATCCTACTTAAGTGGCCCACATCAGAGATCCACAAGGCCCATATTGTGTGTAGCTCCTTAGAACCCCAAGAATGAGAGACATCTGTAATTGGCTCATTCATATCTTTTGGATGTGAGAGGTACACGTTATGGTTTTAAAATCGTTTGAACTAGAAAATAATACCTGGAACAGTTTTGTCCTGGGCTATCAGGAAACATCTTTAATGTACAAAACAGAGTATGTCTTGATGTTTTATAGAGAATCGAATGTTCTTTAGTGTTAGTGTCCCTTGAATCACTACACTGGTGGTATTTTGTGCGTGGAATCACCATGCTGGTAATGGTTTGCATATATGCTCACACAGGTGATGTCTTGCACATGGGGTTACCCCAGTGCTTTGTGGAGCCTTAGATCACCTTAATGATTTATTTTTTATTCACGAGATCATTACAGTCAAAATAGTTTTTGCATGTGACCAGCACTGTTGTGATACTTTGTGCAGTTTGTGCCTGGCATTATCATAGGTGGCAGTATTCTGTACATGGGCAAATCATAATGTTCATATGTAAAAACCCTGTAAAAGTACCCGTATTACCCCTTCTGCGAAATGGTTTTCAGAGGAATTGGCACTATTGAAAACTGATTGTAAGCGCCTTGAACGCCGGTGGAGGGGGAACTATCTAAATGAAAACAGGTTGAAATACTTAGCTGCACTCAAGTCTTATCATCAACAAATCAGGAGAGTTCGTAGGGAGTTTTATACTGAGCAAATTGAAGCAGCAAAAAATTCCACTAAGAATATTTTTAACATAGTGAAACAACTGTCTTCTTTAGAACGTGTGACAGCCACAGTGCCTGCCACTACTGATCATTGTAATAAGGTTGCGGATTTCTTCATGGGTAAGATAGAAAAAATATATGCTACCTTCCCTGAAAGCAGCAGGAACTATATCTCTGCTCCAGCTATAGAAGATTCCAGGATTGAGGATAGGTTTGTTTTTCACCCTCCTGAAGAAAGTGATGTCCTAAAACTTATGGAAGCAGTCAAATCCGGGTTGCCTCTGGATCCGATCCCCCCGAAATTTTTATTACGAGGGAAAGAAGTAATTGCACCGGTTCTCACCAAACTTTTGAACATGTCCTTTAGTTCGGGGAGGGTTCCTAGCAATTGGAAACATGCTATGGTGGTACCACTGCTAAAGAAACCTTCCCTAGACCCTGCTCTTCCAGAAAACTTGAGACCTATATCCTTGCTACCCTATGTTGCTAAAATTGCAGAGAAACATTTAAATAGCCAATTGTCTTTGTTTTTGGAAGAAAGACAGGTTCTCCATAAAACCCAGTCTGGCTTTAGGCCGCTTCATAGTACCGAGTCGGCCCTCCTTCTAGCTTCGGAGGCCCTGAAAACCGCAGCCGATGAGGGAAGAACTACTGCACTGATCCTTCTGGATCGGAGTGCTGATTTTGACACGGTCTCCCACGGCCTTCTGATGGAACGGCTGGGGGAGGCCGGGGTCGGTGGCGGGACATGGGAGTGGATTAAACATGTTTTGCAGAACAGATCCTTCCAGGTTGTACAACATCCTTTTAAATCCAGAGTTTGTCCTTTGTCTCAAGGGGTGCCTCAGGGTTCGGCCCTTAGCCCTACCCTATTTAATATTTACATGCGCCCCCTGGCAGATATTGTGTTGAGACATGGGTTGAAACTGGTGTAATATGCCAATGACACTCAGTTGATTGTTACCCTGGAGCAAAAAGGGGCAGGAATGGCATCTGATTTTAAGGTCTGCTTGGGTGAGCTTGCCAACTGGATGAAGCTCAGCTGTCTGCAGCTGAATGCGGGAAAGACGGAGGTGATGGTAGTTGGCAAGCAGCCCTCTTTATGGTCACATTGGTGGTGGCCGGAGGAGTTGGGACCTACTCCGACCCCTAAGGCCAAAGTCAAGAATCTGGGAGTATGGTTCGATGACACCCTCTCCTATTCAGAGCAGATATCACCTGTGGCTGGAGCCTGCTTTGGCATTCTTAAAATGCTGCGAAAAATCCTGGACTTACTCCCACTAGATGCCAAACGAACCATTGTACAGGCCCTTGTTACGTCCCGTCTCGACTATTGCAACATCCTTTAATTAGGGGTGACCACAAGAAATCTGAACATCTTGCAGAAGGTTCAGAATGCTGCAGCTCGGCTAATTCTGAATATCCCTAGGCGGGCTTCGGTGGGGGAGGCCTTGAGGGAATTACATTGGCTCCCTATACAGGCTAGAGTCACCTTTAAGGCCTTGTTTTTTGGCCACAGGATCCCCAACGAGAAAGGGCCAAGATTTCTGCACTCCCTTCTCACCGCATATAGACCTGCTCATAACCTGAGGTCTTTGGGCACGGCAAAGATGATTGTGCCTAAGGTACGGAAGGTATGGGCTGGAGGGAGCTCCTTTGGCTTCCTTGCGGCTAAGGCCTGGAATGACCTACCTGTTGATTTAAGGACATGCCCTTCGGAGATTTTGTTCCGGAAAAAACTAAAAACTTGGCTTTTCCAGCACCCCCGGGGGGCCGAAAGTAGGCCTTTTATATGTTCTTCTTGGGCCATAGGCTAGAGGGAGGGAGGGAGGCCCAGGCCAGTTGCCGTGGTTTTGATGGTGTGCTAGCGCGGGGACACTCCGTTGGAGTAACCAGGCGCTCTATAAGCTGAATAATAATAATAATAATAGTGCTTGAAATCTTTACGATGGTGATATTTTGTGTCTGGGATTCTTCCAGCATGCCATCAACACAGTTGTGATGTTTTGTGCCTAGGAATATTGCATTAGGAATGTTGTGTGCATTTGGTAATCCCAGTAGTGACATGTAGTTTATGTGGCTGTTTACTTTTGATGTGTATGTCAGATCTTCCTGTGGTGGTGGTTTGCACCTGGGAGCATTACATTGTTGATGTTTTGTTCATACGCATGTTGTCATATTGCCGATATTGTGTCTGTGAACATTACATTGAAGATATGTTTGCTTTTGATATATTGTGCCTGAGATCGCCACAAAGGTGGTATCTTGTGCCTGATCTAACCACCCCTGTGATGTATGCCTGGGGGCTCTCGCATAGTTATGGTGAATATTTTGAGTCTTGCCACAACAGTTACTAGACCTTAAACTGAAGAGTAAGCCTACCCCAGCGCCAAATCTGAACCTCAACTCTACCCTTCACTTAAACCAAACACTGCCCCTTATCTAATGCAAACCTAACAATACCCCTTACGCTGACGTTTAGACTGGTACTTACTACTTTCAATGTTGAAACATTCTCAGAAATGGTAATTTCAGTCCTGATAGAATCATCTAGATAATGGTATATCAATGTAATGGATTCTGAGAAGTCGTGACCCGTATCATTTAAAAAGGAAGGCAAAGCGCTACTAATGAACAAGTTCTTGCTCTAAGGCTTATGTACTTTAGTAGCCTACCACATTAGCCTGCATTTGCTGTACCCATGTAAAGTATTAGACTTCTATGATCATGCATATTTTGTGGGCGGCTTGGTCATTATGGTGGCTTCCTGCCTCATCTTGGGACCCACGACACCCTATTTCGCTCCTGATTTTGTTGCTGTTTTGCTGCTTCTTCCTTCCTTACCACTTGTAAAGCGCTTTGATACCGTCTTGGGTCATGTTCACACTATATAAAACTTTATAAATAAAAAACAAATAAATGGCAAAACCCCACGCATAGCGACACAAAAGCTGACAAGAAGCTGGAATGACGGGGGGATTGCACTGTCCAACATTAGTTTATTCTACTGTGCATCTCAACTGTTGGTTGTCAACCACTGGGTCTATCAGCCGCAAGACGAACCAGCGTATCAGATGGCTAGGCTACTCATGGGCCCGGAGGGATACAAAGGAGCCCTATACACGAACCCCAAAAACCAAAAACACACAGGCCCCACGGCCCAAACAATAGCAATATGGCACCAAACAAACAAAAAACTAGGCTGGCACGGAAAAAAGTGACGCAAGCAATGCCTCTATGGGCAGCTGAACAACTGGGTAGACTGGGCACCCAACCAGGATTTGACAAGTGGGACATAATAGGCATCTCAACAGTTGGAGACCTCTGGAAAAGGGGAAACATAATCCGGTTCTCTGAGTTACAATCAGAGTATAAATTGGCCAATCAGGAAGTGTTCAGGTATTTACAAATACGACAGCCCTCGCACCCGCCATCCCGAGAGAAGTGGAGGTGCCAGAAGCGTCCCCACTGGAAGATAGACTGTTATCAGAGCCCATGACTCGAAAAGCAATCTCGATGACATCTCAAAAACTATGTAATAACTTACCAGACCCACTCCTACAACTACGGGAGCGTTGGCAAAGAGAGATAGGAATATTAAAAGATGAGAAGTGGCAAAGCGCACTGATGTCCCCCCGAGATGCAGCCATTCCGCTGAGATACCGACTGATCCAACTCAAAATGCTACACAGGACCTATCTTTCGGGGTGCACACTGACCAAAATGGGAAGGAGGGAAGACGCAATGTGTCTTAGACTATGCACTGGAGAGGGCACATTATATCATGTCCTATGGGAATGCCCGGCTATCAAAACACTGTGGGAAAGTGCCACACTACAGATGCAAAATGCAAGTGAGAAGGAGATCCACCTGACACCTAAACTAGGCTTACTCATCATTTTGGACGCAACAGACCTTACCGCTGTAGAGCAACAGTGGGTCACACTAGGACTGACACTTGTCAAACGAAACATAGCCTTACGATGGGGGTCCGGAGAGATGGATAAATGTATGGTTGCAAAAAAGGATTTATACAAGAGCAGAGGTTGCCCCAAAAAGTAGGACAAAAAATGGGGAAAGTGGAACACTTATAGAGGTGATATCTGTATCTCCCCCACGAAAGAACCCATGGGTGGTGGTAGGGGAAGAGTCATCGGGGAACAAGATGAAGTAGTGAATTGAGACTTAATATTTAGTGTATCTTTATAGTATGTACTGTGTGGAATGCTGAACAAACTCTGTAAAACAACTACTGTGGCCTGAATACTGTAAGACTGAAGTTTTTCAATAAAAAGATTAAATTAAAAAAAAAAAAAAATTAAAAAGTTAAAAGGTTCAGGGAGGGGGAGGCCTCATGCCCCCTCCCCAAAAAATAAACTTCGGCCACAGGGCATGGGGTCACAGGGGCCCTTTTGTGGGTCGAGGAGGTGGGCTGCACGCCTCCCTCCCTATTAAAATGCTATAATTCCAAGAGATGGGGTTCCTGAGGCCTTGAAAAAGTTCAGAGAGGGAGCCTGGACGCCCCTTCCTCGTTAAAAAGTGATCACCCCCAGGGGATGGGTCCCCGTGGCCATGAAATGGCTCAGAGAGGGGACTGCATGCCTTCTTACCAACTAAAAAAACACAAGACAGTGATTCTGAAATAAGTGGGGTAGCCGCTGATTTCACATTCACTGCTCCAGCTGGGGGCGCCCCATAATGGCCTGCAAGTGCTTTGTTAAAAAATATATTTGATACTGGTGATGCACCTAGAAGAGGCAGGGGCACCACCAAGCTTTTTTTAAACGTTGTGTGGGGCTGCAGGGAGGACAGCAGCCTGCCAACAACAGTTTTTAAAAAAGTGCAGTAAGACTCCTGGGTCATTTAATTCATGATCACAGAAGAGCTTACTGTTATTTTTTAAGCACTCCGATCGGGGGCTGTGTGCAGGGGTTTGGGTGCCCACGCCACGCCACGCACAGCGAGGGACATCTTATTTTACGTTTAAAAAAACATAGAAATCGACTGAAAAATTTTACAGTGACATTATAGTCTGGAATTGTAATAATATCTAACTTTACATTTTAAAAAAACCTTAGAAATTCACTGAAAAAATAAAGGTTAAAGAAGCAGTATATTTAGGTGAAAATATTAGTTAATACATACTGTTTTAAACTAACAAAACCACTGAAACTCACCAGTTAGAGTTATCTCAACTAACTAAAACTTGTGCTCTAAAGTAACTATAACTCGCTCCCTTGCCATGCACTGCTAATTACCTCCCATATAATAGGACATCATTGATAACATCACTGCAACATCTGAAATTACATCATTGATAACAACACTGTGCATGGCAGGGGCGAGAGTTATTTTGTTCTGACAGAAAAGCCCCTCGCATGGTGACGGATATGCATCCCTGCCTAGAGTGCCCCAGCTACAAGAATCGAGAACAAGAGACAAGGGAGGCCCTACTCACAAGGAACCAGGGTAGTATTAGTATAAACAGAAACAGTGGTTCCTGTGGAATAATATAGTAAATAATTATACTGATATGCGCAATCGCAATGAAGGAAAAGGGTTAAGTCGATATCCAAAGGAGAAGAAACCAAACACACCTCAATTTTTGGTAATACCAATCGTTATTTATGTATATAATAATGCAATTTTTACAAAATATAGAACAACAGTGCGAAGTGTCCCCAGTGAACATGGAACCTAAAACATTAGTGACATATACACTTGGTTTCCAATATTTTGTAAAGTCGACCATAAAAAATAATAAGTAATTGAAACAGCGTCCTTATGAAATAATAAGTGCTGATGAATGGTTCGCTTTAATTTTTGTCGACGGCGTTTCGACCCCTAATACAATGAGGGGCCACTTCAGGACCTAATGATGTAGGGACATCTGAGATGAAGATTATCTCTCAGCATGATTGACGTACACCTCATTGAAGTGAAAGTGTAAAAAGGGTTACTCACATGGGACCCAACCGGGCACCCAGTGAGGGGAGGGGAGCTGACAGCGAGATTAATTGCACAAAGTTGCAAAACTGGATGTAGATAAATGGAATAGTACACAGGAACACGACAGTCCGTGTGGTCCTTGTGGGTCTCAGGAGCGAAGTGTATCAAATAGCAAGATGAGTATGACCGCTACGACCTGCGATTCTTAAAGATCCAATTATTTAATGATGCAAACAGTATGGACTCGTGCGGTTTTACACTGACGCGTAGAGGCTGCACGCGCCCTTGGTCTCTGGGGATATACCGAATTGCAGATACACGGATCGTCGTGTTTGCATCATTAAATAATTGGATCTTTAAACATCGCAGGTCGTAGCTGTCATACTCATCTTGCTATTTGATACACTTCGCTCCTGAGACCCACAAGGACCACACGGACTGTCGTGTTCCTGTGTACTATTCCATTTATCTACATCCAGTTTTGCAACTTTGTGCAATTAATCTCGCTGTCAGCTCCCCTCCCCTCACTGGGTGCCCGGCTGGGTCCCATGTGAGTAACCCTTTTTACACTTTCACTTCCATGAGGTGCACGTCAATCACGCTGAGAGATAATCGTCGTCTCAGATGTCCCTACATCATTAGGTCCTGAAGAGACCCCTCATTGCATTAGGGGTCGAAACGCCGTCGACAAAAATTAAAGCGAACCATTCATCAACGCTTATTATTTCATAAGGACGCTGTTTCAATTACTTATTATTTTTGACGGCCGACTTTACAAAATAGTGGAAACCAAGTGTATATGTCACAAATATGTCACTAATGTTTTAGGTTCCATGTTCACTGGGGACACTTCACACTGTTGCTCTATTTTTTGTAAAAATTGCATTATTATATACATAAATAAAGATTGGTAGTACCAAAAATTGAGGTGTGTTTGGTTTCTTCTCCTTTGAATATCAACGTAACCCTTTTCCTTCATTGCGATTGCGCATATCAGTATAATTATTTACTATATTATTCCACAGGAACCACTGTTTCTGTTTATACCAGCTACAACAATGTCTGGATCCCTGGTTCAGATTTTTTGTTGTCATGGCGAACATTGACCATGTGTGTGCAGCATGCCATAGGCCTGTCTCACGGATTGAAGTCTTGTTGGACTGGGAGGGGTGCCCAAAGCACTACCGTCACAGTGGTAAAAAGCTACTGCTTTTGGCAGGAGCTAAGTAGCATGAGCACGGTGGTGGCAGCATACCATCTAGTGATCAGTAGAAGTGAACAGGCCATTTTACCTGTGTCAATGGAGTGAGGCCTATAGGCTCACTCATGTAAAGTTCTGATCCTGTGTGCTTAACTTACCTTTGGCCTACATCAAGTTAGTATGTAGCGCTGTGCAGCGCATGTGTTGTATGCATGTCCTGGATGTATGTATGGCTGTGAAGGGTACAATACATTGAAAATTCTGAGTTCTATTTTAGGAGCCCCGGGGCTGACTGGAGGAGGATGAGGAGGTAGAGGAATCCCCAGACAGATTTGTGGATTGCTGCATTCCTGTCAGCGGGGTGGGACATGCACTGGAGGAAGGAGAGCCAGGCTCTTCAGTACACTTCAATGGGTGCTCTTTGATTCAGGGAGAGGTCACTGGAAACGGGCCTGGGCACATCTCAGGAAGCAGATGAGGCTGGTAAGAGAATCATATAGAGTATGGGGACCTGGTATAACATTTTTGATGCACATATCACTGTGTCTGACTTCCAAGCGTGAACCTCTAGTCTCTCCTATGGCTTGTGTTGTGGGGCTCACATTAGAAGTCACGCCTGCTGTGACAGACTGCTTTCTGGAGGAAGGGCAAGGCAGAGGAGTGGGCACTTCCAAAGGAAGCAGGCCCCCAACGCAAACTTCAAAATTCAGACCCTAAATCACATTTGGTGTCTGGAAATGAACTATAGGAAGGGGGGCTGAAGGCCCCCAAAATTCACAACTAACAAGCAGTCAGTTGGGCTATGCGAGGAGAAGAAGCTCTGCAAGACTTCTGCTTGTGACCAGGGCTGTGGGCTGAGGCTATCCAAACTCCCAGCTGGAAGAGGAGACATCACCCAGGGAAATCCAAGACCACCTGCTCCCTGGAGCTTGCAGCACTAGTGGCTGCCTGCGTGCCAAGACGAGTGTGCCCTTTGAGGAAGGGGAAAGCGCTTGGAGGGTGCGAGGTTGTGAGGGGGATCCCCACTGAACCGTGAGCAGATCCCTGTAGTGAGGTGTGAGGAGAATGCTTCTGAACCTATAGGGTTGTCACCAGTGTGCAGGTTCAAATCGGTGACTCCATATGCCCAAGGAGGCCACTGTAAAGTTAGCCAGGGTTGGTATCACTGCCATGCTGATCGGGCCGTAGCCCATGTGCGGAGAGACGTAGGCGACTCCGTACGCCAGAAAGGGCAGTCGTGAAGATTACTGCCATGCAGACAGGCCGTGTGCGCAGTAAAGTCTTTGGCCCTGTATACCAGAGGGAGCCACTGGAAAGGACAAGGATCATTGCCTAGTTCAAACCGTCATCGCGAGAAGAGGCCGCAGAGGTGACCCGTGCGGACCCGAGCCCCCGACTGAGGATTGGAACCGAAGTAATCAACCCCTCCACCTGCGGGAAGGACCAGAGAAATGTACAGTCTCGGAGGAAGCGCCATGGATGCCCAGCCATTATCCCTGCAGAGCCACTCGTGCTATTCGCCAACAACAGTTGTTGAGGCTCTCCACGTCACGAGCAGAACGCTCCCAGAGACTGTTCGCACAACACCTGCAGGAGTGGGTAAGACTGATTGTAGGGTCGGTAGGCCCTGGGGGAACTTGTGCCACATAGCACTTCGGGCGCTAGAACACTTTTGACTTCGAAAGAGTCGGAGTGGGACTCCTGAGACCCAGACTACGAGTGGGCCATAACCTGAATGTCACTTATAGTGATTGGGGAATAACCACTACTGTTAGTGAGAAGGAAGTGAGACTCAGGTACCTACCTACTGAACACTAGAGCCCTGACCTTAGGGGCTCTGCATTTGTTTGTGTATGCGGTCTTTTACTTTGTGTTTGTATACAAATACTCATTTTTTTAAATAAAAGCAAGTATTTGACTGGACAATAATTGACTGCTTCTATTGAACGTATTTTGAGTTGTGAGCCTGTGTTCACCCCACTGTATCCATCTCCCCCCGGAAGAAGCCATGGGCTGCTCAACCACGCTACTACTGACAGTCAACTGCTCAAGGGGTACTTGACCCGGTTGCTCAGGATCAATAGGTCGGGGACATCAGCAGTAAAAGGCCTCAACACCGACGGTCAAGCCCAGAAGCTCCTGCTAGCCCCATAGCAGTCTGAAAGGGATTCTGACAGTTGACAGCAAGCGGTGGAGCACCTAACCTTTAGGAGCCTTGGATGCAGGTGTGGCATTGGCCATTTCCAATTTACGTTTGTAGTATAATAAGTCCAACAAAATAGGTTGATTCTGTGAATGCCAGCCACTTTATGGCACCCAGTATTATGGATGGTGCTTATATTTTTAGAAGCCCCTGGTTTGTTCCTGCCTCAATGGTGGAAGCCACCTCAAAAGTAATGAGTGGGACAAGGATAAAGGATGTAGAAGTAACTGAACTTTTGCCATAGTGTGATCATGATTTCCTGATCGTCTGTTCTGTAAGAGAAAGATAGGAGATCCATTATCATGAGACTTGAATAGTGGCATTGTGAGAAATTGGGTTGTTGGTTGACTGGGGTGTGAGCCCTGGTCAAGCAACAGCCACAATCCCTTGCAGGGTGAACCACAAAAAGTCACTAAATTAGCCTGTGCTTTACCCTGGGTAGCTTGGCACAAAAAGCAGTCAGGCTTAACTTAGAGGCAATGAGTAAAGTATTTATGCGGCACACAAACAGTAATAACCTGAAAACACAACACCAGAAAAATCTCAAATCAATTAGGAAACCTAGAGTAAATTTTAATAAACTATTTGACACCAAAACAACAAAAATCTAATAAGTAGAATCAGAGCTATTAATTTTGAAAGTTTTTAGTAAAAACTAGTGCCTAAAAGATACAAGCGCGGACATCGAGTCGCACGAGATAGGGTCAAAGTCGTACATATGGTCAACAGAGATGGAGCGTGGTTTGGACACAAGAAGTGGATTGGGCCTGGTCAGGGCTTACCTTCATACTTAGCAGAAATTATGAGAAAAGGTGTCCCGACAAGGTAAAGCAGGGAAAGACTGCAGCAGGTGTTATAGGAGGGAGCATCATAGTTAGATAGCCTTGGGTCGAAGATTTCTACGTTTGGACTTAGGGTCTGATTTAGATTTCAGGGACGGGTTACTCCATCACAACAGTGACGGATATCCTGTCTGCAAAAATATATATCCCATAGGATATTATGGGATTTATATTTCAGCGGAAGGGATATCCGTCACCGTTGTGACAGAGTTATTCATCTGCCAAAATCTAAAGCAGGCCCTTAGTCTCGGAAATGGAACTTGAAAATCTTCAGCAGGACAAAGCAGAGTGCTGTAGCCGAAGACAGTTCCACGAGGCCAGATAACCCTTTGGCAAAGGACCACTGAAAAGGATTTGTTGCTGTGGAGAAGCACATAGCGGGAGAAGCTGCAAAGTCTATCCGACTGGCAATGCACCTCGGGCGGATAGGTGAGCAGTTTGGTCCCTTTTTCCTCCAGGTCCTCAGAGCAGTTTTTGGCCAGAAGTTTTCTAAGTCCTCAGTTTTGGGATCTGGCCACATGGGCACCTATAGCACCACAACCAAGGGTCCAAGACCGATGAGACACCACTTAGGGGTTCAGGACTCACTCAGGCTGGGTCCAGGTGTGGATTTAAGATGGTAGGAGCCTTTTTTGTCCCTGTGGCTCTGAACAGGAGGTCAGCAAACTAAGCCTTTGAGTCACTCTGGTAGTCCTGGGTTCAGGTGAAGATGCAGGGCACAACAGCAGGGCTGGCCTCTGTGGGTTCAAGGCAGGCTACAGACAGCAAAGCAGTCCTTCCAGGTACACCAGCAGTCTTGCAGAGTGCCCAGCAGGGCAGACAGTCCTCTGAGAGTTCTTCCGCAGGTTCAGTAAAGAACTAAAGAGTGTGTCTGAAGGTCCTATTTTTATACCCTGGTGCCCTTCCTCTGGGAGGTGGGAGACACTCACAATGGGGAGGTGTTAGGTCCTTTGTGTGAAGGCAGAGCACACCCTATTAGGTTGCAAGTGGGGCTGTGCTTAGCTCTGCCCCCCATCCTGCCAGTAGATGGCCCATCGAGGCACACCTAATTCCTCTATTGTGCGACTGGGAGGAATTCACAAAGTCTAACTGCCAGTTACACTCAGCCATGTGATCCTAGACAGGCTGCAGGCACAAAGGGCAAGGGCAGGAAAATGTCAACTTTCCAAAAGTGGTATTTTCAAAATTGTAATGAAAAATCCAAGTTTATCAATAAAGAGGGTTTATTATTACAATTTCATAGATATCAAACATGACATAGCTACCTGCTGCCAGTCGGAAACTACAGCTTATTAAATCTAATAAGGAATCTCCAATGTTATCCTATGGGAGGGGTAGGTCTCACAGTAGTGAAAAAACGAATTTAGGAGTTTTTCACTACCAGGACATGTAAAACTTAAAAACACATGTCCAACCTTTTAATTACACCGCACCCTGCCCTATGGGCTACCTAGGGCCTACCGTAGAGGTGACTTATATAGAATGAAAGGGGAGTTTAAGGCTTGGCAAGGGGATTATATTGCCAAGTCAACTTGGCAGTTTAAAACTGCATTCAGGCTGCAGAAGCAGGCAATGAAATGTTTTAAGGTGATTCTTAAGCGGGTGGCACAATAACTGCTTTAGGCCCACTGGTAGCACTTCATTTACAGGCCCTGGGTATAGGGTATACCTGTCTACACTGGACTTATAAGTAAATTAAATATGTCAATCAAAACATGTTTAAGGGAGAGAGCACTTTAGCACTGGTTAGCAGTGGTAAAGTGCACAAAGTCCTAAGGCCAACAAAACAAATTTGGCAAAAAGTGGAGGGGAAAAGGCAAAATGATGGGGGTGACCCTGCAGAGAGGGCCAGGTTGAACAGGCATTAACCAATGTTGGTGAACTTTCGCACCAATGGTATGGTCACAGTACTCGCTTCCCACTCGAAGTCGACCACATCTTACTAGATATTCTTTGGCTGGAAACATTACCATTCTAAACTTAATAAGGGTTCGCTTCATTTCAGGATAAATGAGTTCCAAGTAATGCTCAAACACTGGTTCAATATTTTGCTCAAAGTAGCCTACCAACAGGCTACCTACTGTAGTGATAGAGATTTTGGGCCAGATGTACGACGGGATTTTGCATGCACAAACGGGTTTGCAACCCGTTTGCGCATGCAAAATTCCTGTGGGCCATGTACTAACACTACTTTGCGAGTTGCAAAAAATTGCGACTCGCAAAAGTGTTTAGCGACTCGCAATTAGGAAGGGGCATTCCTAATTGCGACTCGCATCCCTATGTATGAATGTTTTGCGACCGCAATTGCGGTCGCAAAACACTCGCAATTTACCGCCCTCTTCAAGAGGGTGGTAATGCAGTCGCAAATGGGAAGGGGTACCCGAGGGGACCCCTTCCCCTTTGCAAATGCAGGGGGAAATATTTTTTAGGGGCAGGCAGTGGTCCCAGGGACCACTACCTGCCCTTAAAAAATGAAACGAAAACGTTTCATTTTTTTTTCTTAAATGCATCCCGTTTTCCTTTAACGAAAACGGGCTGCATTTCAAAAAATAAAACTGCTTTATTTAAAAGCAGTCCCAGACATGGAGGTCTGCTGAGCCCAGCAGGCCACCATACCTGGGAGGGCCTGCCATTCTCAATGGGGTCGCAGATTGCGAGTGGCTCATTAATATTCATGAGCCTCGCATTTTACGACCCCATTGGGAATCGCAATCAGTGTCTCTGACACTGTTGTACATTCCAAATTGCGACTCGCAATTGAGTGCAAATTGCTAGTTGCAATTTGTAATGGTCGTACATCTGCCAATTGGTCCTCAAATTTGAGGCACCAATAAATTCCTTGGAAATTTCTAAGGTGTATGTGCCCACTAGAATGGAATTATTCCAAAGGTGACCTAGCTGCAGAGCTACTAAAGATTTCTTAGTATATGACAACTGATTATTTCCTCCCACACCTCCATAATTTGTCATCTTTAGTACAGACTTTAAGTAAAACGCAGTATGAGGATTCTTATGTAACCATGTCCATAGAGCACATGCCTTAGTGCAAGTATAGAGCTATTAGCGGCGTGCCTGGGCCTAGCTTCAACAGGTACCTTAGAAAGTTATTTTCTACCACTTGTAGCTCGATTAAATTATCATACCCCATTAGCTCTGCTCCATATTTTGGGGCAGCCATAACCTTTTGCTTGTAAATCTGCTGTATGTTACGTATAGACTGGCTATATGCCTTTGTTTGTTTAAAGCAAGGACAGCCCTAGAGGTTTGTGATAGAATGGCACTTGCCTTTGTAATGTGTTCCTTCCATTTAACTTCAAATCGGATGCCAAAATAATAATTGTACTACGTCAAACATTCAATTGGTTCTCTATGAATCCTAAATTGTCTTTTTAGCATAGAGAGCAGTTTTGATAACAAAGACTTAGGGACTCATTTATGAGATTGTCTCCTTGCTGCACTGCACTGTGTGACAGGCACTGTGTTACCTTCCCTTGAGCTGGCGCCCTTTTGGCAGCCAATCACCAACACAGCCACCCTGACACCATGGTGCAAGGGAGCCTTTGTTGCATGCAGAATTGTTTTTGTGCAGGAAGGGGTACCTTCCTGCACAAAAACAATCCTGGGAAGCATATTCCTCTATGTGTGCTGCAGAATGCAGCACACATAGAAATTGGCAGAAAAGGAGAAATAGTGATATTTCTCTATGTTACATCTCACCTGGAAAGGTGTAAGATTTTGGAGCATGCCCAGGTTTACAAGTTATTGTAAATCTGGGGATGTGTCAAATTCCATGGGAGTTATGTGGGAATACCCATGCAACGCCCATGGAACGCCTTCCCAGGGCAGAGTAACACAACGCATTGGTTTGTACTGAGTTGCATTACTCCAGATTTTTGATGCCACTCAGAGCCCCGCAGAGTGGCTTAATAAATCTGACTTAAAGGTTTGCATCACGCATGTTCCAAGTGGCGTGGTGCAAACGTGACTTCACCCTCTCATAAATATGCTCCTTAGTTTTACCAATATGTATAACTCATTCCTTTTCCTCACAATAGCTTACAAAACTTTCCAACAGCCTATGCATTGCATTTTTACTTCTGACAAGCAGGAATGCATCACCCGCAAACAGGAGAATCAGGGCCTTAGGGTCTGCCATTTTTGGGAAATCTAGATTGACCTTTGTCGAAATTATCTATGACATCTTTGTTGAAGTATTTTTCTGATTAGAATTATATCTGCTTATTAACATGAGGCTTTTACAATAAAAAAGAAAATGCTGTGATGTACAGATCTATATTTTCCTAGGCTATGCTAAACTAGGCCTAAACTCCATTTTATTTCCTGGAGCATCCATAATATTCAACATGTGTTTATATTTCTCACTGACACCGCACACAGCAAAATGTGCACTATTGTTTTGAGTTGACATGGTATTCTCGAAGAACTCCATAGGTTGCTTTTTGATACTTTTCAAGGCTCTTCCTTGTTGCACAGGCACTAGGCAATTCATGTATGAGGCTTCCATTGTTTATGTAACCAGATTTGTTCTGACACCTCCAATATTCCAAATTAATATTCACTTAGGGGGATAGTGCTTGTATGGTGGCATTATATGACATGTTTGGAATGCTGTGTCATGATTTGATGTTCTATTGATATATTTGCTCGCCCCATGCTCACCTGTGATTTCTAGTGCTTTCTTTGGTGAAAATTATTTTAAAAGACTATTAAATTGATTGAGACTATATTTTGGTCTTCTGTACTGCACTTTAATGTTTTAATAAACCCTCATGGTTTTTCTAAATTACTGATTTCAAACTGCTTCCTTTGAGTCAATTTCATTTATCGTCTGTTACTTGATATTCTTTTAAATCTTGTATTTAGGGACACATTACCTTAGTGATTCTTGAGGAGACTGTCCAGACAACGTTTTGTATGCTCCATCTCTATCATATAAGATTATCTGAGAGATGGTGTACGCCCATATCATTAAGAAATAAACTAAAAAAGCACTGGGGTTAGTACACAGCCCTGTCATACTCCTGTGTCAATAGCAAAACATGCAGAACTCTCAAGTTTCCCAGTTCCATCAGTGAGTGGGTCATACGGTCCAGGAATTTTGTTTGCATTTTGGGACTTGTAGTCCTGTTTTTATAATGGATTAAAGAGGACTACAAATTTCAGCATGTCACAAAAAACAGTATTGGTTGGACTACTCATGCATAGAACTAGGAAACCTGAAAGTCTTGAGCATGCACAACATTGTAATTAATGTACATGCTGTTGTAATATTGCATTATTTATTATGGCCATTCATACATTGTATTTCATCCATGAACGCTTTTCTAAGTTTTTTTTCTCTTTGCCCTGCTCACTCCATTCTTCCCTTTCTTCCCTCTATTTACTTCCTCACCTCCTTCCTCTTCCAATGCCTGTTGGTTTAATCCTTGGAATGTTGCAGTCTGCTGTCACCGTTAATGTGCCTTTCCAGCGATGCCCACCTCCTGTTTAGCTCAAAAATAAAGAGCTTTCATTCCTGAAGCCCTACCTCGCTTGATACCATTCTTTCATATTTTGGAAATGAGGAGCGGGATTTCTTGACTGTTGCCCATTGCTTACACAGAGGTCGGGTAGCAACAGCGGAATCTCCGAGGTGGGCCCAGGCAGAGCCATGCACGACTCTTATCCAGTAAAGAGCATCTCCCCTCATGTCGTGCTGTACTCCTCAATCATGCCCTCACTGAGATACTTGAGTGCGTCTGTGTGCTCGAAGACCTCTCACCATTAAAGCTTCCCTGTCTATTCACTGCCCATTCACACAGTAACCCCTTCTCCTCACAAATAACGCCACAAGTCAACTTCGGTATTTCAAGACTTGTTTCTGTGCAGAACGCCATCTTGAATTCCCATTATATGGTGCAGAAGGATTGCATACAACTGAGAAAAACACATATGTGCAGTCTCACATCATGTTTTTTAGTGCACAATAAATCACATTTTCTTCTCTGTCTATAGTTCAAATGGTTGCTCCACCTGAGGACTAATCAATAAACAGTTTTTTGAATATTCTAAAGTACGATAAGTTGAAAGGTTATTCTTATACTTACCACACTAATGACAGTTAAATTAACCATGGCAATTCTCCAGTATAGTACAACTGAAAGGTCATCCTCTTACTTCATTCTCCGACAGCTAAATTCACTTTGGTTTAGTGGATCTCTCTCTTCTTCATCTTGTCCATCCATGTTGCGTCGGCATTCACTACTCATCCTCATCATGCAGTTTAATCGGCCTAACAAATGTTTACAAAATAAAGGAGAACCTTCACTGGAATGGAAAAAGTGGAACGAGTTCCTCATCTACTTAACTGCAAGAGACACCAATATGATGCCTGTGGAAAGAAGGAAATGCATCCTTTTATATCTTCTGGGATCTGAGGGCGGGGACTATTTAGATCTCTTCCAAAAATTAAAGTCCTCGATGGTGAAGATGATTATGGTGAGTCTGAGAAGGCTAAGCGTAGATTAGAGGAATGATTTAAACCCATTGTCAGTAAAGCACTAAAGATTTCATTTCTATACTAGGTATCAAAAAGAAAATGAGAGCTTTGATGATTTTTTAACAGCACTGAGAAGCCTTTGTTGTTCATGTAGTCTTGGGGTCCACAACAGATGAGATGATTTGGGACCAGCTGATGTTCAATATGAACTGTAAACATATTGAAGAACATCCTCTGGGTGATGGGAGACCCACCACTGGACGAAGTAAATCTGTCAAGGCCTTAGAACAATCTATGGTGTGGGTCAAAGAGGTAAATGAGGACAAGCAAAACAGCAAAACTGGTGAAGTATGTTTCACACTAGCAAGACATACAAAGGGATTGTGTATAAGAAAGGAAAAATTAATCAAAGTATATATGCTACTGGTGTGGGAGCAATTTCCATGTGGTAAATTATAATGGATATCTGGCTATGAAGAAAGATTGCAGTGTCTGCAAACCAAATGACAGGGGCATTTTGCCTAAATGTGCAGAGAAAGGAACAGAAGTGGAAGAGTACAGGTGGCTCAAGTTTCTTAGGATAGCACAGGTGACACAGTTGTGGATGAAGGGATGTCAGACAGTAAAACATTGGTACTAATAGTGAGAGAAGAAGGAGAACAAGTTCACAACCAACCGTCCAAGCTACCCATGTGCATCCTGAGAGTAATTGGTGTTGACGTAACGTTCCCATCAGAGTCTGGTTCACCTTTCACTATTGTTGCAAAGGACATTTTTGAAATTGTCTTCTCCTACAAAGTTGTAAGTTGAATGGCTCCTGATGTCAGAGCTGTATCCTATGATGGGAATGTAATAAATTTCTTTTGGTCCTTTGTGGCAGCTGCGGAAATTAAAAACAGGTCTGCCAGGATCTAAATTTATGTTGCTAGAAAAGAGATTTGCATACTAGGTTGAATGACTAACGGTCTCTTGAAATAACACTCAACCCATGTGGTTCGTATCCACTGATGGTAATCACAGAAGAAAGTCTGTATCAGAAAGTTAAAAACATGTTTCCCAAAGTATTTAACAATGGTAATGGCAAACTAAAAGGATGCCCCTATCGCATAAACTTGAAGAGAAACACAACCCCTGTGAAACAAAAGTTAAGAAATGTTCCTTTCAGTGTCTGTAGGGAACTCCAACTGCTACTGGAGAATCTCTAAAGAGAAGGCCTCATCGTAGAAACTGAATGCTTGGATTGGATTTCACCAATGGTACTAACCAAGAAATGCAATGGGGACTTGAGACTGTGTAGATTTATATGTACTAAATGCTAGTATCACCATTGAGATTCATCTGTTGCCTAAGGGGAACAACCTCCTGGCTATGTTAAATATTGCATCCTTTTTTTTCCACATTGGATCTCCGTAGAGTGTATCACCAAATCGAATTGGCTGAGCAGTCTAGATCACTCACGGCATTTGCAGGGTATCAATTCACCAAAATGCCAGGGGTGGCGGAAGGGATATTGTGAGAAAGTGCCTCTTTTTGCATGGTTGGCCCCTACTTTTTGCCTGGTTTTGAAGTGGTTTCAAATGTAGTGCACAGGGTCCCTGCCAACCAGGCCCCCTGTGCCAGTGCTACTTCCCTAAAAACAAATCCCCAATTGCTACTTCTAACCCCTATAAGTCCCTGGTAAATGGTACCCTGGGTACCTAGAGCCTGGGAACTTAAGAGGTTCCCCTGGGACCCCCCTCACTGGGACCATGCCACTGCCCTTGAAGGCCCCTGTGAGGACGAAAACGACAAAGTTGACATGGCACCCTGCCTAGGTGCAATGCCAAATGCCACTGCCTGAAGGCAAAGGTAAGTCACCCCTCTAGCAGCGTGCACTATACCACAGGTGAAGGCACATCTGCATAAGCAAATGTGTCCCTACAATATTGAGGACCATTTCCTAATATTGTAAGTGCCAGGGAAGCCATAGAGAGTACATGGGCTGGAAACTCGACAACTCTAGTTCCCCAGAACCATGATGGCTTCACTGAACCCAGAAGTGCTTGGTACATAACTACTCCTTTCAATAAATCCACACTGATGCTAGTGTAGAATTTATTGTACCATGTACTCAGAGGGCACCTCAGAGGTGGCCCCCGAAAACCTACCAACCCTGGTGTGGTCTCTGACTGGATGTAGGCAGCCAGCCACCACCAGACATGTTTCTGGACCCCTGGGTGGAGAGCCCCTGCTCTCTGGGACCAGAACAAAATGCACATCTGGGCAGAGGTGTCACACCTCCTCCCCCAGGATGGGCCAGTGCTCAAAGGGGCAAGCTTCAAATGCCTGCCGCCTTTGTAATGCGACCCCCATCCTCTGCTTCTAGCAGCAGATGGCAGCCCCTGGTTTACACCCCCACTTTGGGCAGAAAAACAGTTGGGAAAACTAGGAAGAATAGGACGTGTGCTCACCTCTGCCAACCCCACACCTAAGGTGGGGGAGGCAAGGTGAAGCACATCTTTCAGTCGCCATCATCTTGAAGATGGGGAGACCCCTCCAATCAGGGCTAGGTCTATGGCCCCTCTCACAGGAGCGTGGCATAATAGAGGGTGTAGTCATCCCAGGTAAGGTGCCCATTGGCCCTACCTGCTACTCCGCTAATACGCCTCCTAAATTTAGTATTTAGGTGGCTCCCCCAGACCTAGAAACTAGATCTGCGTGGCCTAAGAAGAAAGAAGACAACCCTGCAGAGTAGACTGAAGACGACAACTGTCTTGGTCCCAGCCCTACCGGCCTGTTTCCAGCTTCTGCTAACTTGCGACTAGTCTTGCAGCCAGCGACCTCTGGAAACCTTGGGAGGACTGCTCCCTTCGAAAAAGACTCCAATCTCCCGTGGACAGTGGACATGTCCAAGAACAAACAAGCTCCAAGGACTCAGAATCCAGGCGTCTCCGCGTCTCCTGCACACTGTGCACCCGACGCTCACAGCCCGAGTCTGAGTGGCTCACCTGTGCAGTGAAGTCTCCCCAATGATCCTGACCTCTTGTCCAATGTTGGCTGACTGCTCCTGACCTCCACGATGGCGCCTGCAGTGTGAATCCAGAGGCTCCCCCTGACTGCGACCGGCTCTGGTATGAAGACTCCGATGATGAAAGACGCCCCTGAACCCAAAGCCCTTGAGCCTTGGTGAGCTGAACCGACGATGCCCCTATGACCCCCTACATCTCTACTTACCTCTGCTGTCATTGGTCTTCCTTCTGCAATCTTCGGTGCCATGCCTGCAGCCTCTTTGCCGAAAGAAGAATTCCCATTGAAAAGCATTGGGCTCCCGATGTCGAAATTGCACCCTGCACCCGGCCGCCCCTGTACCGCTGGTGGTGAATGTTTGGTGCTGCTTTGTGGCCTCTCCCTGTGCTTAACCTAACCTTTAAAGCTTGACCCCTGCAACCCATCTACTTACCGCAAGCAGTGTGACTCCAGGCACCCCCTGTCTCCATTGGAAAGCATTGGGCCAAACTCTGATTTTTATTTTTGCACCTGGCTGCCTCTGTGCTGCTGGTGCAGTTTTGGTACTTACCTGACCCCTGGCCCTTGCTGAATCTTGGGTCCGAAGACTGGATCTGTAAGTGCTTTACTTACCCGGTTAACAGCGATATTGTTTTCCCCATGGGATAACATTGAACTGTGCGGCAAAGTTTCTAAGTGTCGATTTTTCTAAGTGAAAAGTATATATTTTTTTAAGCATACTTACCTTATTACGAAGATCTTGGTCTTAAAAAAAAAAAGTACAAACAAAGTATGATTTTCTAAAACTGGTCTCGATCTCCTTGAGTCGTGAGTCCATTATTGATCAGTGTTGTGCAATAAATGTATTACACTCCTCTGTGTTAGGCCTAAGGCTGCTCGGCCTCACTACTACTAATAGAGCACTTTGGGTTTTACATTGAGCCTTGTACACTTTTGGGGAACCCATGGACTTTGTGCACGGTATACCACCTAGTGGCAATATCATATACAGAGCCAGCTTCCTACATTGGTGGTCCAGCGCTGGGGTACAAGACTTTGACATTTGTTGTACCACTTGATTGATAATTGATTTCACTGAGGAAACCCAAAAATTGTCTTTAGACAGGATTTTTGTATTGATATTCGACTTTTTCCAAATTTATTAAAAATAGCGTTAGGGCCTTGGTTAAGTCCTTCACTGTTTAGAAACTTTAAAAACTGCAAGGTAGTATGGCCCTAGAAATAATTAGAGTTTTGTTTAAATCTCTATTAAGAAAACTTACTTTAAACACCATGTGTTGCCGTTGCCACTAACCTGGTACAAGGCTCAATCCACGGGAGCGAAGAGAGGTTCCCCACACTCCCTACGACAGTGTCAAGATGTAAATGTCACGAATACTCTCATATCATGAAACTGACCCAAGGAGATGTGGGGATGAGATGCCAAGACGTAACCACTTCTCAATCCCCCAGCCGGTTCCCACAGAGTCAGGGTAGAACAGGAAACAGATGAGCGGTAACCTACAGGAATATAATTACAAACAGTATGAGAAATATCCCTCCCCCATGTAATGATACCAAGAATACAAAAGTCTGCTCAGTGCCTGTTCCACAGAAACAAATGGATCCCTTACCGGCTGGACATCTCCTGATGCTTTGTAGGGGATCCAAACTGCTTACAAGACGTGCAGGTAAATGCTTCTTTACTCGCACTGGCAGCAGTGATTAAATTCAGGAAGGGGCAAATATAAGAAAACAGGAGTGGAAGCTCAGAAACCCGTCTAATTAGCGCTGACAGATTCCTAGGTTATCGCTGCATCAAGCAGGCTCCAGGCATGCAAGGAAACAAAGTATTCCACTATGCGCGGCGCGTCAGAAAAAGAAAGTGAAGAAAGTGAGTTAAAAGCGCAGCGCGCGTGTTGTCTGACACAATGTATCCATCAGACGTCAGAACTTGAAAGTAAACGCGGCCGCGTCTAAACTAGAAAATAGAACGCGGCTGTAGGAGAGTAGGATCTGCTTCACAGGGGTACCCCCACTTTTTGCTGATACTTCACTGGTTTTCGACATTAGTCTGGCTGGGGCCCTGCTATTCAGAACCCCAGCCTAGCTGTTTCCTCTTTAAAAGGGTCTCCATGTGCCTTAGGCACATCACTGATTGGGATCTGGAGTGCCCTTGTAAGTCCCTAGTATATGGTATACTATGTACCAAGGGCATAGGCACCTCAGAGGCCTGCCAGGGGCTGCAGCATGTATTATGCCACCCCTGGTAGGCCATCCAAACTGGCACCACAGGTCTGCTACTGCAGCCTGGGTAAGGTGGTGCATGCACCCCTTGCAGTGGTATAGGTTACCTATATCACTAAATGCATACACACATATAAACCTATAAGTCACTCCTAAGGCAGGCCTTATCAATCCTAAAGGCAGAGTGCATGGTTCCTATGTGAGAGGGTGCCCCTGCATGAGCAGGGCCCCTCTGCAGCGTTCGGAGACCATCTCTGATGCTGTTTGTAGTGCAGCCTGACCATATACTCGTAAACGCATTATATCCTCGCGGTAAAATGCTAACTATGGAATGGCTGCACCTAAACATGTCGTGTTTGGTGTCAAACATCTTGGAATACTACCCCCCGCCAATCCTGGCGGCGGGGGTAGCATTCCACCCTTCTAGAGGGAAAGGCATGTTAACTCTGACGAGTCCGGTAACTTCTTTCCAGAGCCTGGCATCACAAAATGGATGCTGCTGCCACAGACACGAGTCTGGCCTCCTGCTGCTGGACGAAACTCCGGCAGGGGAGGCCTGGACAATAGGTTTCCTGTCCCAGGGAGGTGTGACCACCTCCCCAGACAGGACAATGTGTATTGGGGCTGGGCGGGAGCACTTTCGGGTGCTTTGAAGTCCTGCACTGGGGGCACATTTGGTGTCCCTGTGCATACCCCAGTTCAAACCGGATATGGGGCTTGCAGCCCCTGCTTTGGCGCGAACTGGACAAAGGGAAAGGGGTGTAGCCACCCCTCTGCCCTGACCCACCCATAGGTGGGGCCACAGAGTAGTCCATCCCCTATTTTTAGAATAAAGGTAGGAACCCAGTCCCTAGGACTTTAGATTATACCTGGACGAAACTCTGAAACAGAATCCTGGACCTTCGACGCTCTACTCACGATTAGAGGACTGAAGAATCTCCCTTGGGGTCAAGGAGTGACTCCCCTGCTTGGCAGGCACCAAAGAAGCATCTGTCCGGTTCGCATCACTGAAGCTCCCGTCGGACGCCGAAGTCATCGCATCACCAGAGGTGGATTCTCAGACTTCCCGAGGCTACCCTGAGTCCCCAGCAAAGCTGAGGCCCGTGGCTATCGTGGGTAACGTGAGACCGTGACCCCTGGACACCGAGCACATTTGCAAGTGCACCATCTTCTGGGTCTCCCAAGAAGTCGTGCTTTGGGCTCCGAGTAGCCCTAGCCTCCAGCACCACCTGCACCGAAGATCACTGGCCCCCACTCCACGAGTGTCCTGTAAGCCAGCTCCACGTGCGGCGTCACGAGGCTCCTTCGCGGTCGCTAGCCCGTTGGCTAGTAGCCCTTCCCGAAGGCCAATCTTTTCTTTACTTGGCATCCTGGTTGCTCCAGGCCTGCCCTCACTTACCCTCGCTGGGTGAGTTCCACAGACCTTGCTGGTCTGCACCATCGACGATCAACATCTTCACCGAGACTTGCCGTTGCCAAGGCTTGTTGGGTCCAATCCGGTCGCCGACACCTCAGCACTCGACAGACATCGTGTACCAGCCCGAATCCTGCTCCTGGTCGCCGACAACGCCTCCTGGACCTCGTGGCTGAAGAGTCAAGACGACCGTCAACGCACCTGAAGCACTCGACATCGGTGGGCATCTGTCCATCGCCTTCCTGGTCACTGGCTAGTGACCCAGACTCTGTCCCCTCTGCTTTCAGGTTCTTCAGAACTCCGATCCACTCTTGGATCCACCCGGACACTTTTCTCTTGGCCGCCAGCAGCACTTTGCAGCAGATCGCCATTCGAATCGACGACGAAACCCGACCCCGAAAGGCACCTATGCACCCGGCTTCCCTGGGTGAGGTAACACGAGTACTCCGGTGCTCCCGTGGGTAGAGACTCTTCAAAGTCCTAGATCTCAAAGGGTTTTGTCCTAGTCCTCTTCTAAGTGTCCCTTTCCTCTATTTTCCCGATCCCGACTCTCTCCATAGAAGTTAACGGCGTATCGCGGTTGTGTATTTACACTGCACGCGTCTCCCGTGGGTCCCCTGTGTCACTACCTTGGGTGGTTCCTTGTGGTCCAAGCACTTCTAGAGGCTCTAGGCCTAGTGTCTAGTTCAGTCGTGGTTCGCATACCACTTTATTGGTATATGGTTTGGTACGCCCCTAGGGCCCAAACGTGTATTTGTGCTATTACTGTGATTTAAGATCTTATAACCTATGTACTTCGAACTCTAGCCTCATAAAGAGACTAGAGGGGTGTGTTTAGTAATAAATACATATATTTTGAATATATACCTGGTGTGGTGCTCTTTCATTTGGTCACTCAAGAGATTATAGACTGGTAAAACAAGCTGCTTTACATTCCTTCAAGACTTAGCCTGAAGGCTGCTCTCCACAGCTACCACTAGGATAGCTTTCAATAAGGTTGTCTTTAACCTACCTACCATAAGAGTCGATTTGGACTGGTGCAAGGTGCCCACTATAATTAGTGGACAGCATATGCCAGGCCAACTTCTCACATTGGTGTGCAGCGTGTGGGATTCCAGCTTGCTATTGTTTTACCAGATAATCTCAATTGAATTGATCAACTGAAAACCACTAAAGGTACCTAAGGTACATATAATTTAAGCTTAGAATATCAGTAAGTTCTACTGAACTTAGAGTTGTGTGTTAAGGGATAGCACAACCCTTTCTACAACTCAAGAGAGTTTAGTAGGCCACACTAGAGTAGGTAGTGCATACACCACACCACACTGGTAATGTCTTTAAAAGCAGGATCTAGAGATGCCCTGCAGGAAGCCATTGAGCTTCCCCCTCCAAGTATGACACACTCCCATTCTTGGAACTGAGAGCTTTGTGTAACGTGAGGAAATTAAGGACAGGCCAAAGTCCCACCACCCAACACCTCCAGGAGTTGTTGGTGGCTTATGATCTTAGTAAGTCTTCAGAGACTGAAGGGGTAGGAGCAGAGGGTGGGCCAGCAGATGAGGAAGGGGCCAGGGGTACTACTACCCCCAGCCCCCTCTGAAACTGACCAGGAGGGTGACAATGACCCTGACCTGGAAAACCCAATCCCTTCTGGGGAAGATGAAGATGAGGATCTTGAGAACCACACCTTTGTCCCCCCAGGAAGGATTATGAGTGTGCTCAGAAAGTCTAGGTCTCCTTCTCAGGAGTCTAACCACTCTGGCACCTCAATAGGGAGCTCTGTTTCTTCTCACAGGAGGGAATCCTCTCATGAGAGAAGAAAGAGACTGGTCCAGTATGAGGAAACTCAACTGGAGATCAGGAAGAAGCAATTGGCTTTAGATAGAGAATCCCTAGATCTCCTTAAAGAGAGAAGAAAGTTGGGACTAGAGTCCCATGGTGGCAGCCATGTCCCTAGAGATAGGGAAAGGTCCTATGACCATAGGAACCTGAGCAAGATTGTCCCTCCCTACCAGAGTGGGGATGACATCCACAAATGGATAACTGCTTTAGAGAGGGCCTGTAAAGTACAGAAGGTCCCTCAGGAGCAGTGGGCAGCAATCTTGTGGCTCTCCTTTGCTGACAAAGGTAGAGACAAGCTCCTCACTGTTAGAGAGGAGGATGCTGATAATTACAAGGTCTTGAAGAGTGCTCTTATTGATGGGTTTGGCCTAACCACTGAACAGTACAGGTTGAAGTTCAGAGACACCCAAAAAGCACAGACTCAAGACTGGGTAGACTATGTGGATTGTTCTGCCAAGGCTCTGGAAGGCTGGTTGATGGGCAGTAAGGTGTGTGACTTCTCAGGATTGTATAATCTGATAATGAGGGAGCAGATTCTTAATAACTGTCAAAACCAGCTGTTGCATCAGTACCTGGTTGACTCTGATCTGACCTCTCCCCAAGAATTGGGAAAGAAGGCAGACAAATGGGTCAGAACCAGGGTGAAGCAGAAGGTACAGAACCAAGGTGGGGAAACCAAGAAGCAAGATGCTAAGAACTCTGACAAGGGTGGGGAGAAGGGTAAAGATCAAAAGTCTTCATCAGGCCCCCAAAAATCTTCTTCTGGTGGGGATTCCCAGTCTACCAAGGGTAAAGGCCAAAGAAAACCATGGTGCAAGGTCTGTAAGCAAAAGACCCACTGGACCAGTGATTGCACCTAGTCCAAAGACTCCAGTCCAGCACCCACCAATGCCCCTAAGGCACCTGTTCCCCCTAGTACAGTTGGTGGAGGTGCTCCAGCAAAGGGTTTAGTAGGGTTCACCCTGGGAACTGAGTTGGGCTCTGACTTAGTCAGGGAGCTGACTCAGGCTGTGTTAGTCTGTGATGGAGGCATGGATGTGACCTCCACTGTGAGTCCCAGTAATCTGGGCAAGTACAGACAACAGCCTTTAATCAATAGACGAGAGGCTTTGGCATTTAGGGACACAGGGGCAAGTGTCACAATGGTGACACAAGACCTTGTGCTACCTGGGCAAGTTATACTTGGTGAAATGTACCAAGTGACCAATGCTAGCAATGTCAGAACAGACCATACTCTGGCAGTTGTTAACTTCTCCTGGGGAGGGGTAACTGGCCTTAAGAAGGTTGTGGTAAGTGCAAACCTACCAGTCGAATGCTTGCTTGGCAATGACTTAGAGACTTCTGCTTGGGCAGAAGTGGAGCTCAGGACCCATGCAGAAATGCTGGGGATCCCTGCAGATGTGTTTGCTGTGACCAGGTCACAAGCTAAACTGTCTAAAACTGAACAGGCCTTGGATTCTGGAAGAATGGACCAAGTGCCTTCCAAGAGGAGGAGTAGTAGGGTTAAGGCAGTGCCTTCCCCTTGGCTCAGGAGGAAGATCAGTCCCTTGAGGGGGATGATCTCAGCCCTGAAGAAGGAACTGTCCCAGAGGAACTTGAACCTGAACAGGTTGAGTTCTTGGGGACAGGGGGACCTTCTAGGGCAGATCTGAGCCAGGAGCAGCAGAGCTGCCCCTCCCTTGAACCCCTCAGACAGCAAGCTGCTGCTGAGGCTGCTGGGAAAGCTAGTGGTCCCCATACAGTGTATTGGGATGATGGACTCCTGTACTCAGAGAGTAGAGACCCCAAGCCTGGTGCTACCAGGAGGTTGGTAATACCTTTGAAGTTCAGGGGCTTCCTATTGACCCTAGCCCATGATATTCCCTTAGCAGGACACCTGGGCCAGAACAAGACTTGGGACAGAATTGTCCCTCACTTTCACTGGCCCCACATGTCTGAAGACAGTAAGGAGTTTTGTCGCTCCTGTGTAACCTGCCAAGCCAGTGGCAAAGCAGGTGGCACTACAAAGGCCCCCTGATACCACTACCTGTGGTGGGGGTGCCCTTTGAGAGGGTAGGGATTGACATTGTTGGTCCCATGGATCCCCAAACAGCCTCTGGGCACAGGTTTATCCTGGTGGTAGTGGATCATGCCACCAGGTACCCAGAAGCTATTCCCCTCAGGACCACTACAGCACCTGTGGTGGCAAGGGCCCTCCTGGGAATCTTCTCAAGAGTGGGCTTTCCTAAGGAGGTAGTATCAGACAGGGGTGCAAACTTCATGTCTGGTTACTTAAAAGCAATGTGGAAGGAGTGTGGAGTTACTTATAAGTTCACCACACCCTATCACCCACAATGCAATGGTTTAGTTGAGAGATTCAACAAAACCTTGAAGGGCATGATTAAAGGGCTCCCAGAAAAGCTTAGGCGTAGATGGGACATACTCTTGCCCTGCCTTTTATTCGCATATAGGGAGGTGCCGCAGAAGGGGGTTGGTTACAGCCCTTTTGAACTTCTGTTTGGCCACCCTGTGAGGGGTCCACTGTGCTTGGTGAAGGAAGGATGGGAGTTACCTCTCAAGCCCCCAAAGCAAGATATAGTGGACTATGTACTTGGTCTCCGCTCCCGGATGGCTGAGTACATGAAAAAGGCAACCAAAAACCTTGAGGCTAGCCAGGAACTGCAGAAGGCCTGGCATGACCAAAAGGCTGTTCTGACTGTTTACCAGCCAGGACAGAAGGTGTGGGTGTTGGAGCCAGTGGCCCCAGCAGCTCTCCAAGACAAATGGAGTGGACCCCACACTATTGTTGAGCAGAAGGGTGAGGTCACTTACTTAGTAGACCTGGGAACACCCAGGAGTCCCCAAAGGGTTCTCCATGTCAACAGACTTAAGCCATATGTGGACAGGGCAGACATGGGCTTGCTCATGGCTACTGATGAAGGGCAGGAGGAAGAGAGTGACCCACTCCCTGACCTGCTCTCACAGAACCCGGACGATGGGTCAGTTGATGGTGTAGCCTTGGCAGGCAGCCTCACTACCCAGCAACAAACTGATTGCAGGCAAGTCCTCAATCAGTTTAGACATATGTTCTCACTGACACCCAGTCAGACCACCTGGTGCACTCATGAAGTGGACACTGGGGACAGTCTGCCTATTAAAAACAAGATTTATAGGCAACCTGACCATGTCAGGGACTGTATCAGGACTGAAGTCCAGAAGATGTTGGAATTGGGAGTGATTGAGCCCTCAGATAGCCCTTGGGCTAGTCCAGTAGTCCTAGTACCTAAACCTCACACCAGTGGTGGGAAAAGAGAGATGAGGTTTTGTGTAGACTACAGAGGCCTCAATGCAGTCACTAGGACTGATGCCCATCCAATACCCAGGGCAGATGAGCTCATAGATACTTTGGCCTCTGCCAAATATCTCAGCACATTTGACCTAACAGCTGGCTACTGGCAGATCAGACTAGCTGATGCTGCAAAGCCCAAAACAGCATTTTCAACCCCTAGTGGGCATTATCAATTTGTGGTGATGCCCTTTGGTCTGAAAAATGCACCTGCCACTTTCCAGAGGTTGGTGAACACAGTTCTCACAGGACTGGAAGCCTATAGTGCAGCTTATCTAGATGATATTGCTGTCTTTAGCTCCACCTGGGAGGATCACCTGGTCCACCTCAGGAATGTTTTACAGGCCCTGCAAAAGGCAGGCCTGACTATCAAGGCCACTAAGTGCCAGATAGGGCAGAGTCAGGTTGTGTACCTGGGCCACCTTGTGGGTGGAGGCCAGGTTCAACCTTTGCAGAGCAAGATCCAGACCATCATGGACTGGACTGCTCCCACTACCCAGACTCAGGTGAGAGCCTTCTTAGGCCTGACTGGGTACTATAGGAGATTTGTCAAGGGGTATGGATCAATAGTGACACCCTTGAATGACTTAACTTCTAAGAAAATGCCCAAAAAGGTTCAGTGGACAGTTAGCTGTCAAAAGGCATTTGATGACCTCAAGCAGGCCATGTGCACTGCTCCAATTCTGCAGAGTCCTGATTACTCCAAGAAGTTCATTGTTCAAACTGATGCATCTGAGTTGGGGGTAGGGGCTGTACTGTCACAATTGAATGAAGAAGGTCAGGATCAGCCAGTAGCTTTTATTAGCAGAAGGCTGACCCCTAGAGAGAAACGTTGGTCAGCCATAGAGAGGGAGGCCTTTGCTGTGGTCTGGGCTCTGAAGAAGTTGAGGCCATACTTGTTTGGTACACACTTCCTGGTTCAGACAGACCATAAGCCCCTCTTATGGCTAAAACAAATGAAGGGTGAAAACCCCAAACTGCTTAGGTGGTCCATTTCCCTACAGGGGATGGACTTTACAGTGGAACATAGGCCTGGGAGTAACCATGCGAATGCAGATGGACTCTCTAGGTATTTCCACTTAGAACATGAAGACTTAACTGGGCAAGGTTAGTTTAATGTCCCTACGTTTGGGGGGGTTGTGTAGGAGAGTAGGATCTGCTTCACAGGGGTACCCCCACTTTTGCTGATACTTCACTGGTTTTCGACATTAGTCTGGCTGGGGCCCTGCTATTCAGAACCCCAGCCTAGCTGTTTCCTCTTTAAAAGGGTCTCCATGTGCCTTAGGCACATCACTGATTGGGATCTGGAGTGCCCTTGTAAGTCCCTAGTATATGGTATACTATG